>CM076575.1:838850397-839082084 GCA_034641835.2 Pinus albicaulis
GGAGTCAAGTATTTTTGTCTTAATACAACTCCCAGAGCTGTATCTGAAGCATCAGTTGAAATATGAAAAGGAAATTTCCAGTTTGGTCCTCTTAAATAGGCGCTTCATAAATCTTCTCTTTCAAAGTTTCAAAGGATTTTTGGCAATCAAGATTCCAACTTAATTCACAATCTTCTATAAGAATTTGAAGACTGGAGATTTAATTTTTGCAAAGTTTTCTATAAAAAATATATAGTGTCCAGTGAAACCAAGAAAACTCCTAACATCTCTTTGACAAAATGGAATTGCTAATTTAGAAATAACTTCTACTTTAGATGAGTCCACCTTAATTCCATTTCTTGAAATGTGGTGTCCTAAAATAATCCCCTCAGTAAACATCAAAAAAAAAAATTCATGACTAAATGAGAGATTTAATTCTTTACATATTATGATATTTTTTTCTAAATTATTAAGAGCTTCTTCAAAATAATTTCCATAGAATGTAAGATCATCCATATAAATTTCCGTGCAATCATGAATTAGATCAGAGAAAATACCCAATACTGATCTTTGGAATGTTTTTGGTGCATCACATAATCCAAAAGGAAGTACTCGATAAGCATAATTTCCACATGGACAAGTAAAAGTTGTTTTATCTTGATCTTTGGGTGTAACCTAAATCTTGTTATACCCACTAAAACAATCCAAAAATGAGAAATATGTCTCCCATGCTAATGTATATAACACTTGATCTATGAAAGGGAGTGGAAAATGATCTTTCAAAGTGGCCTTATTCAACTCCCTATAATCAATACATACTCTCCATTTTCCATGCTTTTTACAAACAATTACTAAAGGTGAAACCCATTGACTGTCTAATATTGGATAAATAAAATTTACATTTAACAATTTCTGTAGTTCATTCTTAAAAATTTCCCTTAAATTTGGATTCATTCTTCTTTGAGGTTGTCAGATTGGGTTGGCATTCTCTTCAATATATATGTGATGCATGCAAGTTTTATTATTAATTCCTTTCATGTCAGTGTATTCCCATGCATATGTAGAAGGTTTTTTTTGCACTGTTTCTATTAATTTCTTTCTTTTAAATTCTTCCAGAATTTTGTTTACAATTAAAGTTTTCCCTGGAAATATTTTTATTGAAGAATTTCCAAATTCTTCCATAGAATATAAAGACATCTATCTGGATGATAAATATTCAATGTTGCAATGTTCTTGGAAATTTTGACTAACCTCATAGTATGAAGATGATTCATTATTTTCTATTGAATTTAAAATTTTATCTTCTTCACTAATCTGTGATATAGTAAAAAAAGGTTGTATATCATCATCGTCATCCATCCATTCTTCATTTTATACCTCTACCATTGTTTTTGTAGGTGGATATAGTGTGAATTTCTTTGTTGAGCTTCCATCTGAGATAAACATATCACTAGATATACAACTGATAAAAGAATCGGTTGTAGCTAACCAAGGTCTCCCTAATATTAATGGATGTACCCCTAAGTTATTCTTGAGTGTCAAGATCATAAAATCACTTGGATATTCCCAAGAATCTAAGGATACATAAATTTCCTCTAAGACACCATCAGGTTTGATTATAGATCTATCTGCTAGTTGTAACAATATTGGTGTATATTGGAGATTAGGAAGCTTTAGCTGATCCATAGTTTGTTACTCATGATGTGTATAGTTGCTCCTAAATATATCAACATGTTTGGTATTTCAATGCCATTGATGTGTGTTTTCACAATGGGACTTCCTGGATCCAAATATTTTTGAATTTTTTTTTTCCCATCATGATATCTGCAATTTTTCCAACTAACTGAATTATTTTGACTTCTTTTATTTTTCTTCCTAGTTTTTTAATGCTTAACTCCCTAATTGTTTTTGCAAGAATTGGAATTTCTTTGATAGCTTATAGCAAAGGAATTTTTATGCAAACATTCTTTAGCTCATCTAACATATCATAATCAGGCATTATAATATGTTTTTCTACCCCTTTATCAATTTTTAATCTTTCAGGGAAAGGTGGTTTTGAGACAGATACTGAAGGTTGTTCCATACTGGGAGTTGAGTTTATTGGAGTATTATGTGTAGGAGTGGCTTGTTTTTGAGATTTTATTTCTGATGAAGAGATGTCTCTTCTTCAGAATAATTATTTTTATTTTGGGGATTTTAATTTTGATGAAGAAATATGTCTTCCTCAGAATGATCATCTTTTGTTTTTTCCCGAATAACAATAGATGGTGACTTATTTTCTAATATTCTACCAGATTTAAGTTGAATATTGTTAAGATCTATTGGAGTTATCATATAAGTTTGGAAATTTTTTCCCTCCATGTTGTAAACAGGTTGTGAATTTTTATTATTTGGGTTTGGAAGTGGTTGAGCAGGAATTTGATTTGGTCGTTGTCGAAATGGTAATGAAAGTTGTGGATTTTGATTTTGAAATTGAGTTTGAGGTAGTTGATTAGATTGAGGAAAATGTTGTGGTGGGAAGTTTGGATAAGGTTGTGGATATTGGTGATATTGAGAATATACACCATAAGGATTTTTCCATCCTTGTGTCGAAGGATGAGATTAAGACTAAGGCTTGCATGGCATTGGTGTAGTCCAATTATTCTGTGGGGGTTGAGTATACATTTGAGTGTTGAATCCTTGAGTTTGTGATTCTTGCCATGGTCTTCTAGCACACAAAACAAAAAGGATCCATTTGATTTGGAACCACTTCCTCTTGGTAGACAACTTTAAGACCTGGTATTGAGGGACATTTTTTTGTATCATGATTTTTTGTACATATAACACAAGTTTCTACACTTTTCAAATTAAGAGGGCATTCTCTCAAAGCATGCTTCTTTCTGCACTTAGGACAAAAGATAGATAAGGCATCACTTTCAACTCTTTGCATGTTTTGTAATTTTAAGGTGTATTTTTTCACTAAGACACCCCAAAATGTCTGTTTTAAATTCATCAAGAAAATTTCCTATTTCAGCCCTTCTTAGTATTCCAGTTGCATATTTATTAATTCTAGAGATAACAGGGTCTCTTGAATTCTTTCCAACTCTTCACTTACCTCTTGAAAGATGTATGCATAATTTAGAAATTTCAGGTAATGATAACAAGGAAATATCTCATTTTCCCATCATGTTAAGGATATATATCCATTCATCTCTAATGGATTTTAGTAAGATAGCTTTCAAAGTATCTTGATCAGAATTTTCCATTTTAGCCCTTTTAATAGTATAACTGAATCTTTCAATTAAATCCTCAATATTTTCATCTTCTCTCTGCATCATTTTAAAAACTTCATCCTTTCGGTTATGAGGCATGCAGTAATCCTTGTATTTTAATAAGAACACATTTTTCATTTCCTCCCATGTTCTAATAGACTGTGTTATTAAACCCATGAACCATTTTAATGTTGCATCATTGTTTAGTCAATTTATTTTTCTTAAATTGCAAGCATAAATTAACGAACGGAGTTAGTAAACTGATGAAGTGAAAGTGCACTATATGTGCTAGAAGTCTTTGTCATTAAAGTGAGAGTTGAATTTAGAGTTTTGTTAATTTTTGAACTTATGGACCAGTGTTAAATTCCTATGGATCAATGATGTTTTTAAAGCAATTTATCATCTATGTTAGATGTTTTTTTTTTTTTTTCCAAGGAAAAAGTCGTAATTTTATTAATGAAAACAAAATTACATGTTGCATCAGCTGGTAATTGTCCAAAAAATCAATCAAGACTGGATATCAAGTTACAGATAATAAAATATAATACATAGGGGAGAAATTTATGTCTTTCTCCCTTTCTTCTTCTCAACCTTTCGCCATGCACCTTGTGTTGGCGAGGCGGTGATAAGGGCGAGCTAGTTTTCTTCAGTGAGTACTCCATTGTCCTTATTTGAATCCGAGGTATCTGATAAGTGGTGTATTTTTTTTCCTCCACTGTCCGGTGCCCCCGGTTCCTTAGTCGGTTGATCCAAGGTTATTTTTTCATTCGGATCTTTCATTTCATTTGCTTGTGCCCCCGGATCGGTTGTTGTCTATTTATTCTCATTTGGGATGGAGAAATCCTCTTCTTCTTCTGCCTCTTCCTTTGGTCCACATGGAGGGAATATCAACCCTTTGGTTGCTTTCCATGTCTTTTTATTTTTTCTGATTTCTCTTTTTTCATCCGGGCATGTTTTTTGTAAATGAATGGTCTTCCTACATATTCTACATCTCAAAGCAGTGTTGTCATAATCTAGGTGTTGCGTCCATTTTTGTTGTTTATGTACAAGTTGAATGCTTTCTGGTAGCCCTTTTCTGAGATCCACTTCCATGCAGATATGTGTGAATGTGTAGATTCTCTCCTCCAATATTTAGGTATATGTTGTAATGAGTATTCCAATGATGTTCCCAATGCCTTCTAAAACAAATTTGTTCCAAAAATGAAATGGAAGTTTGCACAACCAGACCCAAATCGACATTCTGGTTACAACCGTAGTGTTTGCATCAAAGTCCGGAAAACATGGTGTGATAAAGAGCCCAGTGGATCCCCGGAACCATGGTCCAGCCCTAATAATGTTTTATTTGGCTTTTGAGTTTGGGAACTTGACTATGATAAACCCCTTATAACAAAGATGCATTTCATAGTCCATGGTCCAGTTTGTGAAAATCCAATGAAAGAGCTCCATTGGTTTGGGCTAGAACCAGTTAAATATACATATGATTGCTTGAGATTAAAATGTGGAGCGATGTTCATCGATATTTGGAATGTCTATCTTTAGTTCTGCCATGTGGTTTAGTTGTTCCACAATGTATGGGCTCAGAGTATTTTCAGCTAGTTCGGTTGGTGTAGCTGCTTTGTTTTACCCCCGTAAAATGTTCCTGTATGAGGGTCCTTTTGGGAGATCCTATTTGGAAGTGCTGGCCCTCCTTATGGGTCCATAATATTTTCTCTGTGTTGCTGAGCCTTCTCTTAGCCTGAGATTGAGGTATATGGTAGGCCCGGGGCATATGGGGGAATCCTTGATTAGACTGGAGTCTTGTAAGGATTTACCACCATAGATCAAGGATTGCATATGAATAGGGTATCTTGAAGATAGCCTGATAATTTGTTTAAGATTTTTTACCCTCTATGCGTCTTAAACCCATATTAAAAAATTGTTCCCCACAGGGGGTTTTATGAAAATATGAAAGTAGAATGGGCTTACCTGATTCCCGGTGTCTGCTGCCCTTGTGGTGGCTCTTGTGGGAGCCCGTTCTAGATTCTTTAATATAGTACGATGGGTGCCTTATTCTGAAGGTCGAAGGAGGCTAGTAAACACGAAGGACAGGGCACCTATGTCTGTCTTAAGGCATTGATTATTGGGTGGTTTGTGTCTTATGTAACCCTGCGCAAGCTCTAGACCCAACGAAAACCCATGTTTTCTGGCTGGACTTCTATCCGCCGTCAAGACCCCTGGTCTAGGCTCGTAGCTTCGATGTCCTTATGTATGTATCACCCTTATCCCTCCGGGTGAGGGTGTCCATTTTCTGGGGCTAAAAAATCGAGCTGATGCCAAATGCGGGTATGGAGGTACCGGAACATTCCAGGTTCCATGGCCATGACAGGCGATGGATGGTTGGGGGTCAGGAGCTGTGGGTGTCGGAAAAACCAAGCTTCGGTCTTGACAAATATCCCTTGCATGTCTAGGCTCTAGTATCAACAAATATCCCTTGAAAACCCCGCATACAAGTTCACCATTCCCATTTTATACGTGATCGTGGGGGGCCACCACCTCACAACCTAAAATCGAGCCCTGCAAAACCTAGCGCTTCTTCTCTCCATTTTTTTTCTCCACTCATATATGTTAGATGTTATTTCTATGGTTACTTTCAAATGAATTGAGTTTAAAAATGGTCTATGAGATGACTCTTTTCAAAAGAATTGATTAATTGTGTTTTTATCAAGTTGATTTTGAAATTTTTATGCTGCAACAAATAATGAACTAATTCTAAATTACAAAAGTATGAGATATGATGCATTTTTGGTTTTTATGAAAACATGAAAATCAAAATTGCTATGAAGACAATTTTTTCTATCTACTGCAAATTCTAGTCTGGAATGTAAATGAAAAAGAAATAAGCTAAACTATATAAAATATAGTAGAATGATTTCAAGCAAATTTTTTTTCCCAAGGAAAAATTGTAATTTTATTATAAGAAATAAAATTATCTGTTGCACCAACAGATATAAGATCAACAACCAGCCGAGATTGGTGTTCAAAAATTGACAAGAAAAGATCAATAATATACAATGGGGAGAAAGACTAAGTTTTTCGCCCTTTCTTTTTTTCCACCTTTCGCCATGCTCCTTGAAATGACATGGGAGAGACAAGGGCAAGCTGATTTTAAAATTTAGCTATGCCAATGTCCTTATTCGAGTATGAGGTGTCTGATGAATGATGCCTTTTGTTCCCACCTCTGTCTGTTACAACTAGGTCCTTTGTGGGCGAGTCCTGTTGTATTTGTATTTCAAATGGATCTTGTGTTTCTTTTTCTTGTGCATCTGGGATAACTGTTGGCTGTTTGTTCTAATCTGTAGTGGGTACTTCCTCTTCTTCTTCTATCTCCTCCTCTAAGTCACATGGGGGATATTTCCATCCTTTGGGTGTTTTCCCGACCCTCTTCTTTCTTCGATTATCTCTTTTTGCTTTTGGATAGGTATTTTGTAGATGACCGGTTTGTCTGCATATTCTGCATCTGAAGGTTGTGTTTTCATAGTCTATGTGCTGCATCCATTTTTTTTGTTTATGTACCAACTGTATGCTTTCTGGGAGTCCTTTTCTAAGGTCTACTTCGA
The DNA here is from genome assembly GCA_034641835.2 of Pinus albicaulis. Classification (NCBI taxonomy): domain Eukaryota; kingdom Viridiplantae; phylum Streptophyta; class Pinopsida; order Pinales; family Pinaceae; genus Pinus; species Pinus albicaulis. The sequence goes on from CM076575.1 coordinate 838,857,224, forward strand.
CACAAATACGTGCAAAGGTGAATATTCTCTCCTCCAGTCACTGTGTATCTGTTTTGATGTATCACCTAATGATATTCCCTATAATTTGGAGGACGTTGTCACTCCAGAAATGTAGGGAAGATTGTATAGTCTGACCTAGACCGACATTATGGAAACTATGTAATATTCCCAAATTTTCACATTATATTTGAAATATTAGAGTCCTTGATTTTCTTAATGAATTAAGTAAATAAAAGGGTGGAGGGACCCACAATCCTCAATAAGAATAAATATCCACTTTGTGTGTGTGAATGTGGATTAATTTAGACTAGATCCGCAAAAAGAGGTAGTTGAGCAACTACTAATGTGAATGAGATTGGAGATCATGTCTCATTTAATGAGAGAGATCATGGAGGGTTGATCCAGTCAACTAAGATCTTGAAGATGTCAAACAAAGGGTCATTGAGCATTAATGATCAAGTGGTGGAGGATCATGTGAAAATGAAGCACACATGATGGAGGAGGTGTACATTGCACCTAGGCTGTTTGGTTGATTTGGTCAAAAAACGCAGTCCCACTTGGAGGATCTTGTCCACATGAGACTATGCAGTTGAGATTAGGGCCAAGGTTTGGGATGGCTCAATCATTATAAAGGAGATGGAGGCAAAGGTGAAAGGCATATTGGATTATTTTATGTATGATCTTTTAGATATGGAATTGTCAAGTGACATTCCACTCCATTCTTGGGCTGTTTAGCAGAGATTGCAGGTGCTGTTTAGCACAAGGTGTTCCCGGGCGGGAATCCCTCCTCTTTATTTGAGTGATATATAAGGAAGAGGTTATTACTTCATTATACATCAGGCTTTAAGTGCCATTTCCTTTTTCTACTTTCTTTAGAACATTCATACTCAGAAATCTACATATTTCTGAAGATCAGTTTGGAAGGTGGAAGTTGTCTTCAGTACTTCAGCTGGAGAACAAGGTGAGGGATTATTCCCATCACTTTGGCTTATAGATCAGCACTCCCATAGCCACATTGAAAATCTAGCATCAAGCCAAATGTTATTGACCTCCTAGCAGTGGTATTCCCTTCAGGAATAACGCTGTCCATTTTACAGATCTGAAAGGAGGAAGGAAGTTGCTAGTACTTCAGCTAGAAATCTAGTGGAGGATCATTCCTTCACATTGCCATCAGTCTCACCAACATCCTGAAGCTTATTGCATCATTTTTCAGTAGGAAAAAGGCCTCTCTTTTCCAAATAGCGTAGTTTTTGGAGGTAGTTGTGTTGCAACAGCTGCAATCATCTTTTGGAGGATTGAGAAGCTAGATCTAGAGCTTCTAGCTCATAGATTTGAGGAAGGGATCAACCCTTCAAGCATAGATCTGATTTGAGCACACATTTTAGCCATCTATTCTTCAAATCTAGCTTTAGATTTGTATTTCCCAGCAGATCAAGGATCAAACCCTAGGGAGGTGTTTTTTCCAAAGTTGTAGATCTGAAAAATCCTTTCTGGGTTATCTTGGGAATCCATCACACTGGCCATATCTTGAATCTTGGCATCATCAGAGCTCTAGTTTTGAGTAGATCTGCATTTCATTTTTAAGCCTGCAACTCTATGTTTATATTTTGCTGAAGGGACAACATAGTATTTACTGCAGAGCCTCTCCAGTTATGCTGTACCTGTTGGATGCATGTTTTTAGGGTGATCCTAGCTCATCTTTTTGACTAGATATACCTACATTTTATACTTGTGTAACTGAATAATCTCCAATATAATAAAATGGCTCAGCTCTTTCTAATTTTTACTTATATTTATTGTTTATCTTGCTGTAAGTTCTTATATTGTGTGAAGTATTACTGCATTCTCCCTTTTTGGGATATTACAGTGGTATCAGAGCATGATATTTGGCTCAGCTTGTGGACACTTCATCTTTTTACATTAAAAGAAGAACATATAGATGAGATCTATCATGGAGAATGAAAATTCTGTCACTCCTTTCTTTAGATCCATGTAAGATATATCCAAGGAGGTCTATCAAATGAAGGAGGAAGAACAGAGATACGATCCAAGAAGAAGATGTGATGAGGAAAGTACTTCCTATCAGCAACAAAGAAGACTGGAGAATCCTAGATCTCCTCATAGATCCATTATGCCCACTTTATTTGAAGAAGGTGAGAGGTATAGAAGTGAAGGAAGGAATGAACCTGAGATTCATGAGATTCTCAGTCTTATATCTTGTAGAGTACAAAGCACAGTCTATAGCTTTCAAGTAGAAGCTAACTCTCCAACAATTCTTGCATATTAAAGAAGAAATAGGATCCTATAGTAGCAATAGAAGGAAGAGGCATAATAGATTCTATTTTCCTACATTTTATGGATCTTCCTCAAGCAATGTCAAAGCTTGGAGGAGGGAGTTAGATTCATTTTCGAGCTGCATATTGTGGCTGAAGAAGAGGCTGTTCAAATTGCAGCACTTCATCTCTTAGATGAAGCAGCATATTGGTGGTTTGGGCACATAGAGCATGCAAAGGTGACCAAGTATTCACATTTCTTTCACAAGTTGAGGAAGAAGATTGATGTAGGGAATGTCAATATTGTCACTCTGGACAAGAGGTCACTACTTTCACCACCTGCTGCAGAAGTACTTGTATCTAGAGAAGAGGCACTTGCATCTTTGCATGGTAGTCTTTAGCTCTTGACATATGGAGTCCCATGCATGGATCAGGATATGCATGAGGGGGAGGAGGAAGATACCAGTGCTGGTACACTTGAAGAAACGAGGCCATCATTATTACCAACAGTTGGAGACACTATTGTCCCCGTTGGAGGAACTCTTGTGTTCTGTCAAGAGGTTCCCACATATCAGTTGATCCAAGGTATGCATAAAATTTCAGCACATATTGTTTCAAGATCCATGCATAAACAAGGGTTAGAACAAAATGCTGATTTGAAGCAAAGACATTTCATAGCATAGAGGACCCTTGATCTAATCAAGGAGGAGACTGAAAACTATCCCTGTTCATCATTGTTGAGCTACATTCAACCCTTTGAGTTGATATGTAGAGTTTCAAAAAATGGAATTAGCATTATCCTATGTACAATGACTGATTGTGGGATCAGTGTTGTAACTTGCTTTGAGACAGTGCATGTATCACCCTGCAGATCTACATCACTATCACTTAGTAGCTGTGACAAAGAAAGGGCTTCATCATTCTTGGAGCATTCTGGAGGTAGCTTCACTCATGAAGCAATGGAAGCAAAGCTGACAAATGGTAGACATCTTGAAATGAGAAACCTTTTCTCCTTTCTAGATGACCCTTTCTCAATGAGCCTCTCACTACTCAAAGATAAACTTCTACTTGCACTAAATCCAAAAATTCTTTGGTTTTGGAGGGCCTTTGATGGAGAGAGAATATCATTAAGAGATCTCATTAGAGATGCATTTCAACATTTCATGAGATGCAAAGTTCTTCAACAGTTTGGGGAGGATGACATTCTACAAAGGGAGGATGCCATGACTATGCAGTACCTCATTCATCATCCACATGGGAGTGAAAGGGTAAGGTTGATAAGAAAAGGCTTTCAAAACCACTTGCAGATTGTATGGGCCAGCATGCTTGGTTACGTTGGTTTCCATTGGGATATTTCTGTCACTCTCCAAAGGCACCTATTTTTTTGATCCATGCCTTGAAAAACATGTATGAAATGAAGAAGGAGGCATGGCTGCGCTGGCTGGTCTTGGGTGAGTATGGATACCACCCAATAGCTCATGATATTTTGATTCATGCCTTATGTATCAGTGATAGTATGCAACAAAAGAAGGCATGTTCATTTTGGTTTCACTTGAGAGAGTTTGGCCACCACATGACATCTCCTATGTTTATGTGTTTTGTATTGTGTAAAATTTGGCATAATGATCTCATGATGTGCATTGATGATGTTTATTTGTATTGGGCTGATGTGACATCTCATATGTCCATTAGTATGCTTTTGCTTCATGATGCACATGAGGAGGAGAGAAGGCAGCAAGATCTCTTGTTACTTTGGTTGCTTATGGGGGAGTTTGGCTTGACCATCTTACATGGAGGAGATGGAGGATGGCAGCAAAGGGCCTTACTTCGGTGGTTATTGTTATGAGAATATGGTTTGACATCTTTGTCTACCCATATTACTTCTTCCCTTCTTCTTAAGCATAACTTTTAAATGATGGAGTGTGGATCCAACAAGGCTAAGTATGGGAGCATATCAATGCTCAATATAGTTCATGAAACATGGGATGAAGGTGTGTATTCTATGATGAAGATTTTACTTTGTGGAAAGAGTTACTTTATTTTATGTCTCTCATGTATTTATGATGTTGGACATCATATGGTTGTCACTTGGTACTTTATGATGGGAGGAGGACATCTAACCAAACAGTTGGAGGTCATTCTTTATGTTTTTAAAAGACAAATTTGGAACCAAACACACATAACCTATTGTAGAAAATGGAGAAAGCCTTCCTTATGTGGATGCCATATGGAGGGGAATATATGGCCTTGCATCTACTTTTGGAGTTGCTTGAGGACAAGCAACATTTTTCCGGGGGGGTCTGTAATATTCCCAAATTTTCACATTATATTTGGAATATTAGAGTCCTTGATTTTATTAATGAATTAAGTAAATAAAAAGGTGGAGGGACCCACAATACTCAATAATAATAAATATCCACTTTGTGTGTGTGAATGTGGATTAATTTAGACTAGATCTGCAAAAAGAGGTAGTTGAGCAACTACTAATGTGAATGAGATTGGAGATCATGTCTCATTTAATGAGAGAGATCATGGAGGGTTGATCCAGTCAACTAAGATCTTGAAGATGTAAAACAAAGGGTCATTGAGCACCAATGATCAAGTGGTGGAGGATCATGTGTAAATGAAGCACACATGATGGAGGAGGTGTACATTGCACCTAGACTGTTTGGTTGATTTGGTCAAACAACACAATCCCACTTGGAGGATCTTTTCCACATGAGACTGCGTAGTTGAGATTAGGGCCAAGGTTTGGGATGGATCAATAATTATAAAGGAGATGGAGGCAAAGGTGAAAGGCATATTGGATTATTTGATGTATGATCTTTTAGATCTGGAATTGTCAAGTGACATTCCACTGCATTTTTGGGCTGTTTAACAGAGATTGCAGGTGCTGTTTAGCACATGGTGTTCTCGGGCAGGAATCCCTCCTCTTTATTTGAGTGATATCTAAGGAAGAGGTTTTTACTTCATTATAAATTAGAATTTAAGTGCCATTTCCTTTTTATACTTTCTGCAAAATGTTCATACTCAGAAATCTCCAGATTTCTGAAGATCAGTTTGGAAGGTGGAAGTTGTCTTCAGTACTTCAGCTGGAGAACAAGGTGAGGGATTATTCCCATCACTTGGGCTTATAGATCAGAAATCCCAGAGCCAAATTGTAGATCTGGCATCAGGCCAAATGTTGTTGACCTCCTAGCAGTAGTATTCCCTTCAGGAATAACGCTGTCCATTTTGCAGATCTGAAAGGAGGAAGGAAGTTGCTAGTACTTCAGCTAGCAATCCAGTGGAGGATCATTCCTTCACATTGCCATCAGTATCACCATCAGCCTGGACCTTATTGCATCATTTTTCAATAGGAAGAAGGCCTCTCTTTCCCTCATAGCGCAGTTTTTGGAGGCAGTTGTGTTGTAGCAGCTGCAATCATCTTTTGGAGGATTGAGAAGCAAGATCTAGAGCTGCTAGCTCATAGATATGAGGAAGGGATCAACCCTTCAAGCATAGATCTGATCTTAGCACACATTTCAGCCATATATTCTTTAGATCTAGCTTCAAATATGTATTTCCCAGCAGATCAAGGATCAAACCCTGGGGAGGTGATTTTTCCAAAGTTGTAGATCTGGAAAATCCTTTCTGGGTTATCTTGGGAATCCATAACATTGGCCGGTTCTGAATCTTGGCATCATCAGAGCTCCAGTTTTGAGTAGATCTGCATTTCTTTTTTCAGCATGCAACTCTGTGTTTATATTCTACTGAAGGGACAACGTAGTATTTACTACAGAGCCTCTCCAGTTATGCTGTACCTATTGGATGCATGTTTTTAGGGTGATCCTAGCTCATATTTTTGACTAGATCTACTTACATTTTGTACTTGTGTAACTGAATCATCTCCAATATAATAAAATGGCTTAGATCTTTCTGCATATTTTGATTTGTACTTATATTTATTGTTTATCTTGCTGTAAGTTCTTATATTGTGTGAAGTATTATTGTATTCTCCCTTTTTGGGATATTACAAACTACCATGGTATTAGCATTAAAATCCGGGGTCCATGGGGTGATGTAAAGACCTGTAAAACCCTAAAACCATGAAACCTCCTGGAGAATGTAATCTCTGATTTCTGAATGTTGAAATTTAACTATAAAGAAGCCTTTTGAGCATAGGTGTATTTCACACTCCATGGTCTAGTTTTTGAATATCCATTGGTTTGGGTCAAATGATATTGAAGCGACATATAAGTTTCTGTGCCTCATATGTGTTTCGATGATCATTGATGTTAGGTATATCAATGACTAGTTCAGGAGTGTGATTCAGTTGTTCGACTATGTAGGGCTTGGGGATATTGCCCACTGATTTTGTAGGGGCAGTTGGGTCTTTGTTCCCTTGTAGTATGTTCTTGAAAGAAGGCCTTGTATTATTGTGATTCTATTTTGAGGTACTACCTCCCCCTTCGCCACTAAATATTTTGGTTTTTCCATGGTCCCCTTTTCCTCCTCCTCGTAGCCATAGGTTGAGAATAATGGTAGAACCAAAGGTTAAGGAGTAATCCTTTATGGTACTATAGTGTTGAAGTGATTTTCCTTCGTGTATCAATGATTGTATTGGTGCTGGGTATCCCTGAGCTTGTGTGATTTTCATTTCAATATCTATCGCCTGTTTTATTTCCTCTATCCATAGAACTATATTTTTCCCAACAGGGGTTTTAATGAAAATTTGAAATCTGTTTGTGTTTACCTGGTCCGTGGTTGCTGTTGCCGATTTGTAATATCCTGCTAGGGTCGATTCTGGGCTCTTCCGCAATGGGGGACTCCCTTTGTGTTGAAGATGGCTCAGGTTCCCTGGGGTATGTGCCGTCAAATGGGGCATAGGGGACCATGCAAGATCCTCATGATGGGGTTTGGTGCTAGCATCGTTTTGGCCTTCTGTAGCAACCGTGTGAGGGCCATAATGCATTAAAATCCCCATCCCAACCTTCATAGTCGCAGTGCCTTCGTGACTCGGTGTGGGTAGCCATGAGATCAATAGAAACCTCGAGTCCGAAATGGTTTGTAAGAGGTCCAAATATACGAGGGTTTCTTGTCTCCTTTGTCTGCTTTGCTGCAGAGGTATGTCAATTCCTGATCACCGGTTCTTGGAACCAGATGCTGCCGCGGTATAGGCAAGAAACACAGTACCAAGATCGCTAATATCACCTTTCTCCATTGTATTGATCCTCGCCCTTTTCAAAATCGTTTCGGTCCAGTCATTGTTGTGCACCCTAAGATACGATGTTGGGTGTGCCCCAAATGGTGGCTTTTTTAAATACCATTCATTTTCAGGTGGGATCAATAGCGGTATTTTAGTTCCAGGCTGAGATTTCCGAATCCAAAGTTTGAAGAGGTTATTTTCTGGGCAGAACGTATTGTGATGTCTCCAAACGCAGAAGTTGATGGCCAAACTGTCCACTGACATATAGATCTGCAATCCTAAGTGCATATGAGCTCCCATGTGTCCTGAGCATTGAGACAACAAGTTTTGGTTGTGTCTGTCGTATGGATTGACTTCTGCAAGTGCACAATTGGATCCACAGTGAACCCCTGCGACTGAAGAAAATGAAACCCTAGACATCTCCATCCGCTCGTCCGTTCTTATTACGCCCACTCTATCATATCGATTACACCTTGTTAATGAATTCAAGCAATTATTCTATGAAATAAACATAATCAAAGCACTGAACTATTGAAATTGATATTTAAAAATAAATCATGAATCAAAAGCATTTACCAAATTCAAATTACGAAATAGTAATGTGGTTGAGATGCATAAAAACTGGAAGTAAAACGACATGTTTTGCATTTAGGGGCCCTTCGTAACACAGTAGGTTCTAAACACCGTTCAACGCATCAAATTGCATGAAAAGGGAACTTCAAATTAATATAAAAATCTTCAAACAAAATGTTCAGGAAATGAAAGTTGGCGCGCCCCGAATACACATAATTCTTATGATTTTATAGAATGTGTTCAACAATACGTGGATTCTAAGCCTATGGATCTCTATTAGAATCCTTATACAACTTAAAATCATAAACGAAATATTGTTTATCTGTCGATTTTCTATTTAGAAAGAAAATTGACATACTCGTGCTATTTCTGGATTCTGTTCCTGGACGCTGCAACGTGTTGACTGCTATCTTTGACTGCGGGAATGCGTGATCTTCTTGGTGAATAGGCTCGGGTAAGTAGGAGGAAATCCATGAGGGGATCATCCTCTATCCACCCATATATTCCTTTGTTGATTTAATGCACTGGAACCTTGTTAACAATGAAGGTAGATGCGGATCTGTGGAATAGTTGCGGAATTGTATCAATTTCGTAGTTGAATGTAATATTTAACGAAACAATATGGTATATTAACAAATATGAAGAATATGACACACCAATACTTTACCTTGTCAAAATGATGTGTTTGCTGCCTTATGAGCTTGATAGTGATAGGAAAAGAAGGAAAATATGGATGCAAAAAGGGTGTCAAAACAAAACAGTTTTGGGACTCTACATTCCCCCATACTTAAGGTTTTGTATGTCCTCATACAACCACAAAATTTTGTCATTTCTGTTCAGTCACTACATATCCTTAGATACTTATGCCAGCACATCCAATTTCATCCTTTTCACCCTTTTTCCTATTACTTCCATCCTTGGTTTCTTCATGAGGATTTTGTACTTTAGGTTAATGGTTTTTCTCTTCATGGCGCTGTTTGCTTCCTTCAATTTCTTGTTCTCTTTCTACCACAAACTTAAATGTAGGAGGAGGTTGTCACTCTTGGAAATTTTAACTTCATTATGAGCTTTCAAAGATTGGTTTTCATTTTTAATATACATGTTTAATGTCTCCAGTTCGAAGATTTCATTCCCGAGGATGTTGAGAACCGGAGGTTCTTGTGGTTCATTAAACTGGTCTTTCTCTTCACTTAGATTGGGAACTTATTTATTGGTTGCTTCTCTTTTCTCCAGTGATTCTATGTAATCATAAATCTCCTGTTGTACTGTATCAATACCTATGCTTTGTCCTAGACTCCGAGGAGATGAAATGTAGGCAGGTGGTGATGCTCTCAGGGAATTTTCCATGGTTTCATCTGCCTCTAAATCAATGTGTTCTTCATCTTTTGAGGACACTTCCATCACTATCTTTAGCCTAGTACTTCTTCTGAGCCCCGTGATAGGGGTATTTGGGGTTTTAGGCTTCTCTTTTTGAGACAAAATCTCTATTTTGTTGTTGGATTTCTTTCTTCTAACATCCTTTTATCCATTTTCTTTAAAATTTCTGCAATTTGGCATGTCATCCTCTAACAAATCTCGTTGTTGTTGTGGCTCTTGTTCTAGTGGTGTCTCAATTTACCTTTTCTTCTGAGTTTTGCTACTACTTGGCTGTTTATTTGTTTCCTGTTCAAAATGATTCCGAACTAGAAAGGCTTCCCATGTATCCCCTATACTTTGAAGATGAAATTCAACAAGTATTTTAACCAGCCCATGGTGATACATTGTGTTTTCTATGAACTGAATTATCTTTTGAACATTCCTTGACGTCTTTTTAAGACTATTCAACAATAAATATGGAAGGTTCAATTCATGTTCATCAAGAAAATTCATCAACAATCTTATATGGTAGAAAAACACACAACCGAATCGTCCTTCATAAGTAACAATTTTTTGGATGATTAAGAGCAAATTACTCCACTTACTTTTAAATGCAAAATTGGGAATGCCTTTCCTGAAGACAATAATGTCCATGCTTGGTTTCTTCAAGGAAACCCTCCAGTCACCTCCTTTGATTCCTCTGTTCTTGAACCACTTTTCTCCTATACGCGACAATCTCATAGCTTCTGCAATCAGAGACTCTGTCACAGTAATTTGATGTCTCATATTTCCACTTCTATGCCATCGAAAGCTCTTGCAAAAGTCTTAGTGACTTCTTTGTGAAAACCGTCAAATTTATCCATAAATTCCAACCATTGTGCTTTCTGTAATAATTCTCTTGTTTGTGGATATCCTTCCAAGAATTTATTTCCTGTTGGCTCTGTTCGGACAATCACACCCATGATTGGAAGATGTTTCGCCTCCAGAATTGTTTTGTTGACAGGGTAACGAACTTGGTAGGGTTTGCTTCAAAGCAAAAATGTCAGATGGTGATGAAAAAATGAGAGAGCAGGTAGGCATGAGATGAAGGTATAAGTGAGTGAATTAGCCATTATCCATTCATAATATAATTGAGGCAGCGATCAAATCAATGAATGAGAACTTTAAATCGTGTTATAATGATGAAATGAGTATGGAGAATTATGAGGGATTTGTTATAACATTGTCACCTTTCATAATGATTTTGATTTTCTCGATAATGTCATGTCCATATAATTCATATATTAATATATTGACCCCTATTGTTAAATTAAAGTATTACATGCCTTTGATTTATTTGCTTGCTAACCTCTAATTGTCATCTTGCAGGTGTTCTATTTCACGAGGAGTCAATCACTTCTCCCTTTTATCTGATCATTAAATATTGTTCCTGTCAATTAACTGCAAGAACTAATAAGGCTGTAGAAATTTGTCAAAGCTGCAGAACATCGTCAATTTTGTAGCTTACTTATTTTTAAGAAAAGGATGCTTAGAAGAATGGATTTTTTTTTTTTTAGAAAAAAAATGGGAAAATAAAATTTAATGTGAAAGAGAATTTTTTTTTTTTAAGGTTGAGAAGAAGAATTCTTCTCAACCAACTTTAAAGCAGAGTTGTCTTGGAAAATCTTGACAAACTCCTCTCTTGTCATTGGCTTTTGATAGATCTTAAGTCGGTTTCCATTTACTAATAGAGGAATTTTCTCTTCATCAATAGTCTTGATTCTTACTGCGCCATTGTCAAAAACTTCTTCGATCTCATAAGGCCCAAGCTAGTGAGTTTGGAACTTCCCTCGAAAATTCTTGAATTTTGAGTCAAAGAGTAATGCCCAGTCTCATGGATGAAATTTATTTTCCTTGATGTATTTATCATGCCATCTATATCTTTGTTGATGAACCAAGCTAGTCTTCTGGATAGCATCTTTTCTTATCTCATCAAGCTCATTTAGTTATCCCATCCTTTGCTTTTGTGCTTCTGACAAGTGTCCCAACTTGACTGGTGCTTTATAAGTCTGGATCTGGAACTCTATTGGAAATAAGACTTGCTTTCCATAAACAAGTTTGTAGGGAGTATGTCCTGTAGTGCTTCTCCATGTAGTTATGTAGGCTCATAAAATTTATGGAAGTTTTTTCTGCCCAATCCCTACTGTGCAAGTGTACAGTCTTGATGAGAATGGCTTCAATCACTTTGTTTGTGGACTCAACCTATCCATTTTCTTGGGGATGGTATGGATTGGACTTCTGGTACTTGATTTTATATTCTTCCACCAACTTCTGTACTACTCTGGATGTAAATTGTGTTCCTTGATCTATAACAATTTCCTTTGGGACACCAAAATGAGTGAAGATGTCCTAAAAAATAAATGAAACAACAACATTTTTCAGTAGCAAAAGAAAGTGTCTTTAGCTTCTACCCATTTACTAAAATAATCAATGAATATCATAATATACCTCTTTTGTTTAGAAGGTGGATTAATTGGACCAACAAAATCCAAGGCCCATTTCTCAAAGGGTTCAATGAGTACCTGAGGTTGTAGTGGCATTTCACTTGAAAGAATAGGTTTCCCCGTCCTTTGGCAACTATCACATCTCTTAACATATTCTTTGGCATCCTTAAAAAGGGAAGACCAATAATATCATAAGAGAAGGATTTTGTATGCAGTTATTTTGTCAGAAAAATGGCCTCCACATGGTTCATCATGGCAAGCCTTGAGTATCTTTGGTATCTCATCTTCTCGTACACATCTTCTGATGATGAGATCCAGTCCTGCTTTGTATAATTCTTCATTGATCCATGAATAAGAAGAACTTATTCGGATTGTTTTTCTCTTTTCTCTGGGAAACAAATGAGATAGTAATTTTCATGTAGCCAAATAATTAGCAATATTTGCATACCGATGATTTAGTAGATATTGCAAAAATATATTCATCAGGAAATTTATCCTTTACAGGCATATCATTATTATCATTTTTAATCCTAGATTATATATATATATATATATCAGCAATTGTGTTTTGTTTTCCTGGTCGATCTAGAATGGTGATGTCAAACTCTTGCAATAGTAATAGCTATCTAGTTATACTGCCATTAGTGATTGGTTTGTTCATTAAGTATCTAATGGCATAATGGTCTGTGTGAATGAAAGTTTCATAGCCAGTGATGTAATGTCTGAACTTATTAATGGCATGCACTACGACTAAAAACTATTTTTCAGTTATAGTATAATTTAGCTTTGTTGGAGTTAAATTTTTACTGTTGTAGTAAATGGCATAAGGAGTAAGATATTTTTGTCCCAATACAACCCCTAAGGTTGTATCTGAAGCATTTATAGATATGTAGAAAGGAAATTTCCAATTAGGTCCTTTTAGAGTAGGTGCTTCAGAGACTTTCTTTTTAAAAGTTTCAAAGGCATTTTGACAATTAGTGTCCCAATCGAATTCACAATCTTTGGTAAGTAATTTGAAGAGTGGGGATGCTATTTTTGTGAAGTTTTCTATAAATATTCTATAATATCCAGTAAAACCAAGAAAACTCCTAACGCCTCGTTGACAAATTGACATTGATAATTTTGAAATAACCTATACTTTAGATGAGTCTGCCTTTGTCCCATTTCCTGAAATATGGTGGCCTAAAATAATTCCCTCATTGAACATCATAAAAAAAATTTCATGACTTAATGAAAGATTTGCTTCTTTGCATCTTATTAGAAAATTTTCTAAATTTTCTAGTGCTTCTTCAAAAGAATTACCATAAACTGTGAAATCATCCATATACACTTCCACACAGTCATGAATAAGATCAGAGAAAATTCTGAGAACTGCTCTTTGGAATTTTGGTGGAGCATTGCATAACCCAAAAGGAAGTACTAGTCGGTAAGCATAAGTTCCCCATGGACAAGTAAATGTGGTTTTATCTAGATCTTGAGGTGCTACCTGAATTTGATTATACACACTTAATCCATCCAAAAATGAAAAGTACTTTTTCCCTGCTAATGTGTTTAAGACTAGATCTATGAAAGGAAGTGGAAAGTGGTCTTTCAATGTTGCTTTGTTCAATTCCATGTAATCGATGCATACCCTCCATTTTCCATTTTTTTAGTAATGATTACTAGGGGCGAAACCCATTAACTGTCTGATATAGGGTAGATAAAATTTACATTCAATAGTTTCTATAGCTCCTCTTTAACAATTTCTTTTAATTTTGGTTTCATTCTTCTTTGAGGTTATCTAACTGGTATATCACTTTCTTCAATAGAGATACGATGCATACAATTTTTGGGATTAATCCCTTTCATATATTTATACTCCCATGCATAAGCAGAAGAGTGTTTTTGCAAGGTCTCTACCAGTTGATTTTTTTGTAATTCTTCCAGATTTTCATTAATATTCAATGTTTTCCTTGGAAATTTTTCTATTGAAGAATTTCCAATTTTTTCTATAGAATGTAAAGGCATTTGTCTAGATGATAAATATTCGATATTACATTGTTCTTGAAATGTTTGACTATTGTCACAGTATAAAGAGGATTCATTGTTTTCTATTGAATTTAAAATTTGGTCCTCCTCACTTGTTTGTGCAATAGTAAAAATGGGTTGTATATCGTTATCATCATCTATCCATTCTTCACTTTCTATTATTATTATTCTTATTATTATTATTTTAGGCAGATATATTGTAAATTTCTTTGTTGAACTACCATCTGAGATAAACATGTTTCCTGATCTGAAACTGATGGAAGCATCGACTGTAGCTAAATAAAGTCTTCCCAAAATTAATGGATGTCCTCCTAAATTATTCTTGGGTGTTAAAGACCATGAAATCAATAGGATATTCCCAAGAATTTAAGGATACAAAAATATATTCTAACACACCATCAGGTTTAATTACTGACTTGTCTACTAATTGTAATAATGTTGGTGTGTATTGAAGGTTAGGAAATTTTAGCTGATCCATAATTTGTTTACTCATTATGTTTATGGATGCTCCCAAATCAATCAGTGTGTTTGGTATTTAAATTCCACTGATGTGAATTTTCACAATGGGACTTCCTGGATCTAAATATTTCTGCATTGTTGCCTTCCCCATCATGATATCTGTAATTCTCCCAACTAACTGGATTCTTTTTATGTCTTTTCTTTTTATTTGAGTACTCAATTCCTTAATTTTTTTTGCAAAAATTGGTATTTCTTTTATAGCTTGCAGTAAAGGAATTTTTATACAGATATGTTTCAATTCATCCATCATATCATAATCAAGAAATATGATTTGTTTTTCTACTCCTTTATCAATTTTCAACCTTTCAGGAAAAGGTGGTCTAATGGATACTGAAGGTTGTTCTATAATAGGAGTATCATTAGATATTATGGGAATAATTTTTGTTTGATCATTTTCTTTGTGAGGAAGAGAAGTTTCTTCTTCTTCAGTTCTACTGTTATTTTTTCGAGAAATTTTCTTTGTTTCCTGAATAACAATAGAGGGTTTCTTATTTTCTAATACTCTACCAGATCTTAATTGAACATTATTTAGATCTAGTGGAGTTATTATATAAGTTTGAGAATTTTTCCCTTCCATGTTATAAACAGGTTTATTATTTGGATTTGGAAGTGGTTTAACGAGTAATTGGTTTGGTTTTTGTGTAAATGGTAGAGAGAGTTGCGAGTTTGTATTTTGAGCTTCAGCTTGAGGCATTTGATTATTATGAGGAAACAATTGTGGTGGGAAATTTTGATAGGGTGGTGGATATGGTTTATATTGAGCATATCTTCCATAGGGGTTTTTGCACCCTTGATTCCAAGGTTGTGGTTGAGCCCAAGGCTACCATGGCATAGGTGAATTCCAATTCCCTTGTGAAGATTGTGCAAATAACTAGGAAACAAATTTTTTATTTTGATTTTGAATATTTTTCCATGGTCTTCTTGCAATAGAGTAAAGAGGATCTACCTTATTTGGCATTCCCTCTTCACTATATACAACCCTAAGACCAAGTATAGAGGGGCATTCTTTAGTATCATGATTTTTTGTACATATTACACAGATTTATATGGTTTTTAAGTCTAAAGGACATTCTCTCAGAGTGTGTTTCTTTCTACATCTAGGACAAAAGATAGATAATGCAACATTCTCAGATTTTCGCTTGTTCTGTATTTTAAGGGTGTCAATTTGCTCCTTAAGATTCCCTAAAATATCTGTTTTGAAATTATCAAGCAAATTACCTAATTATGCCCTGCTAATTGTCCCAACTGTAGATTTATTTATTCTTGGTAAGAGAGGATCTCTTGGACTTTTACCGATTCGTGATTTACCCCTTGAAATATGTACACATAATTCACAAATTTCTTTGAATGGAAACTGAGAAATGTCTCCTTTCCCCATTACATTGAGGAGATAAATCCACTCATCTCTGATAGATTTGAGTATGAGAGCTTTCAAAGTTTCCTCAACTAGATTGTCTATTTTTGCCTTCTTAATGTTATAAACAAATCTTTCGACAAGTTCTTCAAGATTTTCATCTTCCTTTTGTGCCATCTTAAAAACTTCATTTTTCATGTTATGTAGCATACAATAATCCTTATATTTCTCTAAGAATGTATCTTTAATTTATGCCCATGTTCCTAAAGAATTCGTCCCTAAACTCATAAACCATTTTAATGTTGAATCCTTTAAGATAGCAGGGAACAATTTTAATTTTTGAGTATCATGTAGATAATTATATGATCTACATAATACTTCAAATTCAAAGAGAAATGTTTATGGGCCTTCACTTCTTATTCCATGAAAGTTAGGGAGGATACTAGGTGAAATATTTTTCATTGTATATGTTGTATCCTCGCAGTGGATAGGGAATCCGAAAGGTTTTGGATCTCCTCTATCTCTACCTCTTCCTCCTCCTCTTCCACCTCCTCCTCCTCCTCCAATCCTAGGTTGTTCACCATTGAGATTGTGTACTTCTCCTTCTCCTTCTTCAACCATGATGGATTCCTCATAACTAATGTAAGTATATAGTTCTGCAATGGGACTTTCTACTTCTTTTGGTTCTTCTATCAATGGAGAATTTGAATGAGTTTCTTGTTCTTCTTCTTCACTGAGGACTTCTAATTCTTATCCTAGAGGTAGTTCTCCCATTAAAGATAGAAAAATTACTCACGTAGTTGGAGATGGGGGATTTTATTCTTCAATTAAAGCTTCAGTAGATGAAGTAGGTTGGATTTCAGATCTTAGGATTTTGAGAAGTCTGTGTGGACCACCTACTTATGGAATTCGATTTTGAGTGGGTGGTGTAGAACTTCGAGGTCGGGGTGGAGTGAGTGAAGATGTAGGAATCAAACTTCTCCCTCGTCCTATAAACCTAACTTTAGAATCTCTCTCTTTATGCATATCATGTTTTATTTCTAAGACTTCTATTTACACTTCCCCGACAACGGCGCCAAAATGTTTAGTCTATTTAATGTTCTTAAATTGCAAGCAGAAATTATCGACCAGAGTCAGTGAGCTGATGAAGTGCAAGTGCACTATATGTGCTAGAAGTCTTTGTCATTTAATGTGAGGTTTGAATTTTTAGATTTTTGTTAATTTATGAACTTATGGATCAGTGTTAAATTCCTATGGATCAGTGATGTTTTTAAAGCAATTTTATTGTCAATGTTAAATGTTGTTTCTATCGTTACTTTCAATTGAATTAAGTTTTAAAAATAGTTTGTTAAATGACTCTTTTCAAAAGAAATGATCAGTTGTATTTTTATCGAGTTGATTTTTAGGATTTTTATGTTGCAACAAATAATGAACTAATTCTAAAATATAAAAGCATGAAATATGATACAATTCTCATTTTAGGAAAACATGAAAATCGAAATGCTCTGAAGACATAAATAAACTAAATTCTACTGCAAATTATAGTCTGGAATGTAAATGAAAAAGAAATAAACTAAACTATATGAAATATAGCAGAATGGATTCAAACAATTATTTTACAAAATGAACATAGCCAAAGCATTGAACTATTGAAACTGATCTCTGAAAATAAAGGAGGAATCAACAAAATTTACCGAATTACGAAATAGTAATGTGGTTGAGATGCATAAAAATTGGAAGTAAAACGACATGGTCTGCTTGTAGGGGCCCTCCGCAACATAGTAGGTTCTAAACACTATTCAACACATCAAATTGCACGAAAAGGGAACTTCAAATTAACATAAAAATCTTCAAACAAAATGTTCAGGAAATGAAAGTTGGTGTGCCCCGAATACACAGAGTTCTTATGATTTTATAGAATTCGTTCAACAATATGCGAATTCTAAGCATATGGATCGCTATTAGAATCCTTATACAACTCAAAATCATAAATGAAATATCGCTTATCTATCGATTTGCTATTTAGAAAGCAAGTCAACACAGTCGTGCTATTTCCGAACTCTATTCCTGGACGCAACTGCAACGTGTTGACTGTTATCTTTGACTGAGGGAATGTGTGATCTTCTTGGTGAATATGCCTGGGTAAGTAGGAGGAAATCCATGAGGGGATCATCCTCTATCCACCCATATATTCCTTTGCTGAGCTGATGCACCAGAACCCTGTTAACAATGAAGGTAGTTGCAAATCTGTGGAATAGCTGCAGAATTGTATCAATTCCGTAGCTGAATGTAATATTTAACAAAACAATAGGGTATATTAACAAATATGAAGAATAGGACAAACCAATACTTAATTACCTTGTCAAAATCATGTGTTTGATGCCTTATTAGGTTGATAGTGATAGGAAAAGAAGGAAAATATGGATGCAAAAAGGGTGTCAAAACAAAACAATTTTGGGACTCTATAGGTTGTATATTCAGTGATTGTACCTATGGTGACGTGTAATGTTGCATATGTAGTATTGTGTACATATGACATTGTATGCATATTGTATATATGGTGTATTTGTATAGTGAATATGCAGTGCTAGGTATAATTGGTGCTATGTACATGTTGGATATGCAGTGTCGTGTACACGTCGTACTGTGTGCATGTTGGATATGCGGTGTTGTGTGCATATGGTACTGTGTGCATGTTGGAGATGCGGTGTTGTGAAAGTATGGTGCTATGCGCATGTTGTATATGCAGTGCTATGTACATATAGTGTTGTGTGCGTGATGTACATATGGTGCTATGTGCATTTGGTGTTGTGTGCATGATTATACATATGGTGTGTGTGCATGATTATACATATGGTGTGTGTGCATGTGGTGATGTGTACATGTTGTACAAGTGGTGTTGTGTGCAGGTGGTAACATGTACATGTCATGCATGTAACGCTATGTACATGTGGTGTCGTGTAGATTTTGTGCATCTGGTGTTGTGTACACATTGTACAGGCGGTGCGGTGTACATTTGGCGTTGTGTACACGTTGTGCAGGAAGTGTCGTGTACATGTGATGTTGTGCACACGTTGTGCAGGACATGTGGTACTATGTACATGTTGTGCATATGGTACTGGTATACATGTGGTATTGTGTGCATGTTGTACATGTTGTGTTGTGTGCATATAGAACCAAGTATGTGCATTATGTAGTCGTGGTGTCGTGATATGTGTATTCCTTGTATTGTACACCAGGTGCAGGTGTATATGTTGTATGCCAATGTAGGTGTATGTATTGTACACTGGGTCTAGGTGTATATGTTGTGTGTTGATGTAGGTGTATGTATTATGTTGTGTTGTACACTGGGTGTAGGAGTATGTGTCGTATGCCCGTGTGAGTGCATGTATTGTGTCTTGTTGTACGTCGTGTGTGGATGTATGTGTTGTGATGTACACTATGTGTATGTGTACGTGCTTGAAGAGAAGCAATGGCATTGAGTGCTTGCCGAGTGTGGCAACTGATCTGGTGTGTGTACAAAAGAACAAAGGCAAAAGTAAGGACCAATGAAGGATAAGTATCAATATTTTATTTTTATTAAGCATGTGATCTGCGATTTTGACTTATGATGGTTACATGTGATTTATGATTATGGTTTATGATGATTACATGCAATTCATGATTTTGACCGATGATGGTTGTGTTTTGAGCTAACCGGATGTGATACGTTTATACATGATGATTTGATCAAACAACTAGTTTAACTTGTTGTGATAGGAAGTGAACATAATTGCAAGTGTACCTTATTGACGAGCTACTGATGAGGTATGATGCTCTTATTTCAATTTATTTTGAATCTAATGGTAGTTATGTGCTTCATAAAAGAAGCACGAAAATGACCAGTTGGGTGCTTGAAACTGATTGCAAGCATTAGCAACAACAACAAAAGGAATTGAGACATTCAACAACATGTCGGTAAAGCACTTCAGGAGTAGGGCCATTGTGGGACACTGGTACCCAATAGTGTCCATTGATTGCCAAGATCATGCTATGATCGGTATGATGGTTTTGAGGTAGGTATATGCCTTGGTTTTTGTATCTTCCGATGCGGGGAAGCCTTGCTAAGGGATGGATCACCCATGATAGGGGATGTTTGGGAACTTGGAAGGTGAGTGACTGCACGAAAGGGGATTACAAATTTGTCCAAGGGACTACATAACAGAAAAGGGAAGGCTGGGGTGAATTTGTTTGGTCATTAGCATTTTCAGATGGAATCAAATGCACATTGGGAGTGTGCCTTGGAACAATGAGCTGGTAAATGTTCACTGACGGTACAGTGGCGCAGGATTGTAGCACTAGACATTGGATAGAGTTTTGACTTTGCAAAAGATTATGGACTTCCTGGGAAGGAGGTGAATCCTGGTATTACTTTGAGGGTGGAGGTGTGAGCCTCTGGACTCCCTTGTTGTTGATACAAGCATCATATCCTTTTAATTTTTGGTTGATAAAATATGTGTATGTGTATATTATTATAAATACCGTAATGAGTTGTGTTATAAAGCTCTAGTACATGGTATGATTGTCATGATGGTTTTTGCTTTGAGCAGGTTATTCATTGTAAATACTGCAACGAACTGTGTTATAAAGCTCCATGGGCATTATGTTTTCTTTTAAGTGGCTTTGATGAGGTATATGTTTGGTTGAACACCGAGGACGGTGTTCCCCCAAGGGGGAGGGTTCTATAACAACCTTGGTGAAAATTCCATGTAATAAAGTTAAAATAATGACCACGGTTGATGGGACTCTTATTCCAAGCTGAATGTTGGGAAAAACATCCTAGTGGGTGTTAATTTCGGTTATTATGGCTAAAAGAAATTGACAATGGCTAAGGTAAAGGCTTTGGAAAGGCAAAATGACATATTTGACACATTTATTTGTGAAATTAATGGAAATTAGGATAAAGGGAGAGATGAAAGGTCACAAGTTGCATGTGAGGAGGAAAATGAAGGAAAATAATGGAAAATGAAGAAAATAGAGACCCCTTATATAAAAGGGCTTATGAGGATCATTTGGTAAGCTTTTGGCTCAAACATTTGTCAGTTCATTTTTGGAGCTCTCATTATTTTCTCTCTCTCTAATACTCTTGGACACTTAGAGTATTCTTGGATCACTCTTGGAGAGTGTGGCATACTTGGAGATTTGGAGCAAGAATGTAAAGATCAAGTAGGGAAGAGCAGCATCAGGAAGCTACAACGAGATTCTTTGTAGGTATTGATTTACATGTGTGATTTCCTTGCTAGATTTGGCATGTATGGTATTGCATGTGGTTTTTTGCTGTCTTGGCATGGATTTTTCCAAGTGTGACAGTGTTTTCAGCCTAGCCTTGTCATTTCCGGATAGCGATGGTGTTGTGGAGTTCTCATGTTTTGGTTTAGTTGAAATTACCAGATGGATTCGAAGGTGAGTGAGGTGGATCTCCGAATGATTATAGAACCGGTTCATTTGTTGCCTCGGTTTAGGGCCTAGTAATCTAGGTTTGGATTGTGGTAAAGCCTGAGAGGTGGTGTTTTGCTCTCCATTTAGGCCTAGGAATCTCGGGTTTGGGATTACAGTAAAACCTGGAGAGTATGTCTCGGTTTAGGGCCTACTGACCCTTGATTCAGACTGTGGTTTGCGGTAAAGCCTGAGAGACTAGGAGACAAAAAAATTCCTCACGGTTTGGGCAGAGAGAATCCAACGATATCCATGCTTGTGTTGGCCTAGTGATCAAGTGTAGATCACGGTAAAGCCTAGCTTATGATTGATGAGGGTGAGGTGGTTTAGCCTCAGGATGCCCTGGTTGGTTCTTTTGGTTTGAGTTCCACATTCATGCTTGGAATATGGCATGAGGGTGATTGGATGAAGAGAGATTTGGCTTAGCCAATCTCATGCCAATCTATGGTCCGGTGGAACGTGGAAGTCCCATCTCCGGTCAATTTTTACACTCTTTAATGAGAATCTCATTCCTTTGGTATTTGATGTATAATTGCACTGGTTATTATGTGGATTATATTGTTGTTATATCCATGGTATTTCTGTTGTTATTGTGCTGGTTATAAACATGTATTTTATTAGTGATGATGTATGACTCTATCCACGTTTTTACTTATAAATGAATGCATAATGTATTTATGGTCAAATAGATTGTATTGTAGCTTATGATGTAAGGGAACAATGTTTCTTAGCGATTCTCAGATAAGTATGAAACCTCTACGTTTAAATATGTTGTTGAAGATTGCAACAAGAAACAGTGAAGGAGGCATCATGCTGAGTCTCAAATCCGCATTCCCTTTCTTATACATCTTCCCTAGACCTTTTTCAATCCACTCGAACCTTCCAAGTTGTCAATATCGTATATTAATTGCAAAAGAGCATCTAAAATGTTTTTAACTATATTTTGTGTCTCCATTGCTTGATTTAGTTTTTGCTCATTTAGTCATGCGAATCTGCCACTTTCCGCACTCACGCAACTTTCCGTGTGCCCATTTTGTGAAAGCCTATGTTACAGGTGTCTTCAGGAAAAACGAGCCACATGGGCAAGTCAGAAATGATGTGGACATGGATCGTGTCCTATTGGCTCGAGCAAATTCACCTAAGGAGGCTGCGGTCAAAGGTGGCCAAGTGGAAGTCAACCGTAGAGTTCCACGGTGACAGGACTCTGTTCTCGTCACGTGAAGATTTATATGGCCGTTTCTGAATTGCGGGAGATAAATCAACACCTGTACATGGCTCCATAAGCCGAATTCAACATCCACTCTTCATAGATTTACTCCTCAACGCGGCCATGATCCTAGATCTCTGGACGTAATGGTTTACGTGTTCTCTATCAGCACAAACTTTAGGGAATTAGTTATGTTACCTTTGTTATAAATAACGTGTTTGCATACGCACATTAGATTAGCCTCCAAATAGTTCTGTAATATAATTACGTTGCCACTGTGCCGTAATATCACCTTTCTGTCATGACTGCATTTTAATATATAAGAAGACTCTGTTTCCAAGCGTAATTCGTACTTGAAAGCTGTTGCCAAGGCTGGTGTAGAGGGCCCCTGCACACGCTGAGGTTTTGTGCATTATTGTATAGTTCTTGTTTTATTTCTTTAAGCTCATTGTGCCGTAAGTCATTCATGTGTTTATACATTACATCTTTCATGGTATTTATGCTTCATTTCTGTTGATAATCTTTCATGCTTTACATCTTACTTCTGTCCATAATCTTTCATGTTTATGTTGTTGTTAACTGATCAGTGTTCCTGTTTCAGATTACAAATAGGCAGCCCGGGCATTTGCATAACTTTTTGACTAATGACATGGAATTAATATTGTTCTACTGCTAATTTGCTTCTCTTAGTTTCTGTTTAATTTCAGTACTGCTTTGTTTATTTTAGTCTTGCTCATTTGCTTCAGTAGTTAAGATTTAGATATATTAAATTGCTCATGACATCTTCAGTTACCTCCGAAAGCCATAGCTGGACTAATGGCGAGGGATTGAATTATGAATGTGTAGTTTGATATTAGTTTACTTTCTGCAAATTAGAAATATTAAATTTCTCATGACATCTTCAGTTACCTCCGAAAGCCATAGCTGGACTAATGGCGAGGGATTGAATTATGAATGTGCAGAAATGGAAAGGCAAGGTTGCAAACCACTGTCACACTTGGAAAAACCCATGCCAATGATAGCAAGAGAACCAAATACTCACATGCATGTACCATGCATGCCAAAACTAGTACGGAAATCATACATGGAAATTGATACCTGTAAGTAATCCTACTATAGTCACTTGATACAACTCTTTCTTGCTTGATCTTTTCTTCCCTTTGCCTTCTTTC
This sequence comes from Pinus albicaulis, assembly GCA_034641835.2. Taxonomy (NCBI): domain Eukaryota; kingdom Viridiplantae; phylum Streptophyta; class Pinopsida; order Pinales; family Pinaceae; genus Pinus; species Pinus albicaulis. The sequence goes on from CM076575.1 coordinate 838,880,852, forward strand.
TATTTCCTTTTCTTTCCTTGTTCTAATGCTAGAGTGCTCCAAGAAAACTCTAAGTGTGCAAGAGTATGAGAGAGTAGAGATAATGGAGGGAGAGCTCAAAACTAAATTGACAAAATCTAACATTGAGAAAAGTGTTGAACTGATCCTCAGAAGCATTTTTATCATTGAGGCCTCTCTTTTCTTCAATTTCCTCTATTTTATTTCATTTTCCTCCTCACATGCAACCTATGACATTTCACCTTACTTTTCTCCTAATTTCCACTATTTTCATTAATAAAATGACAATTAATGCCTCTTTACCTTTTCAAAGAATTTTCCATTTCCTTTGCCAATTTCCCTTAACCATACTAAATCAAATGAACACCCACTAGGATATTTTACCCAACATTCAGATTGGGGGAACACCATCCTTGACGTTTTATAACACTTATGACCCGCAAACCGCTGAAAAAAAAAAAAAAAAACATACTACCCATAGGGCTTTATAACATAGCTCGTTGTAGTATTTAGAATGACCATCACTGAAAACATGACATACATAAGACTTACTTGACCTTTATAACACAACTCATTATAGTATTTACAACCACAAATAATTATGCACATTTGCTTCAACCAACAAATAACCATATTGTCTATGGAGCTTTATAAATCTGACTCGATACAATATTTACAATGATATACACATATGCACATTTTCGCTAACGAGCAAATAAAAGGATACAATGCCTGCATTTGCAACAAGGGAATCCAGAGGCTCATACCTCCCCCCTCAAAATTAGTACCAGGATTCATCTCTTTCCCAGGAAGTCCAGAATCCACCGCCAAATTCAAAGCTGTATCCAATGTCTAGAGCTATAATCTTGTGCCACTTGTCCTCTCAGTGAACAAATGCCAACTCATTGTTCCAGGGTACACTCCCAATGTGCATCTGATTCCATCTGGAAATGATAATGAACAAAATCAATGTATTCCTCAACCTTCCCTTCTCTACTGCATATTCCCTCATGAAATTTGGTCATCCCCTTCTGTGTAGTCACTCACCTTCCAAGTTCCCCACCATACCTTTCTTGGGCGATTCATCCCTTGGCAAGGCTTCCTCACATTGGAAGGTCAAACAACTATGACATATACCTGTCTCAAAACCATCATATCAGTCATATAATTCTCATGGAAATCAATGGGCACTATTGGATATTAGTGTCCCACACTAGCTCTGCTCTTGAAGTTATTTTCCAACATACTGCTACCTATTCCAATTACTTTCACTATTGTTGATAACATTCTTGCAGTAAATTTCAACCACCCAAACGGGAATTTTCCATGCTTTCATGTACCAAGCAAATTTTTTTTTCATTAGATTCAAAATAAATTGAAATAAATTCACATCATACCTCATCATTGGCCCATCAATAAGGTACACCTGTAATTCTGTTCACTTCCTGTCACAACAAGTAAAACTAGTTGTTTGATCAAATCATCATATATAGACATATCACATTTGGTTAGCTAAAAAAAAAACCATCATAATAAAAACCATAGATCACACCTAACCATCATAAACCATAAACATAGATCACATGTAATCATCTTAAACCAGAATCATAGATCACATGGATAATTAAAACTGAAATAAAATACTGATACTTATCCTTTATTCAATCCTTTATGTATGCACACTGGAATGATTTCCACACTCGAAAAACACCCAATGCCTTCCCTTCAACCACATACACATACACATAATATGCATCACACACATACAACCACACATGACATACAACACCATACAATACATGCGCCTACACCTGAGATACAACACATACACCTACACCGGTCGTAAAACAAAACACATACACCTGCACCCGATGTACGACACAATACATACACCTACATCCGGTGTACAACACAATACAATACATACATTTACATACGGTGTACAACACAACACAAATACATACATCTGCACTCGGTGTACAACACAATATATATACATACACATATTACAACATAACGAATAGACATGTTACAATACCATGAATACACAATGCACATATGCAATACCACATGTACACAAAACAACATGGACAACATGCACATAATATCACACGTGCACAACAAAACATGTAAAACACGCACACAATACCACATGTACAACATGTACACAGTACCACCTACACACAACACCACCTGCACAACATGTAAACAACACCACATGTGCAAATCACCACTTGCACAATGTGTACACAACACCACACGTAGTCAACACCACATGCATGACATGTACACAACACCACATGCACACCATGTACACAACACCACCTACACACAACACCCCATGTACAACATATACATGACACCACATGCACACAACACCCCATGTACAATCATACACATAACACCACATGTACATAGCCGCCATATGTACAACATGCACACCACTCCATATGTACACATCACCGCATATGTAACATGCACAAAGCACCATATGTACACAACACTACATATTCAACATGCACACAAAACCATATGTACACAACACCACATATCCAACATAAAAAAAACACCATATGTACACAAAACTGCATATCCAACATGCCCATGAAACCATATGTACATAACATCGCATATACAACATGTACACAACACTATATGTACACACTACTGCATATGCAACATGCACAAAACACCATATGTACACAATACCACATATGCAACAAACACACAACACCATATATACAACATGTACAACATATATACAACAATATTACTCCACATCTAGAGACCATACTGACTCTACCAAGAAACCTTGCTTCTAGTGCCTTTCCACCATCCATACTTGTCTGTTAGGTCCCTATAAGACTAGTGTATCCCCTTATTGTTATTGTTAGTGTACCCCACTTATTGTTATTGTTGTACCCATGTAGTCCCCATATTGTTATTATTGTGCCCCATAAAAGCCTACTATTGTTATTGTTATGCCCTTACATTATTTTTGTTATGTCGAATTTGACTATATTGCGACCCTGTAGACTCCTATAAATAGAAAGTAGGTTTTTTCATTTGAATCATCGAAGAATTTTTCATTTATGTAATGTAAAGGAGGTTACCCCCTCGAAGAAGCTAATTTCTAAGTCGTCGATCTATATTTTCTTCTATTTTGTGATTTGGTTGCATAACATTGTCCCATCATGCCACATATTACACTGCTTTCATTCAACTGATGTATCCCTCAGCCTTACCTGCCATATCATAAACATAGGCATATTACAACCATATAATATAAATTCAAATCCACATGATACTAACCTTGTATACATTTCAGGGTTACTCTTCCCACTTGATTCCTCATAAACTAGGAACCTCTTCAAGCCATTCACCTGCATAAGCAATCATTCCTTCATAAGAATGATTCTTGATGACCCTGTTAGACAACGACATATAAACATACATATATACATATAAACATCGACATAAAAACAATCATGATCCTCAACTACCCTGTCAGACAACAACATATGTACATACATATATACATATATAAACATCATCATAATCATGATCACAACATAATCACCAGATATCATAAGGTTATGGTTAAGAGAACTCCCTTTATCCATGCACAACATGCACAACATTGAGAATAAAAATTCCCAACTTAGCCAAGGCATTTGTTACCTTAAGCCAATTTACTTTACATTTCTTGTTACCTTTATCATGACTGTCCTGCTACTGTCCATTTACACCAATGGACCCAATGGACCCAACCAATCCGACCGACTGTCATAGTCTTGTCTTCAACCGCCTTATACATGCACTAAGCTTCATCCAGGTCTTACATTACCTGTTCAGTTTCATCCAGCTCTTACCGAAATCTATTAACTTTCCTCTTTCCCAACCAATACCCAAGACCCTCAAAACATAAAAGGAAAGAACGAAAGAAAATAAGAAGAAAACCATGAAAACTAATAACAATATGACACCACAACCAAAGTGGCATGATCATGCACCAAACATAAACATAGCCACAATCAAGCGCAACAATTCACAAAGGACCAAAAGCAAAAGACTAGCAATAAACACCATGACTCAATCCACATGGTTTCCAAGGAAAGCTCAACTTGAGACTTCTTCAAGGTTTCATTGCATCTCTTTTTCCATGCAATCCCTACATCATACTACCATAAACACATAAATGTAAGTTCATAAATAAACATAACAATATACCGGTTACCTTACCTTGTTGTGACAAACACATTGCCCTGTAATTGAACACGTACTTATATAATCTCTCAGTGGGACTCCAATTCCTTGTCGAATCCAACTATAACTAGAATCCAACTGTTATACCCGTCAAATATATGTTCATGAATCTAGCACATATCCACATAATTTCAGACAAAATCAAGGTTAAAAAGACTTCCTATATGCAAAGCACTAATTTTTTTGGAATTGCGGTTTCCAAATATAACCAAAGGAAGTATCACCCAATTCCTTTATTTATTTTAACTTTTAATTTCTTTCCTTGCTGCAATTGAGTCTTATTATGTACTGTCACATCACCCAACTATTATTTATATAAACATATCAATTGTTACATTGTCGTGCTAATGCCAAACATGTTTCCCCACGTTCAAACATGTTAGCCACATGTTCCAAATATCAATACATCATATTTATTAATTTGAAATCAACCTTTAATGATACTAATAACCATGTCATAATTAACTAACATTCATTATTCATAATACTACAAATAACACCCACTTACACTCAAGTGCATATCAACTGTCTCTGGCACATAATGTGTTAGTACACCATCTTAAAACAATATCATTCCTTCATGAAATCTTATAGACACATACTCACATTATGAAATTAATCAAACATTCAAACATGTAACCCTACCATGTTAGCTAAGCAAAATAGATGACATAATCAAACTCATACCTCAATGTATCTTAAGGGAGGCTATCACATCTGCACAAGTAAGTCGAGATTAGTACAACACAATATCACAAGTATATTGACTCATACCTTAACATCATAACCATAATCATCTGCATAGACCAATCCAGGTTAGCATGATACATGTAACATCAAGATCATAAGTGCAATGACCATAATCATCATGTGTATGACTACAATGCATAGCACAAGAAGTTACTACCATTCATGACTATCTGACACATGCATATGACCACACTGATTAACTAGCATATATCATGTATATAACCACAATTGGAAATAGAATCATAGGAATGTACATACCCACAATGCATATAACAACCATTAACCAATATACATGCATGCCCAACATACAAAACTATATGAGGATCTGCTCTTACTCCGAGGTCCAATGTTGTAACATCGCTCTAATGACATGCTTCTCCTACTCTATCTTAGCTAACACATTAGCATCATAACATACCAACAACATCATGATGACAAAAACATCATGATGACACAAACTACATAATGACCACCGCGATGCATGCCTGACCTACTATGCATGCATAACCATAACCATGACAATGCATGCATAACAATATATAGAAACTGACATGCATAAAAAATGCATATACAACTGACATGCATTCATGAAAAACACATCCCAATATCAACATCATCAACTTCTACATGTCAACACAACTGCAAAAATGACCATGATTCACCATGCATACACATCAAGCACATATAAAACCTACATGCATGCATGACAAACACCTTCTGCCCATCCAGTCGAAGAGTTGAACCATGCTCTGATACCACTCTATGGTATCAAATATCACACAAATAGAACTAAAACTAAAAAAAACCCAAAGAGAACGAAACCCAGTCGGATACCACTCTAAAACACCCTCCTCCCACATTTACCCAAGCTAACCGGTCCACTGGGGTAAACATGTGACAAAGAGTTACTGTAACACCCTCATCCCACATCTACCTAAGTAACCAGCCAACCACTGTTAATATGTGACGAGAGGCCACTATAATGGCATTCAACCTCCTAGGTGACCTTAAGGAAATGGAATCGACAGAAAGACATCAAACATACCTTCCACATCAGGAAAAAAACTCCTAAGAGCCATCCCAACCACTCAGGTAACCATCCCCCAGGTTCCACTGAGTTTTTAGACCATTAAACCCTTGGCCGCTCCCTTGATATGGGAAAGGGTGCATATGGGAGGCTCTGGATGCTCCCACAACATGGGTATGCATGTGTCTGGGGATTTTTTTCCTCAAACCTATGCCATTTTCCCCGGGATTTAAGCCACTTTTTCAGGCTCAGAGATCATGTCACTGCCCAGAACTCAATGACAGGTTCATAAATGAATTATAACAATGGAAAAATGATACATTTTCAAAACCATTGACAAGGTATAGACTGGATACCTACTATTCATTTACAAATCAAAACATGATGAGAGCCATACATCATCACTATCATAAAAAAAATTCATAAAAAAACATATAAACAACAAAAATGACAAGTACATAACAACCACATAAACCATATAATAAGAAGCATATTTACCCATCAATACAAGAGGAAAAGAGCTCTTATTTCTATAAGCAAAATGTAACCAAGTCTGGGACTTCCATGTTCCACCCAACCATAGACATTGCTGAGCCAAATCTCTCTTTAGCCAGTCACCCCCGTGCCATATTCCAAGCATGAATGTGGGATCTCATAACCAGGGCTTCTAAAGGCCAAACCCCCTCAACCCTCAACCAGTGATTCCACCTTATGGTCAGACATCACAACCATCACCAGATTGGTATCCACCCAAGATGTCTAGGGCTCCAAAGAATTTGTTCCAACCAAGGCCTCTAGGACTAGTAACTCAACCCACATCTCCAGTGAGTTTGTACAACCAAGGCTTCCAAGACTATTAACTCAACCCACTAAGGGATTCTAGAGCATTTTTCCAACCAAGGATTCCAGGACTAGTAACTCAACCCACCAAGGGCTTCCAGAGCATTTGTTCAACAAAGGCTTCCAAGAATAGTAACTTAACCCAATATGTTACAGGGCTTCTAGAGAATTTGTCTAACCAAGGCTTCTAGGAAGTATTAACTCAACCCACATCCAAAGAACATGAGAACCAACCATAAAAATAAGCAATGAATGAACCCACAACACCATGGCTATATAGGAAATGGAAAGGATAGGAAAATCCAATGTCAATCCGGGAAATCCTCCATGCTAATGATAGATCATGACCAAGAACCCACACACATATGCCATGCATGCCAAAAATAGTGAGGAAAACATACATGCAACTCGGTACTTGCAAAAAAAATTCATTGTAGTTGTTGATCATGATTTCCTCTTACGCTTTCATGTTCTTCCTTTGCCTTCTTAATCAAAATATCCAAGTATGCCACACTCTCCAAAAGCGCTCCAAGAAAAAAAGATTATGAGAGAGAGAGATAATAATGAGATCTCCAAAACTACACTAACCAAAAGCTACCAACTAATCCTCAAAAGCCTTTTTATTAATGAGGCCTCTATTTTCTCCATTTTCCATTATTTTCCTTCATTTTCATCCTCACATGCAACCTGTGACGTTTCAACTTCCTTTTCTCCTAATTTCCATCATTTTCATAAATAAATTGCCAAGTCCACGGGGTCTTGGATAGATGGTGACCAGGTGTTCTGTTAAGGCACTCCTTGATGTGAAGTCACTGATTCAATTCCCCACGCCGATTGGGGTGATATATTGGACATGTTGAAGATGTAGTCCTGCCAAGCTTACAATTTTTTTTCTTTCCAAAAATGCCATTTTGCGTCTCCAAAGAATTTTCCATTGCCTTTTCCAATTTACCTTAGCCATAATAAACCAAATGAACACCCACACTAGGATTTTCTGCCCAACATTCAACTTGGAATACATGTCCCATGACCATGGTTATTATTTTTCCTTTATTAAATTTTATTACATGGAATTTTAACCAGGGTTGTTAAAGAACCCTCCCCCCTTGGGGAACACCGTCCTCGGTGTTCAATGACACCTACAACCAACAAGGTTGTTGTAAGAAAAACATACTACCCATGGAGCTTTATAACTTAGCTCGATGCAGTATTTACAATGATCACCTTGTCGAGAAGAAAACTAACATGACAAAATGACAAATATAACATCATAATGACATGAAACCCATACCTATTATTAGAGATTTATAACATAGATCATGGTGGTATTTTCATCCATATACATATGTACATATACCAAAACATCATAGTAACATATACCAAAACATAGGCCAAAAAATTTTCTCAACCAACGAATAAGGAAGGATACATGGCTCACATCTGATCTTTCATATCCCATGTAGCTTAATTAGGCCAAAAGTGCTTCCATTGCACTTTAACTTGCTCGATTGCTCGATTTTGGAGCATGAGTGTCTTTCTCTGCAAAATGAACTTAGGTTCCAACTGGAATGATCCTTCTGGCTTCACCTGCAATACAAACCATTCAATCACATGATCAACATCTTTAACATCTTAAGCAATGAAACATGAAAAACATCATGGAATTTCACTTCCAGAGGCATTGCAAGTCGATAGGCTACTGGACCTATCCTCTCAAGAATCTTGAAAGGTCCAAAAAACTGAGGTGCCAAATTGGCACATGATCCAATCCGCAAGGAGATCTTCTTGGGCTTGATGTGCAAGTACACTTGTTTCCCAACCTGGAACTCCTTAAACAATATGTTCTGATTTGCATAAATTTTCTTCCTATCCTGTGCTACTTTCATATACTTCTTAATTACTTGCATTTCCTGTTCCATCTCTGCCAACATATTCGGTCCAATAAATACCCTGTTAATTGGATCACTCCAACTAATGGTAGTATTACAACTTTGCCCTTATAATTCCTCAAAGAGAATCATCCTCAATGGTTCCTAATACCCATTGTTGTAAGCGAACTCTACTAGTGGAAGATACTCTTCCCAATTTTGTTTCTGATGCATCACATACATCCTCAACATATCCTCCAATATATGGTTGACCCTCTCTGTCCGTCCATATGTCTGTGGATCATAAGTTATACTAAAGGCAACTCTGTGCCCAAAACTGCAAAAAAATCCTTCCAAAACTTGGAAGTGAACTTCACATCTTTGTCTGACACAATATTTTGTGGAATACCATGGAATTTGACCACATCCCTGATAAAGACCCGTGTTACATCATTCGTCGAGTATGTAGACTTCACTGGAATGAAGTGCGCTACCTTTTTCAACCTGTAAAACATAACCATGATGGAATCATGCTGTTTAGATGTCCTCGGTAAACCTGTGGTAAAGTCCATGGAAATGACTTCCAATTTCCATTTTGGAATTGCAATCAAGTGTAACAGTCCACCTGGAAGCTTACACTTTGTCTTAACGTGCTGAGAATCTAAGCATCTAGCCACAAAATCTTCTACATATCTCTTCAAATTCGGCCAATAGTAAAAATTCTTCACTGCTTTCAACGTCTTCTGATAGGCTGGGTGACCTGAATATAGTTTCACATGAAACTCCCTCACGATCACCTTCTTGAGTTCATGTTTAACTGTTGGGGCCCTTGTTTTGAAAACTTGTTTTGAATATTTTGAATTTTGAATAAAGGACAGATTTTGGGTTGCGGAACGACACATGGCAGTCGCAACCAAGTCGCAACTATAGTAAGTCGCGGAGCTATCAAGGTGGCGAAGAAGCAAGAGATAGCTGAAGAAAGAAAAAGCATGAACGTAGACGGAGAGAAGATACAACGGAAGACAGAAAGCAGAACTCATAGATGACAAGAGAGAAGCCGGAAGCCGCCGAAGAAGAACACAAGAGGAACTAGCAGTTGCGATGGCGGGTGAATAAATAGCAGTCACCCGGTTGAAAGAAGAAACGAATGTGACAGAAGAGGTGAATGCAAAGTGACTGAAGGGGATTGAGCAGAGGCTGCAGAGGGAATCCATTCCGGGCATGATATCTCTGTAGTTCCTAGGTTTCTCTTGTCTATCTTTCTGTCCTATAAGATGTCTGTGACAGATTTGTAAGGATCTTGCTCTGGGAGCGATGTAACTATGGATTTGGTTGAATATTATTAATATACCTGCAGGTTACTGTCTGATATTATGAGTCACACGCATGCATGATGTCTGTGATGCTTTAAAATTTTATTTTCTTAATACCTAGTCGATATTCTGAATGTTCTTGCGTATATATGATGTTGATGCAATCAATTCTATATTAATAATGAGTTGCGGATCCCTCCATCACCGTTGATCTCTTCCCCTCCTGCATGCGGTCGCGGCATGCCTCGGGTGAGACTCTATGCTCTCCAGAGTAGGGTGATAATGCCGGCGTGGTTCTAGACTACAACGGATACCCTTGTTGGCTCCAACCTCTGAACCTGGGTCTTGCCTGCGAGACCTATTTCTTCGCCAACAAATGGTTCCGTTTCCGAGACCGTACATGTTATGAGGGGAACTAGATCATGGTATCGAGGATCTTCGAAGGAGAAATACGACGATGGTGGGATAACCATCTAGACCAGTTTGTTTCTCAGCACGTAGAGTTGACGAACCCAAAGGAGGGGGTGCTCAAGGATCTCGTCCTTTTCTCAGATTCCGCCAGTGATACCTACGAGTTCCTCTGGGGAAAATTCCCTAGCGACCTCTACAATTGGTTGCGGAGATTGCAGACCAGGGTACCTAGAGATAGCTCGTAGAGGATAAACCACAAGTGGGTGCACGGAGATCTGGTGGCCCTGCATCGGTTGGATATTGAGTTGACCCGCGCGGTGGATTTTTGGGTAGAGATCACTTTGGATGGATATACTGTGGAGTTTGCTGCAGAGTGCTACCAATCCTTCTAGAAAGCTGAGGCCATCTTCCGCTCTGGGCTGAGAGGGAAACTGCTGGATTAAGGCCCTGATGGTGGACGAAGGGCTGATAGAATTCTAAAAATCGAGCATGGAGGCGTAAAACTCCAGTGCTGGGGGAAGGGATGAAGGGACAGATGCTACGTGAAGGGTGAAGTGGGGGGAGTGGGGAATGGATGCTGAGGCCGCAAGGAAGTTGAGGGAGTGACATGCACATCGGAGGGCACAGATCGCCAACAGGTGGCGAGAAAGGGTGATGCGGGAGTTGAAGCGACGGGAAGACAATAGGAAGAATCAGAAGGAGGCGCCTCAGAGGATAGGAAGTATGGACACCCAGGCGGGTACCCGGGAGAGGGAAGGGACCACTCTGGGAATGCGACGGGTGCATGGGAGCCCAGCTAGGAGAGAAAGGGAGACAACAACTGACGAAGATGATACAGGTGTGTAGCCCGAAGAAGGTTCCGTTGGTGAATGGTACATCGTGATGCAGTGCTTGTTTCAAGAGCGGTCGACATTCATCTCTTCAGGCAGCCCTACTTCCCAGAATTTTCACAACAGGGATCCCTACCTTCCCCTGGTACTTTATAAACCTTTGAGTAATATTTTTGTTAAGTTACAAGCATTAAGTCGATTGCACAACAGTTCAGTGTCACATATTAGTAGCAGTGTTACTAGTAGTATTGCAGTTCCTAGTGGGATAGTCACACAACCAGGTCCCGGAGGGTTTATTCTGGTCACCCCTTTGCAAGCAACCATGGCCAGGTCATTCACCCGATATCCAGAATGCTTTGGCCGAGGCAACGATGATGTGGAGCAACAATGGTATCTCTGCGAAGCCATATGGAGGGCTCGACAGACGCCAGATGCAGGGAAGTTAATAGAGTTCCAAACCATGCTCAGAGAAAGGGCTCAACAATGGTTCATCAAGTGGTCTGAGGCTCATCCGAATTCCGTAATAGCTGACGTTAAGCGAGACTTTGTCCACGAATTTAAGCTTCCCCAGATAGACCAGCAGGGTCTGTCTGAGCTCTGGGAGATTAAGCAGAAAGAAGGGGAGACTGCATGGGAGCTGATGCGCCGCTTCAAGGACGCGATCGGGAAACTAAGCTACCCGATCGACCCAAACCATCAGAGGGATTGGTTCATCAAGGTTATGCTTCCCTTGACATGAACCCCCCTCACCCAGCAGAAGATTGACAACTTGCAGGACGCTTTGGAGTAGGCCATGAAGATAGAGGCCATGGCGGGCTACCCTCAGGAATATCGGGGAGGGCTGGCCCCGCAGGATCCTTCCTTGGTAGGATTGCAACATCAGATCGCCAGTCTGACTGAAAATCTCAAGGAGATGCAGCCGATAAGACCAACCAGGCCGAACGTTTGGTGCACTCATTGCCTGGTCGAAGGCCACGTCGCAACAGAGTGTCCTCGGTTGCGTGGCACAGGTGTGGGACCCTCAGTCACCGCAATCCAGGGGGTCCACCTATGGGGGGTGGGGTGGCAATCAACCCGTAGGGGGTATACCAGCCGCAATAGCCTTATGCGGGGTTCCCACCCCAATCAAACCCAACCGCCACGAAATACTGTGAAATTTGTCGGACGGTGGGTCATCAACCTCGGATGTGCCCAATTCTGCAGAAGTACTTCAACGTCTCAAACAATGCATATTGTGAATTTTGTGCTTCCCCGACTCAAAACACCGAGCAGTGCAGGGCTCTCGACGCTTTAGCAGACCGGTTGGACCGACCCTCCTATCGGGTGAACGAGGCTTCCAGGGGCCGAGGAGGCAGTATGCGTAGCGGGCGCATAGGGGGCCAGGGTCCGCTGAAATGCTACAACTGTGACCAGGAGGGCCACGTGGACCGGGAGTGTCCCTTTCCCCAATGTCCATGGTGTTCCCAGTGCCGCGTGAATGCCCATGCAACAGAGGACTACCCTGAACTTATCAAGAAGTGGGAGGAACGGGCACGACAGAGGGCCATGAATTTGGTCAAATCCGAACCACGGGGGACCGCGACTCAGGCCATGCAGAACGTAGCTATTGTGACGAGAGGTGGAAAGAAGATAGGGGAGGACGCTCGCGGAAAGGAGCCGACATGAGTTGTCCGGCCAGCCTCCCTGAACCAGTTAATCAGGCCAGATGCACAGAAGAAGTACTTCCAGGAGGCGGTAGATACATTTGCTCAGCTGAGCGGAGCCAAAGGCTTGGAGGTGCCCCTGCCGATAGATCCCGGTGATCAGAGCGCCGCAGGAACTTGGATTGAGGAATGGCTCCAGTTATTCCTCAAGATTGTTGACAATACTGCAATGCGGTAGCAGCTCAAGCATACCTTGGAAGATGTACTACAGGGGAGTACAGGACCAGGGGAACCGGTGAACACCGCCCCCCGGTATGTCCAGTGGGTCAAGCGGAACAAGTGACGAACGGGAAAGAGTTCCGGCTTAACACGCAGGTTGCGGGATTCCAGATCAGCGACACTATGCTTGACTTAGGATCTGACGTCAATATCCTACCGCATAAGACATGGGAGGCTCTTGGCCGGCCACGACTGACCTACTCGCCGATCCAGCTTAGAATGGAAAACCAGTACTGTATTGTGCCGATCGGCCGACTCGAGGGTATCGAGGTCGAAATTGCAGGGGTGAAGACTTACACGGATTTTGAAGTTATTGATATTATGGGAGATAAGGATCCTTGCCCTGCCCTGTTAGGCATCGATTGGGATTTTTAGAATTACGCTATCATCGACCTCAAAAAGGAGCTGATGATCTTCGAAGACGGAGAGGTCCGGGTCACTCAGCCTCTCAACCCGTCTCAAGGCCCATGATATACCGAAACGGTGGATAATTGGGAGGATGCTCAGATGTTTGACAACCTCTATCAGATGACAGTAGGGAAGCGAGAAGATTATATTAACTCGACCGCAACCGGCTCCGTCAGTTGGCGCAGTGTCCAGAGCTCGGAGCTGGGGTTGGAACTAGCATGGGAAGACTGGCAGCAGGGTGGGTATGAGACCAACACACGGAGGTGTGCCAATATTGCCCAAGTTTGTTGGATTGGCGCGGAGATCCGAGGGTACCCCACCCTGTCAAACATGCAAGCTGTCAATACCTTTATTGAAAAAGTAGAAGACACGGTACCAGAAGGAAGTCGGATACCGCTTTCGGACGTAGTGCTGCAATCCACATCAGCAAGGTGGTGGAAAAATCACCGCGATACCCTGTTGTGGTGGAGTTGTGTGGTGGAAGCTTTGAGGGCACGGTTCAAAGAAGACGAAGGACCTCGCAGTAGGCATAGGTACCATGAGACTTCTGATCCAAAGGACCACCTGAAAACCTGCGAGGAGCAATGGCGAAGTATAGGGTACCCAGAAGAGCTGTGGGTTCATCGGTTCATCCACTCTTTAGATACCATTCCCCACGTGTGGTACTTAGAAGAAGAGCGGAAAAGAGGGACCGGCTCTTGGCCAAAAGTCGCGAGCAAATTTGTGCGGTGTTTTTCCTTCGAAGGGGAGACAGAGCTGGTGTCCTGGAAATTACAAGAAATCAAGGGGGTACTGTTTTTCTGTGACCCAGGGACTGACGGGAGCACTTTAATATTACACCCTGAGGGCCGGCATGAGTTGGCTTGCCAGCGGATCGATGGCGATCCAAACGATGCTGGCCTGGAGGACCTAAGGCACCTGTACTTCGAAGAAAAGGAAGGCGAGCGAAGCATCAAAGATGAGCCAACCACTAAGGGCGTCCATCTACTCCCGTTGAAGACAAAGAAGTTGAACATCGGTACGGAGGAGAGACCCAAGCTGGCTACGGTTGGAGATTACTGGGACGAGGAGACGACCAAGGAAATTTTCAGCCTCCTCCAGGAATACGAAGACCTATTTCCTTCATCAGTTGTAGATTTGAAGGGCATCAAAGGTGACCTCGGAGAAATGCGTATTGTGCTGAAATCGGACGCCAGACCCGTGAAGCACCGACCCTATCGGTTGAACCCGCGGATCAAAGAAAAGGTCAAGATGGAGATCGATAAGATGTTGGCAGCAGGTCTCATATTTCCGGTGGAAGAAGCGGAGTGGGTGAGCCCTATCGTCTTTCAGAATAAGAAGGATAAGTCAGAAATCCAAGTCTGCGTCGACTACCAAAGTCTGAACAACGCCTGCATCCATGATCCGTTTCCCACTCCTTTCAACGACGAAGTATTGGATCATGTTGCGGGAAATGAAGCTTACTCCTTCACTGATGGATTTTCAAGTTATCATCAAGTGCGCATTGCGGAAGAAGACAAGACGAAGACAATGTTCACCACCGAGTGGGGATCGTTCGCATACCACGTGATGCCGTTTGGCTTGAAGAATGCCGCGACTATGTTTTCTCGGATCATCATCGTTGCTTTCCGAGAGTATATCCACAAGTTCCTAGAAGTCTACATGGACGATTGGACCGTCTACAGTTTGCTGAAGAAAGACGCCACCCTGTTGTGTATCATGTTTGATCGGTGTCGCCAGTTGCAGATTTCCTTGAACTTGAAGAAATGCATTTTTGCAGTTCCTTTCAGCACGCTGTTAGGACACATGGTGTGCAAGAAAGGGGTCTGCGTCAACCCCGCCAAGGTAGCAGTGATCATCCACATGGAAGCCCCCAAAATGGTGAAGCAGTTGCGGGCACTGCTAAGGCACACAGGATATTACCAACGGTTTATCCATAATTATGCGAAGATCACTGCTCCCTTAGAAAAGCTCTTGCGGAAGTCGGAAGTGTTCCAGTGGACAGAGGAGTGTCGGATGGCCCTTGACGCCTTGAAGGAAAAACTGGCAACGACGCCCATTCTGGTTCACTCGGATTGGGATAAGCAGTTCCACGTGCATATTGACGCTTCCAGTATTGCACTTGGGGTTGTCTTGGTGCAACCCGGGGAGACGACAGTCGACCACCTGGTTTACTTCGCTAGCCGCAAAATGTCTACTGTCGAGCGGAATTACACCACTACCGAACGGGAGGCCCTTGCAATGGTGTATTCGCTCCAGAAGTTCTGCCACTATCTTCTGGGAGGAAAATTCAAGTTCTTTACGGATCATTCTGCGTTAAAGTACCTAGTTAATAAGCCCGTCTTGGAAGGACGGATCTGTCGGTGGCTCCTACTCTTCCAAGAATTTACAGTCGAAGTGATTGTCAAGCCCGAGAGGTTGAACGTTGGACCCTATCATTTATCCCGGTTGGAAACAGGGGAGAACGACGACTCTCTCGATGATCAACTGCCGGATGCTGATCTTTTCCGCGTCGAAGCCATACCCTATTATTTGGCCGATATCGCAACTTATTTGACCACGGGGCAGTGCCCTCAGCACTACACCCCGCTCCAGAAGCGGCACTTGGTCGTTCGCGCTGCCGAATATCAACTGATCGCGGGGAAGCTATACAAATTGGGTCTCGATGAGGTTTTGCGCAGATGTATACTTGACCACGAGTGGGAAGCCATAAAGTGGGAATGCCATAGCAACGTTGTAGGTGGGCATGTGGGGGCGAAACCCACTACCAGGAAGGTGCTTCAAGCGGGCCTCTGGTGGCCGACGGTCCACGCCGATTGCAAGACTTTTGTGAAGAAATGCGATGTATGTCAGCGAACGGGGAGGCCATCTCATAGGGATGAGCTCTAGCTACACCCGGTGGATGTGTTGCGGCTGTTCGAGAAGTGGGCTGTAGACTTTGTAGGTTCCATAGCCCCGATAGCCCAGCATTCCAAGGCCCGGTACATCATTACCGCAACCGACTACCTCACCAGGTGGGCTGAGGCAGCGACAATACGGGACTGCACGGCGGATACAACCGCATGGTTCATCTTTGAACACATCATCAGCCGGTTTGGCTGCCCGCGAAGTTTAACCAGTGATCAGGGTATGCATTTCATTAATGACACGATCAAATCACTGCTAGACACATTCATGATCCAACATCACAAAAGCAGCCCGTACCACCCGCAGGCCAATGGTACTATTGAAGCGTTCAATAAAATCCTTGAAAAGGGCTTGACAAAGATCTGCAATGCCCAGCGGGATGACTGGGATGAGCATCTACTAGCTGCATTATGGGCCTACCGGACTACGGTGAAGCGCTTGACCAATCAGACACCGTTCCCGCCGAGTTCACCATCCTGAGTCTTTTAATTGCCACATCCCTCAAGTTCTCGAAAGAGGAGTCGCTACAGGAACGCCTCCATGAACTACAAGAAATGGACGAGGCCCGATTTCTGGCCGAATTTCACCAGAAGGTTCAGAAGGATAGGCAGAAAGCGTGGCACGACCGCCACATCAAGAAAAAAACGTTCCAGGTTGGAGGCAAGGTCCTCTTATATGACATCAAGTTCCAGAAGTTCCCAGGAAAGCTGCAGATGCACTGGTTGGGACCTTAATTCGTCATCGAGATTAGAGAGTCTGGAGCCGTTCGGTTGGCTCAGCTGGATGGTACTGTTTTACCTGGGTGGGTGAATGGTGCACGCCTGAAACCCTACCAGGAGTAAGTTTATTTCACTCTTCATCAATAACTCTCACAATCGAGAGCACCCGTAGAGTAGCGTAGCTGAATAACTCTCCCGCAACCGGGATGAGAATAGGTAGTATTTTTTTGTTCATGCATAGTATGTCAATAACTGCTCTGTTGCGGGGACCGCACCGCAACCAACTGTGGTCGGGGTGGGGCGTGTCTAGCGTGTCACCCCCGTAGGATTAATAAACGTGTCAAGGTCAGTCCAAGTCATTACAGTCAGTACTTGTGTTAGTCCGTAGGATCGTCTAGATTTGCACCATAAATTACGATAATTGGAAGTAACCTCGCAATAATCATTTTGCCATAATTCGCAGTAACCTCAGCCATCGCGTCCGCCGATTTCCCCATTGCACCGTCAACAACTGTCAGAATACACATTGGCACGCGATTGATCGCACGATTATCGCCGAGAAGGATGCCAGCAGGAATTAACTTGTTATGGGGTCTCATCAACTTCACTCGTGCCAGGTAATTACATAACATGTATGGAAAAAAACACGAGAATGCCGGAGCAGTTAGAATTAGAAATTGAAACATAACCAGAGAAACAGGAGTATCCAGACGCACAACACCAAGAGAGGACGCCGAGACAAATTTTGAAAGTCTATCATCACCGAGAAAAAATGCCGAAAGCCCCCCAGTCGTCCTAGAACCAAAGCTCGACAACAGAATTCACAAGACAGAGTCCCTTGTCGGGAAATACGACAATGCAGCCCTGATATATGCTAACCTTTCAGACTCTTCCGAATTCCCGACACTCAATTGGTAGGTGTATATGGAACATTACGTCACAATAGCCGGGCACTCAGCAAACAAAGGCCAGCTCAGCAATGGCCAAACAGGTAATTTGTGAGCTTCGCCCACCCCTCCAACGCAGCGCCAGGACAATGCAACAACTCGCCGCTGAGGCCGAAACCCAAATCGGCACGATGTTCGGGAATGTACCGACGCATGTAGAGGAGGCAGCTGTCACTAAGATTGCTGCAGAAATAGATTCATTGGTGCAGGGGTGGCAACAAGTTGTATCGACCTTCCATGAGCTTAAGGCTACATCGTTCAGCAAAGTCCCAGAGTTGGGGCCCTTGTTTGGACAACAAGCTGAAGGCACACAACAAGAACACGGCATGGGGTCCTGCGGGGCGATGGAGATAGAAACAGTGATTTGTGATTGACTCGGGGACGAGTCAAGAAATTGTGGTTGGGGCCTGTTGGGGCCCTTGTTTTGAATATTTTGAATTTTGAATAAAGGACAGATTTTGGGTTGCGGAACGACACATGGCAGTCGCAACCAAGTCACAACTACAGTAAGTCGCAGAGCTATCAAGGTGGAAAAGAAGCAAGAGATAGCTGAAGAAAGCAAAAGCATGAGCACAGACGGAGAGAAGATATAGCGGAAGACATAAAGCAGAACTCATAGATGACAAGAGAGAAGCCGGAAGCCGCCGAAGAAGAACACTAGAGGAACTAGCAGTTGCGATGGCGGGTGAATAAATAGCAGTCACCCGGCTGAAAGAAGAAACGAATGTGACAGAAGAGGCGAATGAAGAGCGACTGAAGGGGATTGAGCAGAGGCTGCAGAGGGAATCCATTCTGGGCATGATATCTCTGTAGTTCCTAGGTTTCTCTTGTCTATATTTCTGTCCTATAAGATGTATGTGACAGATTTGTAAGGATCTTGCTCTGGGAGTGATGTAACTATGGATTTGGTTAAAGATTATTAATATACCTGCAGGTTACTGTCTGATATTATGAGTAACACACATGCATGATGTCTGTGATGCTTTAAAATTTTATTTTCTTAATACCTATTCGATATTCTGAATGTTCTTGCATATATATGATGTTGATGCAATAAATTCTATATTAATCATGGGTTGCGGATCCCTCCATCACCGTTGATCTCTTCCCCTCCTACATGCGGTCGCGGAATGCCTTGGGTGAGACTCTCTGCTCTCTGGAGTAGGGTGATAATTCCAGCGTGGTTATAGACTACAACGGATACCCTTGTTGGCTCAAACCTCTGAACCTGGGTCTTGCCTGCGAGACCGGTTTCTTCGCCAACACTGACACATATATCCTTTCTCTAAACTTGATCAAGGCATCTGATGTGAGACGATAATCAACATCCTATGCTCTTATACTTGTACCTCTACCCGCACATGTACCTATATCTATAATTGTATTCTGCTGCAATCTGTGCTTAAGCTCCATATACCTGACATCCTGTTGACCTTCCTGCAAGATACTATCCTCTAGATTTGTCCTATAAGAAGTCATAGTTGCTATATGATTCACTTGTATCTTCTTGCTAAGATCATATGCAACTCTATTCTCTTTACCTTTAATATACCTGATCTCGAAGTCAAACTCACTTATCGTGGCCAACCATATAGCTTGCATGACATTCAAATTCTATTGGTCAAATAGATACCACAATCCACTGTGATCACTGATCAATACAAATCGTCTACCCAAAAGATAATGCCTCCACATATTTAATGCATGAATGATCACTTCCAACTCTAGATCATGTGTTGGATAGTTTTTCTCTCCTCATTTAGCTTCCGTGACTCATAACATACCACTTATCCTTCCTACATAAGGAATCCACCAAGGCCTCTCTTGCAAGCATTTGTACATACCAAAATTTTTTTGTATGGATCTGCGATCTTTAACAATGGAGCATGTGTCAACAACTGCTTTAACTACTCAAAATTGGCTACACATTCCTCTGTCCATTCAAATTTCTTACCTTTCCTTTGCAATGATGTGATAGGATAAGAAATCTATGAGAAGTTCCTAATGAACCTCCTGTAATAACTTGCTAACCCCATAAAGGACCTTACCTCATCCACATTCCTTGGAGCTGCTCACTCCATGATAGATTTTATTTCTCTGGATCCACTGTTATTCCCTCCTTGGAGACAACATGTCCCAAGTAATGTAGCTATGTTTGAAAGAAATTGCACTTTATGAGCTTAGCACACAACTGATGCTCTCTCAATAATCTCAATACTGCTGCTAAATTTTCAACATGCTCTTATTCATTTTTAGAATATACCAGTATATCATCAATGAACATAATGAAAAACTTGTCCAAATAAGGACACAACACACTATTCATTAAGCACATAAAATATTTTGAGCATTAGTCAAACCGAAAGGAACTACAATAAACTCATAATTCCCATACTTATTCTGAAAAGATGTCTTGTAAATATCCTCTTCTTTAATGTGTATCTGATGATATAGCGCATCTCAAATCAATCTTTGAGAACACTGCTCCTCCCTTCAACTGATCGAACAAATCATCAATCCTCGACAATGGATACATGTTCTTGATGGTCACTTTGTTCAACTGCTTGTAATCGATGCACAACCTAAGAGTACCATCCTTCTTCTTCACAAACAATATTGGTGCACCCCATGGTGATACACTTGGCCTAATGTATCCCTTGTCCAGGATTTCCTTCAACTGTAGCTTCAAATCTACCAACTCTGGTGTGCCCATATTGTAAGGTTCCTTAGATGATGGCGCTACCCTTGGCACCAACTTAATAGAAAAGTATACTTTGTGAGGTGGAAAATCTGACTCATATCTACAGGAAATACATCCTGAAACTGTTATAGAATTGTGTACTTGCTAAAAACATCTGCATCCTCAAATTCCTTACCTTTGTCACAAGAAATGTGAACTGAATATAAAACACACCCTTTCTTGTGACTATGCTTGGCTTGCATAGATGTAACCATCCTAATTGATGTTGCTTTATTCTTACCCCGCAAGACTCTTTGTTCCCCATTTTCATCCAAACAATCAATAGTCTTATCATAAAAATCCACTTTGGTCCTGTGAAGATATAACCAGTCCATGCCCAAAAGCATACTGTACGATCCCAATTGAAAAACATTCGGATGTGCTGATGTAGGCATACCATTCAAGTCAAATTCACAAGTTCTTACCCAATGATGAACTCTCTTCTTGGTACCTATATCCAACTACACTAACCAAGACTCTGCATGCACTTCTTTATTCAAGCTACACTTATCCACCAGCTGAGGATTAACATAACTATAATTAGATCCGGGGTCAATCAAAATATAAACAACTTGATCAAAAATCTTACTGTCCGTCTCGATAATAGACGCCTGGTGATCTGCCTGCTTGTTATCTAGTGATGCGTAGATCATGGGAATACTCTTTCCAACATCTCCCACTATTTGTGCCTCCTGCGCACTATATATCTACGGTCTACCACCTTGATGTTATGGAAAATATCTCCTGCGATGATCCTTTCCACAATTCCAAAACTGTAAAGGCATCCAACCTTCATTCTTATTCTTATCCTCAGATTGAAGTCCCCATCCTCTGCCATATGTATTGAAATTATTAGGTGGTGAAAAATTCTCTTTATTACCTGTATCCCAAGGTCTTGGTAGCTTCTTGTCCCATTTTCCTTTATTATTATCATTACCTTTCCATTCTGGATTTGTATTAGGTCTGCATTTCGATTGCTCATAACAATGCTTTAGTTTCTGGATGACCTCCTCCAATGATCTAGGCTCATCAAACTCAATCATATATTTAAATGCTATCAAAAAGCCACCAATGAATCTATGAATATTGGCATTCTCCTCCTTGAGGTAAGGCACATACCTCAAAAAATCCAAAAATCTTCTAGTGTACTCCTCATCGGTCATAGATCCCATCTTTAGTTCATAAAATTCCTTTGCCCTGTCATCATAGTATCTCTCCGATAGATACTTTTTCTGGAATAGTCTCTTGAATTCACTCCAAGTCAATTCATCCTCATAAATATCCCTGACATTCTTTACATATTTCCACCAAATATATGCTTTACCTTTGAGGCTGAATGTAGCTATTATGGCTTTCATGTTTTCTGAGTAATCATGCAACCCGAATAACTTCCTCATACCAAGAAAACATGATTTTTCATCATGTTATTTCTTCGTTTCCCCATCAAATGTAGGTGGTTTTGATTTATTAAAATCATCCAACAAAGATCCCTTGTTACTCCTCCTGTAATGATGACGATCATGATGCCTGTCAAAAACAAAACTCAAATAGTACGTGTCTGCCACCTCTCCTATCTGGAGTGTCCAAGAACCTGCCATCTATGATCGTGTCATCTCTATCCAACATGTGACCATAATGAGACCTAATTCCATATGCCTCGTTAGTCCCATCCTCCGGTCCATAGCTGATCTAAAGTGGCCCCCGTTGCTGTAACTCTAACAAACTCTGAAGGATTACTGCATTAACTTTTGCTTGTTTCTCCTGTGCCTATATGATTCTATCATTATCTTCTTTACAATTCCTTATTTCTTCCTTCAAAATTCTCAAGGTGTGTTCTAAGTCAGAAGAGTGCCCAACACCATGTTTTTCATCCGATTCACAGGGAGAATCTATGTAGTCTACCATCTTACTAGTCATCTTTGATTTATTCCTACAAGGCATCTAATGTCAGCTAAACCAAATCACAATAAACCAACGTACCTTAGCATAATTTGGGGAGGATGATCTCATCTGCAAGGTCAACCAATCAGCATAAGGCATGTATAGACATAATCATAACAACATATAGACATATAACACATAAGTGTATCAACACATAAACATCATTCTAGATATATTCCAATCATTAGTGCATGACCATATCAACTACACATTCCATGACCTCATGCATGACAACAACAACTATACCAATGTACACTCAAAACATGTAAGAAGTTGGCATGTATAAATAATACAAAATTAGTCATACACTCATGATGACACCTTTCACAACAACACCATCAGTTCTCCCATGGTGAAATCACTGCAACCATAACCAATACCATGCATATGCAACAAGCACACAAACCACAAGCATAAGAAACACATATGCCACTAGCATGAATATATGATCAACACACAACCCATCCATTTCGAGGGGTGAACCATGCTCTGATACCACTTTGTGGTATCAGATATGACCCAAAGAGAGCACAACCTACTTTGATACCTCTCTGTAACACCCTCATCCCACATCTATCCAAGTAATTGACCAACTGGGGTAAATATGCGATGAGAGGCCACTATGATGGGATTCAACCTCCTATGTGACCTTAAGGAAGTGGAATCGACAGAAACACATCAAATAGTCCTTCGACATCAACAAAAAAAATCCCAAGAGCATCCCAGCCACTTAGGTAACCATCCCCTAGGTCCCACTGAGTTTTTAGACCATTAAACCCCTAGACGTTCCCTTGATATGGGCAAGGGCACATCTGGGATGCTCCCACAAAATGGGTAGGCGTGCGTCTAGGGAATTTTTTCCTCAGACATGTGCCAAGGTCCCAAATATTTGAGCCACTTTTTCAGGCCCAGAGCCCAGGTCACTACCCAGAACTCAGTGACAGGTTTAGAAATGAATTATAACAACGAAGCAATGATATGTTTGCAAAAACATTGACAAGGTCTAGACTAGACCCCTACTAGCTATGAAAGGTATTTCGTCAAACATGTCACATATATGTAATATAAAGGTTAAACAACAGATCTGAGCATAAGGGTCTCATACTTATCTAAGAATCGCTAAGAAGCATTGTTGCCTCATCACATTAACTGCATTACCATATATTTTGGCATAGATACATTGTTCATTCATTTACAAATAAAAACATGATGAAATCCATAAATCATCACTATCATAAAACAAATTCATAACCAACATATAAACAACAAAAATGAAAATCACATAACAACCATATAAACCATATAATAACAAGCATATTTACCCATCAATACAAGAGGAAAATAACTCTTATTTCCAAAAGAAAAATTCAACCAAGTCTGGGACTTCCATGTTCCACCCGACCATAGACATGTCTGAGCCAAATATCTCTTCATCCAGTCACCCTCGTGCCATATTCCAAGCATGAATGTGGGATATCATAAAACTCATCAATCAAAACCAAACTAGGGCTTCCAGAGGAAAAACCACCTCAACCCTTAACTAGTGATTCCACCTCATGGTTGGAAATAACAATGATCACCAGATTGGTCTCCACCCAAGCCATATAGGGCTCCAAAGAGTTTATTCCAACCAGGGATTCTAGGACTAGTAACTCAACCCACAACTGTCGACGGGATTCCAGAGTTTTTTTCCAACCAAGGCTTCTAGGAATAGTAACTCAACACACCAAAGGATTCCAGAGTGTTTTTCCAACCAAGGATTCTAGGACTAGTAACTCAACCCAAGATGTTACAGAGCTTCTAGAGAATTTGGCCAACCAAGGCTTCCAGGAACTATTAACTCAACCCACAACCAAAGCACATGAGAACCAATCAGAAAAACAAACAATGAAATGAAACCACAAAACTATGGATATCCATGAAATGGAAAGGCTAGGAAAATCCACTGTTAATCTAGGAAATCCTCCATTCCAATGAAAAATCATGACCAAGAACCCACACGCATATGTCATGCATGCCAAAACTAATGGGGAAAACATACATGCAACTCGGTACCTGCAAAAAAAATCCACTGTAGTCACTGATCCTGATGTCCTCTTGCACTTTCCTGCTCTTCCTTTATCTTCTTGATCCAAATATCCAAGTATGCCACACTCTCAAAGAGTGCTCCAAGAAAACTCTAAGTATCCAAGAGTATGAGAGGGAGAGAGAATAATGAGAGCTCCAAAACTGCACTGAACAAAATCTACCAACTGATCCTCAAAATCCTTTTTGCTAATAAGGCCTCTATTTTCTTCATTTTCCATTATTTTACTTCATTTTCCTCCTCACATGCAACTTGTGACCTTTCACTTTCCTTCTCTCCTAATTTCCATTATTTTCATAAATAAATTGTCAAAAATTCCATTTTGCCTCTCCAAAGCCTTTTCTATTGCCTTTGACAATTTCCTCTAGCCATAATAAACCAAATGAACACCCACACTAGGATGTCTTGCCCAACATTTTAATATGCCCAAATGGGAAAGCTTAGCAAGGCATGCCTGAAAAATGAATTTTTCAGGAATGGCTGCTATAGGATTTGAAACCAATACCTAGATCCCTTAGATCAATGTATCTAACACCGAAATCCAAGAGGAGGCTCAAAAGAAATCACTCTAGGTGGGTTAAACAAGTCTCCCACACCTAGTTGTCTTGGAAAAGTTCCCAATGAAGGGGCCGTAGCAATGCATGAACAAAAAATGGAGCAACAACGTTATTTTAATAACCCAGAACATATGAAGATTTGAATAGTCATCAATTGTATAATATAGCAACAACGGAGTACAATTCCTTGAGGAAAGAGTCACTCAAGATAGGCAATACAAGCCTCAATAAAACATGTACAGGAAACTGAAGAACACTGCTACATATGTAAAAGCCTAGGCTATGACAGCACAGTCTATAAAGGATAACTGCTGCAAAATGATGTCAATAAATGGATATAGAAATGTATAGCTCAAAATAGACGGGGGAGCAAGATCTCAACCCCTGGAAACAACAATAAAACAATCCTTGGAAGGATTGGCTGAAATATGCACAAAATGGCAAAATGTCAGAGTTGCTGGTAGCAGCTGCAACTCAAGAACTGGAAATGAATAAAGAAGGCTGAAGATGATGCACGAGATGAATAGACCTCCTCCAAAGGATCTTCCAAGTGAAAGGTTGATCCTAACACTGAAGATCTGACCCTCCAAACCAATACTGCAACCCTCACTGCAGATACTCAATGAAAATAACGCAATCAATGAGAGGGACTGCACTGTAGGTGATGAACTATGGTTTTCCTAATGCCAAATATGATGGGAATCAACTCAAATTCTCCTTCATTTATCCTCCAAAGGTAAGGAGACTCCCTCCTTTGAAAAATAGCTCTGGAAGTGGTGTTGTAGAACCTCCACTGCAACACCCCGCAACACAACGTTTCCTGCTACAGGAATAACGCTGTAGCTGAAGGAGGATGCTTGGCCTCAAGCCTGAATGTGGAGAAAATGAAGAGAAAATCCCTCAAGAGGCCTCTCTTGAAAGGAGAAGGAATTCCTAAACAGGAATTCCTTGTGCTAGGAGCACTACAACTCTGTTGAACAGTAGGAGAATGCACAAAGTCTAAACAAATAAGAAATCAATAATCTTCAACATGAGAAACAATGGATGCCTTTCCCTCCTTTTAAACAAGTGAGAACTCTCTCCCCATGGGTACCACTCCTTAGGGTTTCCTCCACCAAGGAAACTTCCTCCCATTCACACTGCACTATCTCTCCAAGTGGTCTCCACCTCTTATCCCAATGCTATTGACTTGGTCAAACTTAACCTTGTCCCCATGCAAATTTCCCCTTTCATACTTGAGGGTATGAAATACAGCTATTCTGAATATCCATTTTCCTATTGTGAGGGATTTTATTCATTCTTCTGCAATGTATGGGCCTCCTTACCCATTTATTTACCTCCTATGTGTAAACAGAAAAATTCAATATTCCCTTTAGCTGTGTACCAAAGTGAAAATATTACAGTCCTCCCCTCCCAAATGTTGCTTGTCCTCAAGCAACTGCAAAGATAAAACTGATGGGCCTTCTTGAGGCATGAGGTCTGATATGAGTTGGGGTCTACCATCCCCAAATGAAGCTCCCATCCCCAAGCAATCATCCATACAAAGTGAGTTACCTCCCAACATGGCAACTCCTGAAAATGCTCCTCCACCTTGAGCTTCGGCAATGTAGGTGGGCTGAAAATCTGACCTTGGTAGACAAAATAGTATACCCCACACTATCCTCCTCTCCACTTAAGATAAGTGTAGAGTGTCTGCTGATCCTGGATCATGTTGACCCAAATATCCCCATATATGATGAGTTGGAAATCATCATCATATGGCATCAAATCCATCATATGGCTCACCTCATAAGGAAACAAATGTGTTTCTATGGTGGCCATACCACTCCCATGCTCCCCTTAGAACATGTAGTGCAAAAAGTGCGGGGAATTTCTCCCCCAAAGGACACATCCATCCAATGTGTCTCTCCCCCAATTATGCTCCCAAGAAAAGAAATAACAATAGCAATGAAGGGAACCATAATGAGAATCATGCTTGCTGCCATATGAAGTAATGGAGAAGGAAAATGGTCCCTCAAATGCAACTAGCGCAAATTGACCCTCAACTGCAACAGAGAATTACAAAAAATGCGGTTTCTCAACTACCTGCTTGCTACCCCATTCTCCTCATATGTTTGGAGAAAGTGAATGATGTATTGTGCAAGGTGAGCATGTTCTCCACAAGAAATATCCTCCCCATATCATCCTAGGGAGTGATCATCTATAATGGCCTTAAGTATACCACAAAATCAGAAGGAATAATATTCCTCCTTTGAGCAAATTCCTGCACATATATGGTTAAGAGATGCATATATATATACAAAATACTATGAAAATAAACAATACCCTTACCATATTTTTTGCTCATACAAATGGAGTGGCACATAGATGAGTCTCCTCTCATCCTCAAAGAGAATAGAGTTGGCTGTGCTAACTCCTCCATCTCCATATGATCCATGCATCTCCTCATATGCTGATATATCTCCTCCTCAAAACCCTTCCAAAAATACCCCTCCATGATGGTGTGGTATGCTCTCATAGAACAAGTGGGGTTGAAAAGAAAATCCTCATGAGCTGCTTGTAGCAACCTCTCCTTGAGCTTGGAAGCTCCAGATAAGAATATCCTACCATGATAGTAGATGACCCCATCTCTGACTGAATATCCCTCCTCATGCAACTGGTCATCCAATATCATACAAGTGAAAAGATCCTTGGAATACTCCACCAACATCTAGGAGTTCCAATATGGATCCAGCATCCATAGTGACAGTGCTAATGATCTCTCATGAAGAACATATGTCATATGGTCATCCTCTCCTTTGACATCTCCCATGCCAAATATGCAAGCTAGAAGGTTGCTATCCTTCCCTTGCTGCTTTTTCCATAGCGCAAAATCTGAAATGAGAGTGGGTAAAGATGATGCTGAGAGAATGCCTCTCTCCTCCTTGAGTCTACCCAAGACTCTCAACACTGTAAAATTACCTCCAAAGGTTTCCACTCCTTTGAAATCAATGAATGGTGCCTCAAAATGTGAAGCATCTCTCATCATCTGCTGATCTGGTGGTCTCCTCGGTGAAATGTCTCCATGCAATGAGACATTATCATCAAGAGTAGACTACATACATGAATGGACAGAATTTTCCCTGCTCTCACTGCACAATCCAGTCTCCCTCTTAGGTGCATCAACCTCATGAAATAGACAGGGATGTGTGATCCTCATCACATGATGCTAGTCATCCTCCCTATCTCCTCCTTGTATCTCCATAGTTCCACACCTCATCATCAATGGCACATGTAGAACATGAGTTGTGCCTTGATCTCCACACATGAGATCTTAAGCACTTCCTTGCAAAGATGCAAGAACCCCTCTAGTTGGAGCAAGAGCTCCTCCTTCCTCTGCATGAGGTGCTAGATCAACTCCATATATGACAGCGCTGTTGCCCTTAGTCTCCTCAACATGAATGGGCAACCCTCCACTGATTGGATCCTCTTTTGGAAAAGGGATCACCATGCCTTCTTGTGCCAAAATAAAATATGAAGGTCTTTCCTCTAGCAAAGTATAATGCAAGATGTCAGCCTCATTCATGGTTTTCTGAAGAGGTTTTGAGTCTATGGTTTCCTCCATCACATGCAAGGGTTTTGTTTGTTTAAATTTGTTTGTCTTCTCCACATGTGTTTCAGAATTCTTCCCACCAAATATTTCCACCAAAGTTTTAATGAACCTTACATAGGAAGAATTGTTTGCATTCTTTAAAGTAAAAGACTCAAATATGCACCATGCATAGGCCTTACCTCCAAAATGCAGTGCTGCTACTCTGATGGCTTCATCTTCAGAAATTTGATGCTGCTGCAAGAAGGTTTCTAGCTCTTCCACCCAAGCCTTGGATGAACATGTAGGTGAACCATCAAAGGTAGACAGAAGAAATCTATCCACATTATGCTGCTTGCTCCTTCTCACCTTGATCTTTCAGAACTCTGGGAAAGTGATATGATCTCTAAACTTCTGAGTTTGAGATTCATACTCATGCAAGAAACCACTAAGAGTTCCCCTCTTAGGAATCCCTTCTTCTCCTCTTTCTCTTATGGAAAAACTAGCCATGTGACTGCGTTGTGCATCATAGGGTGTGGCTGCATGCTCACACTCCCCATAAGAAAATCTAGAGTTTGACTCAATTTCAAACCTTCTTGGAGATTCTGTACATATCTCCCTCCTTGTCTTCTTGAAATCTTCATGTATGCTCTGTACAGATCTTGCAAGAAGCTTTGTAAGCCTATCTTCCTTTCTCTCTCCACATAATGGAGTATTCATCTTCTCTTTTCTTGATAGCATCATGGCTGATATCCACAGGCAGAGCCGAGATTATGCTCTGATACCACTGTAATATCCCCAAATGGGAATGCTAAGCAAGGCATGCATGAAAAAAGCATTTTTCAGGAATGGCTGCTACAGGTTTTGAAACTAAGACCTAGATCCCTTAGATCAATGTATCTAAGACCGAAATCCAAGAGGAGGCTCAAAAGAAATCACTCTAGGTTGGTGACACAGGTCTCCCACACCTAGTTGTCTTGGAAAAATGCCCAATGAAGGGGCTGCAACAATGCATGAAAAAAAATGGAGCAACAACGTTATTTTAATAACCCAGAACACATGAAGATATGAATAGCCATCATTTGTATAATATAGCAACAACGGATTACAATTCCTTGAGGAAAGAGTCACTCAAGATAGGCAATACAAGCCTCAATAGAACATGTACATGAAACTAAAGAACACTGCTACATATGTAAAATCCTAGGCTATGATAGCGTAGTCTATAAAGGATAATTGCTGAAAAATGATGTCAATACATGGATATAGAAATGTATAGCTCAAAATAGATGGGGGAGCAAGATCTCAACCCCTGGAAACAACAATATAACAATCGTTGGAAGGATTGGCTGAAATATGCACAAAATGGAAAAATGCCAGAGTTACTAGGTAGCAGCTGCAACTCAAGAACTGGAAATGAATAGAGAAGGTTGAAGATGATGCACCAGCTGAATAGACCTCCTCCAAGGGATATTCCAAGTGAAATTCTGATCCTAACACTGAATATCTGACCCTCCAAACCAATATTGCAATCCTCACTGCAGACACTCAATGAAAATAACGCAGTCAATGAGAGGGACTGTGCTGTAGGTGATGAAAAATGGTTGTCCTGATGCCAAATATGATAGGAATTAGCTCAAATTCTCCCTCACTGATCCTCCAAAGGTAAGGAGACTCCCTCCTCTGAAAAATAGCTCCAAAAGTGGTGTTGTAGAACCTCCACTGCAACACCCTGCAACACAACGTTTCCTGCTACAGGAATAACACTGTAGCTGAAGGAGGATGCTTGGATTCAAGCCTGAGTGTGGAGAAAATGAAGAGAAACTCCCTCAAGAGGCCTATCTTGAAAGGAGAATTAATTCCTAAATAGGAATGCCTTGTACTAAGCAGCACTGCAACTCTGCTGAACAACAGGAGAATGCACAAAGTCTAAACAGACAAGAAATCAATAATCTTCAACATGAGAAACAATGGCTGCCTTGCCCTCCTTTTAAACAAGTGAGAACTCTCTCCCCATGGGTCCCACTCCTTAGGGTTTCCTCCACCAAGGAAACTTCCTCACATTCACACTACGTTGTCTCTCCAAGTGGTCTCCACCTCTTATCCCAACATTGTTGACTTGGTCAAACTTGACCTTGTCCCCATGCGAATGTCCCCTTTCATACTTGAGGGTATGAAATCCAGCTCTTCTGAATATCCCTTTTCCTATTATGAGGGATTTTATTCATTCTTCTACAATGTATGGGCCTCCTTACCCATTTATTTACCTCTTATGTGTAAACAACAAAATTCAATATTCCCATTAGCTGTGTGCTAAAGTGGGAATATTACAAGCATTTAGCTTGGAATACGTGTCCCATGACCATGGTTATTATTTTTCCTTTATTAGATTTTATTACATGGAATTTTCACTAGGGGTGTTACAGTTACTATGATATGATTCAACTTCCCAAGTATAGTGAAGGAAGTGGAACCGACAAGACAAGACCAATATGACCTTCCTTAGATAGTGCAGAACCTTCACGAGCCAACCAACCCTTCCAAGTGTATAACCCATAAGACAAATTGTTGTTTGAATGAACTAGAGCCCTAGTTGTATTGATGAAAAGCCCTCCATGCAGTTAAATCCCTTCAGTCACGGGCACAAGCCTGCATCCATGCGACTGCATACTTTTCCAGGAAGTTCTGTACCAACAACCTTAGATTCTGAGCCACTTTTTTAGGTCCAGGACTCATGCCTCTACCAAAAAATTAATAAAATCATGTAAAGGATAAATAACATGATGACAAGGCCTCTAATTCAAAACTTGAGTAAGGACTTGCCCTGACAAGGCCTAGTCATGACAAACATTTCATCAAACACATCATGAACATGTAAGCTACAGGTCATATAAACACATATGAGCATATGAACTTCATACTCATCTGAGAATCATCAATAATTACTTATGCCATCTCATAATAGTTGCATTACCATCTATTATGTCATACATTCATTTTTTATTCATTTACTAAACAAAAAATAATGAGAGCCATGACTAAGATCTGTCATAAAACATGCTTATAACCAACATATAAATAGCAGAATACAATGATAAAACAAAAATTAAGATCACATAATAACAATCACATTTACACATAATACACAAGAGGAAATAATATCTTACTAACTTATGCAAAATTCAACCAGGTCAGGGACTTCCACGTACCACCCAACCATAGATTGGGTTGGAACAAATATTTCTTTCAGCCAATCACTCCCATGCCATATTCCAAGCATGAATGTAGGCCTTTAAACAAAACTAACTAGGGATTCCTCAAGCTTTACCATAATCCACCAAGGGATTCCTAGGCCCAAGCCCTCATCTATACAACTAGGCTTTACTGCAATCCCGCCAAGAGATTCCTAGGCCCAAAAAACAAAAATACACTATAGGATTTACCGCAATCCCACCATATACTGGTCAAGGGATAACTAGTCCCTAACAAGCATGGATGCCTATGGATTTATCCACCTAAACCGTGAGGAATTTTTCCAACTCCACCCTCTAAGATTTACCGTGCATCCCGCCATTCATCAGTCGAGGATTCCTAGGCCCAACAAGGGTATACCCCTCTAGGATTTACCGTGTATCCCACTACAACCAGTCAAGGGATTCCTAGGCCTAACAAGGGTATCAAAAACCAATATTTACCATGTATCCTACCAATACCAGCCAAGGGATTCCGAGGCCTTGAGACCACCCCACTCAGTTTCAAAACCATCCGATAATCCATCTCGATCCAAGTAAGAGAACCCCATCACACCATGGCTATCGATAAACGACAAGGCAAGGCTGAAAATCATTGTCACACCTTGCAAAACCCATGGCAATGACAACAAGAGAACCAAATACTCACATACATGTACCATGCATGCCAAAACCAGCAAGGAAATTATACATGCAATTTGATACCTACAAGTAATCCCGCTGTAGCCACTTGATATAAATCTTCCTTTCTTTATCTTTGATTCCCTTTGCCTTGTTTTTCCGTCCTTTTCTTTCCTTGATCTAATTCTAGAGTGCTCCAAGAAAACTCTAAGTATGAAAGAGTATGAGAGAGTAGAGAGAATGGAGAGGGAGCTCAAAACTAAACTGACAAAAGCTATGAATTGATCCTCAGAAGCCTTTTTTATCATTAAGGCCTCTCTTTTCTTTAATTTCCTCTATTTTCTTTCATTTCCCTCCTCACATGCAACCTATGACCTTTCACCTTCCTTTTCTCCTAATTTCCACTATTTTCATAAATAAAATGCCAATTAATGCCTCTTTACCTTTTCAAAGCCTTTTCCATTGCCTTTTCCAATTTCCCTTAACCATAAAAAACCAAAGAACACCAACTATGACATTTTTCCCAACGTTCAGCTTGGAATACGTGTCCGATGAGCTTGGTAAGATATATATATATATATATATATATATATATATATATATATATATATATATATATATATATATATATATATATTACATGGAAATTCAATGAGGGTTGTTACAATTGTGTATACTGCAATTATTGATGTTGCACGAACATTGTGACAATGTGATTAATTATTCTATATTAATAATTTTATGATTATGCTAAGTAACTAATATATAATATAAAAAAAAATTAACATATTGTGGGGTGTAGTCTAGGTGGATTAACACTGTGCTACACTAGGCAGTCGCAAATCACGTCAATGTTGCACATTCTAGGGGTCACGATGCATCAAGCACCCCTTATAGTTGTGTGGAGCCTCTGGGGTTGTGACAAGTGGTGTTAGAGCAGTTCAACAGTACAACCAAATGGAGATGTGCAAGAAAATAGGTATGTCAGAGTGTTTGTGTTTCTATTCACATGAAGATTCTTGTATGACACTTGGTGTCTTAGAGAAGGAATAAGACAATTGAAGGCATAAGTTGTGCTTTGTGAACATGGAGAACAATAAGAGGGTAGCACTAAAACATGTTGATATAGGTGCCTTGCACAACTTCATGAAGGCAATTTTGGTAGTGTGACTTGTTTTATAGGCAGCCACAAGAAAAATTGAAATATATGCAATGAAATCTAAGGCTAGAATAGTGATAGGATTGGAAGCAGATGGGCCAGTTTAGATTGATGGAAGATAGGGATTGTTGGATTTTACAGTGATGCCTATGGATGATTTTGAGGTGATACTAGGAAAATATTTCTTGAGAACAAATTCGATGGTTATGATACTATGGATGGATCGACTCATTATCTTGGGTGACAACAAGATATGGGTTATGGGCTCAACCGCATGAACATAGAAGGGAGATGTGCATATTATCTCTGCACTAAGTATGAAGAGAGCACCACAAAGATCAAATTCTCAGTTATATCCAACAATTATTAAGTAAGTAGGAGATCATGGGATAGAGACACCATTCCATCATAGATTTCTAAGTTTCTAAGGACATATGCAGATAGGATGTCAGATGAGTTTCCAAAAGTACTCCCACCAAGGTGAGCAACAAAGCATCACATTGAGCTTGAGCTTGGTGCTCCACCACTAGCACAAGCTCCTTAAAAGTTCTTAGGTCCAAAGTTGGGTGAGTTAACGCATCAATTAACAAAGTTGTTTGATGCAATTTTTATTCTTCCTTCTCATTCTCCTTATGGTGCTCCAATACTCTTGGAGAAGAAGAATGATACTAATTATATGAGGATGTGCCTTGACTATCAAGCATTGAATAAGAAGGCCATGAAGAACCAATACCCCCTTCCACCAGCAACATATTGCTTCAACAAGTTGGATAAGGCCAAGGTATTATTGAAGCGTTAATTGAGATAGGGTTACTATTAGGTGTGGATAGCAAAGGGTGATGAAGCGAAGATAGCCATGGTAACGATAGACGTTATGAATTCTAGTTATGATTTTTGGTCCATGTAATGTTCCTACTACATTTTCGACCTTGATGAATGAGATATTGCATCCATTCATGGATAAGTTTGTCGTAGTATTACTTTAATGATATTATAGTGTTCAATGATGATATGGATAAGCATAGAAAGCACTTGGCACAAGTATTCATGGCACTGAGGCAACGTCAATTGTACTTGTAGTATGTGTGTTTTCTCCTCAAAGGTTACATGTTTAGGTCCAAAAAAAGTAGAGTACATATTTCTTCATAAAAATCAGTGGTCAATTTTTTTTATGGAGATATGGCTCTTCTACTATAAAAAAAAATGACATCGATACAAATTTGACCTCATCAGATTGTTATTGTTATTGTTATTATTATTATTATAATAAAGAAATGTTTATCATAACTAATGAGTTATATATATATTATTATAAATATATTAATTAAATTAAATTTTAATAATTTTAATTTATATAATATTTTAATGATAAATACAACTTATATAATAATAGTTATAGTATGTTATATTATACTATAATATTTAATCTATTTAACCAGATTAATATAATAGTTTATTAGAAAATATTCATTAATTTTATTAAAAATATATGTGTTATTGTGGTATATTAATTAAATAATATGATATTTAAAATATATTAAACTAAATTGATATAAAATTATGATTTTTTTTGAATGCTTTATTCATGATAGAAATATTATTTTAAAATAATTAAATAATAATTTATTATAAATAACTATCACCATATTATAATAAATAATTTTAAAATTATATATTAAATAATTAAATTTTAAATGAAGTTATATATATAACGTATTTTAGTTATATATATTTATCCTTATATCTTTCACAAATAACACATATCAAATATATTAAATTAATGTAAATATATATTAATTAAATTCAAAATAAAATAAATATAGTTTATATATACTTTTTGAAAAAAAATGGTTCAAAACCCTCGTGAATCAGCTTGGAAAAAAACACTCAATGATAAAAAAATATATTTCTAAGTAATTGCACAAAATAATAATAATTGAAAATGACAAGAAAATGTATTTATAAAATGGTTTTTTCTACTCTTGGATATGTTGGAGATTTTTCCTAACAAAATAATTTTTGGTCAAAGGCATGATATTTTCTTGTTTGAAATTAATTTTTGACTACATATATAGATTCCACACCATGAAAATCCCTCAAAGCATTATGCTTGTGGATAATGCATGTAACATCGACCAATACCCATTTTTATTTATTTATTTACTATTACTTACTGTTACAAAAATGTATCTAAGGACTTACCATATCATTTTTGCGTAATTTCCTTAATATATGGCTTACTTGCATAGTCCTTAGTTATAATCTACCTTCGTATTTTCTATGTATTCTTTGGATTTATGACCAGACTATGACATGTACAAATTTAAGTTATTATTATTCAATTCATATTGTAATTGTGGTAACTAAAGTTCAGACTGAACCATAGTCCATCTTAGTTCCTTCTAGATTTATACATATGTTATAATGATTTTCGGTGATTACTTCCCTACCACATGATGTTTCTAAGAAGATGACCATCCTCCAACTATCATGTATTAAAGCATTTTGGTGATTGATGTGGTTAGCTCTAGGTAGCATATCTCCCACCATTAATTTTGGGATGTTGTTCCAATGACTCATGGTTTTTGCAGGGAGGTCAGGGTAATTGATTCCCAAGACTCCGTTGCATTGTTGGGTCATTTACACTTCACTATGTTTGAAGAGAAAGGTTTGATACTCGCTATAACCCTAATTGCTTTGAATTTTTAGAGTATCCTTGTAGCTACACCTCCCTATTCTAGTAAGTGCATTCTTATGGTAGCTGTTGTAATTATTAACTTGTTTTAGTTGATGTCGTTACTCCTATTCTTGCTTTCTCCCATCGAGGAGGGTTTTGGTCCCTATATATAACAACCTTCTATGTTTCTTCTTTATGGCGCTCTTGGTTACAAGGGTGTTTCACTGAAATGGGAGGTTCTTATTCTTGTAGTGGCCCAAATGAACCCTTGTCACTTGAGAAGCAAGGGATAAATGAATAGTTCTGACTTTTTCTTGAGGAATTCCTTTCTATATTTCTATTGTTGGTTATTGAATTTTCTCAGTTGAGAAACAAAATCTAATGGTATTGTTTCTTCTTGACTATTTATTTTTTTATTCTTCTTTTATATGTACAATAACCTTATGTCAATCAATTAAGTTGGTCCCTATTCTTGTTGGCTCCATGTGAGAAGCTTGGAAACACTTTGTCGAGGATCGAAGTTAGGGTTTTAGTCAGTTTTCCACCTTCCACCAGGTTTTCATTTCTTACTTTCCCTTTTCAGGTTTTTTATTAGCCCCTTCCCCATGGCCGTCTGTAGGGTTTGATTGGCCATGCATGGAATCATGTTGTTGATTAATGTAAAAATGTTTTTTTAAGCTTGTCAAATGATACATGTTTTTTTAGATTAAGGTTGTGTTATAGAACTTGGCTCCATCGCAGGGTTTCGTTCCGAACCTTGTGAACCCATCTCTATAGTTTTTGTATATATAAAAAATTTGGTAAGGATTTTAATACGATACTGTAATTTAATATGTGATTCCTCCATTGAAAGTATCTCTATTATGAGCACCCTACCTTAGGGTTTATATTGAATTTATCCTTCTTCATATATTTAAATGGTGGCTACCTCTGAACATGTATTAATTTATGATAACTTTTTATACTTGTGGTTATGTTATTAGTCCCCATCAATAATATATTATTTGGTGTCTTTGAGTATGTAATGTTTCTATTAGTAAGATGGATTGGTATCTATGTGTTTCCTTTTCTTATTCAACTCTTGGTTAATATATATATTTAACCCTCCTCGTAGGGTTTACAATTAGTTTACAGTTTGGATAGAGGGTTAATTTACATGTTATTGAGCAGCCTACACATGCCTATTGTAGGTATTTTTAATTTAAAAAATCAACTTTGGAAATTGTTTAAGGTTGCTGGTCCTCATCGGCTAGCCCATGACTAAACTGAGTCACATGCACCTCTAGTTACTTAATTATTAATTTGGCATTTATTGTTTTTAGTTAATTTGTACAATAAACTCTTAATAATTTTTATGTTGATCTTTTTCTAAAAATCCCAAAACTATTCCTCTACTTTATTATTGTTGTATTGTTAGTATTTAAATGAAAAAAATATATGTTCAATTCCTTCTAGTATTTCCTTGACCGCTCCCTTCTGAAAAAGGAATTTGTAGTTATCTTCTTAAAATATTTGTTTATCTATTTATAGTTCCGTCATAATTCCATATTATTTAATATCATTCCACGATTGGACATGGCCTGGTTGAGCAATCATGTACCAAATCCGATGGGGAGCATCCAGCTGAACCTGAGATCGAAGAACTTTCACCATGCCTAGCAACAAGCCTTGTATGCATTCTAGAGACCAATTATCTAAGTTTTCCTGGCACGACCCAAGAGGACTTTCAGAGTGGTCCAAATGAAGGAATCAACCAATACCACTAGGATTACACCGAGCATTGGTTCAGATCACAATCCATTCAAAGTACCACTCTCATCGTCAAATACTCTTTGTTTGAATCTTTCAAAACTATTGATTTTTCATACTCGTGTACCTTCTAAAGATTATATGTTAAATATGGGCATGAATATATATTTGTACCTGATCCTCGCATGGCTTCATTGAAAGTTATCTTTCACTTGAAGGAGGACATATTTTATCCAGTATAGTAGGAAAGTTAGTATTGTAATAAATAATTAAATGAAAACAGTAAAGAGAAAAATAAGTCCTTTTGTGAAAACCAACTTGTCTAACGCAACTGGACAGGGACTTTGCTTGAAAACCAGGTAACTGGTAGGCAAGGT
The DNA here is from genome assembly GCA_034641835.2 of Pinus albicaulis. Taxonomy (NCBI): domain Eukaryota; kingdom Viridiplantae; phylum Streptophyta; class Pinopsida; order Pinales; family Pinaceae; genus Pinus; species Pinus albicaulis. Next base: position 838,919,783 of record CM076575.1, read on the forward strand.
TCCCAATAAAGTTTGAAAATTTCTATGATTTCTTCAAATCATGTATCTTTCAAGTCATTATTTTTGTACTCAAGTTGGTTGATATGGGATTCCTTAAGGCCCACCTATCAACAAGCCTTATCCCATCGACATCATCGCATGATCTTGGAACAAGGTTAGGGTTAGATAAGGTACCTAGGACCCTACATGCCTCAATGGAAGGTATCCTTGTCATATACTAAGGAAACACATCAACATTTATTGGTGGATGAATTCTGCAGTCCATTCGACTTCGACAAATCCTTTCATGGATAGTAGAATGTACCTAGTGCCTTGATTCCCATTGAAATAAAAGGTGGGATATCTCACATTGGTTAATGAAATTCTTAATGGTAGGTAATCCAATGATTCTTGCTTACGTTCGGCATCGACACCATTTATTCTTGTATGCAATATTGCACATGGTGTGTCGCGGTTGAAGACTATGTGTTTTTGAGATTTCAACAAGTTTGCAGCAGTTTGTATCTTTGTATCAACATTTCCATTTCTCATTTGTAGTAGTCTATTTGTTTCAATAGAGGATGCCCTATCACAACATGTTTAGTCATTTATCCTGGTTGCATAGGGACATGAAACTCCCTAGGCATGGGGGATATGGGGACCTTCATCATCTTTTTCAGCCTTCAGTTCATCCTTCAGTAGATCTGAATCAACATCCATTGCAGCTTTAACGCTTCCTCCCAAATCCATATCAGTACACATCAGTTCCAGTTCATCCTCCACTTCATCTTTCGCGACATCTTGCAACACTGACACATCAAAGTAAAGGTAAACCTGAGGTAAATTGGTTTAAGATTATTTAGTTCATTAAGAATGCAAGGAAACATGATGGTTATCCACTTTCCACTTCATATATTCTATCTTTCATCACTACTATCATCCACCTCCATCTGCAATCCATTTTCATAATAAAATGCATAAGTGCTCTAATAAGGCTGTATGAATGAAAAGTAGATCAGAGTGGTTCACTAAACAAAGAAATAACCATAATGCCTTCTCTTCCTACATCATGAGCATTTATAACATGTGGGAATGTTATTTTCATTCTTTTGTTGGAATTTCAAGGAGTGAACTTTGTTCTTGCAGATTGGTTACCACAGTGGAATTGTACCATTTGCATTACAAGTCTGCAATATTATCACATGGCGAAATTTTATATGTTGTGACAAAGTCGACATCAAAAAATTAAGTAATTTCTACCAAAAACAAGAAGAACCACATATAAACCTTGGTCTTAGAGTATGAAAGCATTTTTATCCACCATTCCCATTATCACTTCTTGATTCACAACGTCCCTAATATCATCCTTATCCACTTAGTGTTTGTCCTCAATTAGATCGCTCTCCACTCTATCGAAGTCAAATATGAATAGTGTTTCTCCACAATAACCAACACCTCCAAATATTCACGCAGTGTTACTCTACAAGAACCAACCCTGCCCAAAATTATGATGTCATAAAATCTATAAATGAGAAAGGTATTTATTTGCATGAGGACATGCAAAATCGCAAGAACGGGGGGATGTTGGGCCTCATAAATGCCCTCATTTTCACCATATAACATTACCATTTATAAAGCATATTCCTGCACTTTCTACCATATTCATATCCATTTTCCGTAACTCATAACTAAAACCATCCTTTTAATCTCATGGTTAAATATCATAGTTTCATTATGTTTTTAATGTCTTAAGGATGATTTTACCATGATTTACTAATTACAGTTTTTCTAAGTTCATTTTTCGCAGGGTTTCATTTTTGAAATTCTCCACAAGTCCATTAAACTAGTTATTGCAAGTAGAGTACAAAAATATCCAATTTGGAGCTTCGACGTGTCGACATGCTTCCGGGGAAAACCGAGGAAGGTTATTGTCAAAAATTTTGTTCTAACACCTTCCCATGAGTTGGATTGCACCCAAGTCTCACATGTGGGTATCTAGAATAAAATCAACAACTCTGCCCAAAATTCGCACAGTTTTCAAACTGCCAAGTTTGACCTCGACTTACATGCAACTAGAGGTGAATCTGGAAAATTTGAGAGAATAGGTTTTTACCAATATAACACATTATCTATAACCAAAACCGTTTCTCAAGATTCCCTCTTTTTTCAAAAGTTACATGCGGGTCTTTAAGGAAGTTTCATAAAAAAACATTGTTTTTCCAGAATTCTGGAATCTTGCAAAAAGAGTCAAACAACCAACTTTGGGAACGACTTACAAGGATATGGAAATGAATGAGGAAAATATAAGAGAGGTTTTCACTTCAAATATAACAAATTATATTCCCTCCAAACCGTTTTCCAAAATTCTCCATGGTTAGGAAGATATGCCAATACCTTTGAGGCCAATTTGTTAAAAATATGCAATTTTCCAGAATTAAGGAAAATGACTAATTTTCCTTGTAAATCGTATAAATGGCTTAGCCATGGCCTGTATTGTTAGTTCTTGGAAAGAGGAAGGAATGGGCAGAGGGTAGAAATTGTATGTATACGCAATTTATATTCTGAATCGTTAATACATCATTTTGATTTGGCATTAATCTTTGTAAGTTTTATGGTGTTTTATTTCTGAATAGCATTGAGTTAATTTGACTTGCTCCAGGAGTGGAAAGGGCCCACCACACCTGGAAACAAGTCTTTCAAACTAGTGTAAATATTAGGACTATGTTTAATTAATTATTTAGTAGTGTAATTGCTTAGATTTATGAATTATTATTTCTGTTCTGTACTTAAAATTGCGCTCTGTTTTATAAATCTGAATTGTAAGGTAGATTTCAATTCTTGATTGGTATAGATCAACAAGGATTTCATTAAGGGCTGAACTTTGGCATGCCACAGTTTCCCTCATACAATTACATCACACATAAGCTTATGAAAGGCACTTTTAGTTCAAAGACACGTAAAGATTGATTATGATATTTTAAATTTTAAAAATGAATTGAATTTATACTGTGGTTATTTTCGAATCTGATAGTGTCATATTTGTATAAACATGTTCAAATAGATTTAGCTTCACATTCCATTGATTGCAGATCCAATACAATGAGAAAAGGATGAAATTATAATTACAACATTGTGCACATTACTATGAATTTTCTGTGTTAAGTACAAAATCGGGTTTAACATTTTGTATTGAGTTTTATGTGTTAAGTACTGAATCAAATTTAAGATTTCACATTGAGTATATTTAGTGTGGGAATAGATCGAGGTTATGCATTTCATTTATAAAATTTGAAGGTAGTGTTTCCAACTTTGTTTTGTGAGTGATATCTTTAGTTTGAATTATATATTTCAGATTTAATGATCGGTTAATTAATAGTTTAAGAATTGTGTAGTATTCATAGCATATTAAATTCAATTCCTTGCATGTGATTTATTTGAATTATGGTTTGATCATCATTGGAATAAATCATATAATATCTCTATTTTGTTTTATAGAAGGCATAGACAAATTAATTGAAGTTTCCTTTTGGTTTTCAAGCTTTGTAGAATTGAAGGTGTAAACTATATAGGATTAAGAGTTAAGTTTCAAAACTTATTGATTTGTGTGATCCCGGGAATTAAATTAGTTGCAGTTGAATTGTTTTGAGCAAAAGTAGATAATAGAATTATTTGTTTTGATTTGTAGATTTAAATTCAAGTTATTTTTAAGTATTGAATCAAAATGCCTAAGTTATGATAAACTATGTCTTAGGTTATGATATTTTAATTTTTGAGCAACTTGAAGATTAGTTGTTTGTTTGATTTACTATTTGAATTAGTCAGGTTATGATCTAAATAGAGTAGTGATTAAGGCTTGGATTTAGTTTGATAAGCCTCTTTGCTTCAATTTTGATTCCGTACTTAGACAGTAATTTGATTTCATACCTTAGTTTGGATTAGATGCTCTGATCCTATGTTACATGCGCTTGCGCCTCTAAGTCGTGAGACTTCAGATTGATAATTTAATGTTGGAATTATAACACATATAATTCCCCCAAAATTTTTGGCGCCATTGCCGGGGAAGTGTTAAAGGGATTAGGGCATAATTTCTTTCACAAGTTTTTTTGTGTGATCTTAGTTACAAGACAATCAAAGGGCAGAGAGTGTACGATAAGACGTGAGTGAAGAGCCACACATCCACTATGGTGGGGTTGCTCCAAAGTTTGGTTGTCCAAGTAATCAAGGTTGGTGAGTTTTATTACAATTAGTTTTAATTCATTTAGGTTAAAATTTCAAAGCTCTTTAAAGACAAATTTTTTTTAGGGTGTTGTAAGAACCCCTTTGTACGAATCCAAGTTGTGAGAAAGGGATCATCAACCAGCAGGATAAATTATAGAATGATTTAGAGCTTGAATAATGTCTCTCAAAGCACTTTCTCAAATCATAGCAGTAGCTGGGATATCTACCTCTCAAGAAGAGTTCATCCTGACTGCATTCAGGAAATTATCAATCTCTCCACAACCAGGAAAAGATTTGGAAGTATCCCTTGATTCATCCTACCTATCTACCAAGGAGATTGAGAAATCTTGTATGAAATCTGATGGGGAGCATCCGGCTAAACCTGAGATCGAAGAAATTTCACCATGCCCAACAACAAGCCTTGTATGCATTCCAAAGACCAATTATCCAAGTTTTCCTGGCACGACCGAGGAGGGCTTTCATAGTGGTCGAAATGAAGGAATAATCCAATACCACCAGGATTACATCGAGCATTGGTTCGAGATCAAAATCCAGTCAAAGTACCATTCTCATCTTCAACTAATTTTTGTATCGCATCTTTCAAAAATTGCTGATTTTTCATGCTCGTGTATCTTCTAAGCTTATATATAAAATTTGGGCATGAATATATCTTTGCACCTGATCCACACATGCCTTCATTGGAAGTTATCTTTCACTTTCAAGACGACATATTTTATCCAATATAGTAGGAAAGTTAGTATTGTAATAAATAAGTAAATGAAAATAGTAAAGAGAAAAATAAGTCCTTTTGTGAAAACCAGCTTGTCTAGCACAACTGGACAAGGAATTTTCTTGAAAACCAGGTAATTGGTAGGCAAGGTTCCAAATAAAGTTTGTAATTTGTATGATTTCTTCAAATCATGTATCTTTCAAGTCATTGTGTTTGTACTTGAGTTGGTTGATGTGGGATTCCTTAAGGCCCACCTACCAATAGGCCTTGTCCCATCAACATCAACACATTATCTGGGACTAAGGTTAGGGTTAGATAAGTTACCTAGGAGCCTGCATGCCTTAATGGTAGGTGTCCTTGTCATATACTAAGAAAATACATCAATGCTTCTTGGTGGATGAATTTTGCAGTCCATTCGACTCCGACAAATCCATTCATGGCTGGTAGAATGTACCTAGTGCCTTGATTCCCATTGAAATCAAAGGTGGGATATATCGCACTGGTTAACGACATCCTTAATTGTTGGTAATCCAATTATTCTTGTTTATGTTCGACATCGACACCATTTATTCACATATGCAAGATTTCACATGCTGTGTAGTGGTTGAAGACTACGTGTTTTGAGATTTCAACAAGTTTGCAATAGTTTGTATCTTTGTATCAACATTTCATTTTCTCATTTACAAAAATCTATTTGTTTCAATAAACACTGCCCTATCACAACATGTTCAGTCATTTCTCCTGGTTGCATAGGGACATGCAACTCCCTAGGCATGGGGGAGATGGGGAACTTCATCATATTTTTCGGCCTTTAGTTCGTCCTTCAGCAGATCCAAATCTACATCCATTGCATCTCTATCATTTCCTCTCAAATCCATATTAGTACACATCAGTTCCAGTTCATCCTCCACTTCATCTTTCACGACATATTGCAACACCAACACATCAAAGTAAAGGTAAACATGAGGTAAATTGGTTTACGATTCTTTAGTTTATTAATAATGCAAGGAAACATGATGGCTAACCACTTTCCACTTCATATATTATATCTTTCATCACTACTATCATCCACCTCCATCTGCAATCCATTTCATAATAAAATGCATAAGTGCTCTAATAAGGCCATATGAGTGAAATGTAGATCACAATGGTTCACTAAACAAAGCAACAACCATAATACATTCTCTTCCTACATCATAAGCATTCATAAAATGTGGGAATGTTATTTTCATTCTTTTGTTGGCATTTCAAGGAGTGAACTTTGTTCCTGCAAATTGGTTACCACAATGGAATTGTACCATTTGTATCACAAGTCTGCAGTATTATCACATGAAATTTTTTTATATGTTGTGACAAATTCGTCATTAAAATATGAAGTCATTGCTGCCCAAAATAATAAGAACCACATATAAACCTTGGTCTCAGAGTATGAAAGCATTTGTATCCACCATTCCCATTATCACTTCTTGATTCATGGCGTTCTTCATCTCTTCCTTATCCACTAGTGTTTTTCCCCAATTAGATCACTCTCCACACTATGGCAGTCAAATATGAATATTTTTTCTCAACAAGAACTGACATTTCCAAATCTTCACGCAGTGTTGCTCCACAAGAACCAACCTTACCCAAAGTTATGAAGTCATAAAATATATAAATGAGCATGGTATTTGTTTGCATGAGGACATGAAAAATTGCAGGCATGGGGGTGGGGGGGGGGTGGTGTTGGGCCTAAGAAATTCCCTCATTTTTACCATATAACATTACCATTTACAAAGCATATTCCTACACCTTCTACCATATTCATATGCATTTTCCATAACTCATGCCTAAAACCATCCTTTTCATCTCATGGTTAAATATCATAGTTTTATTGTGTTTTTAATGTCTTAAGGATGAACTTACCATGATTTACTAATGATATTTTTTCTAAGTTCATTTTTCGCAAGGTTCCATTGCTGAAATTCTTCACAAGTCAATTAAACTAGTTGTTGCAAGTAGAGTACAAAAATATCCAATTTGGAGCTTCAACATCTCGACACGCTTCCGGGGAAAACCGAGAAAGGTTATTGTCCAACATGATGTTCTAAAACCTTCTCGTGAGTTTTATTGCACCCAGGTTTCACATGTGGGTCTCTAGAAGAAAATCAACAACTTTGCTCAAAATATGCAAAGTTTTCAAACTGCCAAGTTTGACCTTGATTTGCGTGCAACTGGAGGTGAATCTGGAAAATTTGAGAAAATGGTTTTTTTGAACAATATAACAAATTATCTATGACCTTAACCATTTCTCAATATTCTCTTTGTTTCAAAAGTTACAAGCGGGCCTTTAAGGCTATTTCATAAAAAACACAGTTTTTCCAAAATTCTAGAATCTTGCAAAAATAGTCAAACAACCAATTTCGGGAATGATTTACGAGGATATGGAATTGAATGAGACAAATAAAAGAGAGGTTTTTGTTTCAAATATAAAAAATTAGGTTCTTTTTCCAAAATTTGCCATGGTTGGGAAGATATGCCAATATCTTTTTGGCCAATGTGTTAAAAATATGCAATTTTCCAGAATTAAGGAACATGAATGATTCACCTTGTAAATCATATAAATGGCTTAGACATGGCATGTATTATCAATTCTTGGAAAGAGGGAGGAATGAGCATAGGGTAGAAATTATATGTAATAGGTAGCTACAAAAATAGGAGCAACAATGATGATGCATACACCATTTATAGTCTAAACCTTTAATACAACATTTTGACTTGGAATTAATCATTGTAAGTATTATGGTGTTTTATTTCTGAACATCATTGAGTTAATTTGACATTTTCCATGGTTGGAAAGGGACCACCACACCTGGAAACAAGTCTTGCAAACTAGTGTACATCTTAGGACTACTTTTAATTAATTATTTAGCAGTGTAATTACTTAGATTTTTGAATTATTAGTTCTATTATGTACTTAAACTTGCGCTCTATTTTATAAATCTTAATTGCAAGGTAGATTTCATTTCTTGATTGGTACAAATCAGCAGGGATTTCGTTAAGGAAGGAACTTTGGCATGTCACTGTTTCCCTCTACAATTACATCACGCAGAAGCTTATGAATGACACTTTTAATTCAAAGACATGTAAGGATTGATTATGATATTTTAAATTTAAAAAATGAATTGAGTTTGTACTTTGGTTATTTCCGAATCTGATAGTTTCTTATCTGTATAAACATTCTCAAATACATTTAGCTTCACATTCCATTTATTTCAGATCCAATACAATTAGAAAATGATGAAATTAGAATTACAACAACATGCACACTACTATGAATTTTCTGTGTTACGTACAAAATCAGGTTTAACATTTTTCATTGAGTTTTCTGTGTTAAGTACATAATCAAATTTAAGATTTCACATTGAGTATATTTAGTGTGGGAGTAGATCGAGGTTATGCATTTCATTTATAAAAATTGAAGGTAGTGTTTCCGGCTTTGTTTTGTGAGTGATGTCTTTAGTTTGAATTATATATGCCAAATTTAATGGTCAGTTAATTAATAGTTTAAGAATTGTGTAGTATTCATAGCATAGTCATTTCAACTCCTTGCATGAGATTTATTTGAATTATGGTTTGATCATCATTGGAATAGATCATAGAATATCTCTATTTTATTTTATAGAAGGCATAGAAGAATTAATTGAAATTTCCTTTTGGTTTTCAAGCTTTGTAGAATTGAAGGTGTAAACTAAATAAGATTAAGAGATAAGTTTCAACACTTATTGATTTGTGTGATCCCGTGAATTATATTAGTTACAGTTGAATTGTTTTGAGCAAGAGTAGATAATAGAATTATTTGTTTTGAGTTGTATATTTCAATTCAAGTTATTTTTAAGTATTGAATCATAATGACTAAGTTATGATAAAGTATGTCTTAGGTTATGATATTTTAATTTTTGAGCAACTTGAAGATTAGTTTTTTTGTTTTCTTTACTATTTTAATTAGTGAGGTTATGATCTAAATAGAGCAGTCATTAAGGTTTTGATTTAGTTTTATAAGCCTCTTTGCTTTTGTTGTGATTATGTACTTAGACAATAATTTGATTTCATACCTTAGTTTAGATTAGATGCTCTGATCATGCATTAATTGCACTTGCGCCTCTAGGTCTTACGACCCCGGATTGATAATTTAATGTTGGAATTATAACACATATAATTCCCCCAACATGGAGATAATATTCCCACTTTACTAGCTATTGCATAACATACATCCTTAACATATATTCCATTACTTGATTCACTCATTCGATTTTTCCATTTTTCAGCGGATGGTATGAAGTACTAAATTGGACTTGGGTACCTAATCCAATTAAAAAAGCCTTCCAAAATGCAGTAGTGAACTTCATGTATTTGTCATCAATCACAAATTTAGATATACAATGTAACTGAAATATTTCTTTCATGAATATATCAGTAATTTCGACAATTTTCTAAGTTCATCGCACAAGTATGAAGTGTGCAGACTTAATTAATTTGTCCACTGTAAGAAACCCAAGTTAAAAGTTCTTGTAATAAACGTTAATAAAGGAAAAAATAAGGCCACGGTTAAGGGACAATTATTCTAAGCTAAACGTTGGACAAAGATATCCTAGTGGGCATCACTAGATGTGTTTATGGCTAAGGAGAAATTGGAAAAGGAAATGACTAAGGCTTTAAAAGGGAAAAAAGGTATTTTGGCACATTTATATATGAAAATAAAGGAAATTAGGAGGAAAGGAGGTTGAAAGGTCATAGGTTTCATGTGAGGAGGAAATGAAGGAAAATAATGGAAAATTGAAGAAATTAGAGGCCTTGATGCTAAAAATACCTCAGAGCATCAGTTGGTATCCTTTTGTTAGTTCATTTTCAGAATTATACTCAAAGATGATAAAGGAAGCAAGCGAGGAAAGGAAATACAAGGAAAGGAAAGGATAACAAAGGAAAGTAAAGGAATAGTAGATAAAGCAACTTCAATAGGAATACTTGTAGGTAACAAATTGCATTTGTGATTTCCTAGATGGATTTGATATGCATGGCCTATGCATGTTGGTATTTTGGTTCTCTTGTTGTCAGTGGCATGATGTTTTTGAGTTTGCTAATGGTTTTCATCCTTGCCTTGCCTTTTTCTGTTTAGAAATGGTGTGATGGGATTTATCTTGGTTGTGAGCATTGGAATTGTTGGATAGTTTCAAAATATGGGGTGGAGGTGGTCTCAAGATCATTCCCAAAGACCTAGAAATCTCTTGACGACTTTTTGTGGGTTACACGGTAAATCCTGAGGGTGGTGTCTCAGTAATGGCCTAGTGATCTGGAGTGGATTGGAGTAAGCCTAGAGATAAGGAGATATTACTTAAGGATAGAGATGATATCCAGAGGGATTTCAAGCTCGGTTCAGTTATGTGATCTTAGCGTCGGTTTTGGTGTGATCATGGTATGTTGAGGGTGGAGGTGACTTAACCTTTGGATTCCCTTGATTATTTTGGATTGGTTTATCCATGAGATCCCACATTCATGCTTGGAATATGGCATGAGGGTGACTGGTTGAAGAGATATTTTTCTCATCCATGTATATGGTCAGGTGGAACATGGAAGTCCCGAACCGAATTGGATCTTGCCTATCTTTAATGAAATCTAAGTTCTCTTAATGTGTGGTTTTAATGGTTTTAATCTAATTTTTATTTACATTGTTATATTTTGGTTATAAGCATGGTTATGTGACTAGCTACAATCATGGTTCATTTCATGTTTTTACACATAACTAAGAGAATAATGGATGCAAGTCATAATTGATGTTAAAACAAACAATGAAATAGGGTAGTGATATTTCTTGTTAAGTCTCACATGAATTTTCAGACCTTGATGCTCATTATCATATTCAGGACTTGTAGTTTGCATTGTTTCCAAGTGTTTGACATAATTCTAGTCCTAGTTAGGGATGGTTAGGTCTAGTCCTAGTATTATTTTTTTTTTCAGTTATAACCATTTTTGTCATGTAATTTATGGATTCTACAAGTTACAGGGATTTTTGGGTAGAGGCATAGCCCAAGCCCTGGAATTTAGCCTTAAAATTTGTAGTCACATGCATAGCACTGGGAGAAAAAGTCCTCGGTCACACACATGAAAGCATCATGGGAGTGACTGGGAGGTTACAGTTTCATTGACGCCTTTGCAAGTGTTTGACTACGGGTAAAATCCAAGTAAAAGTCATGTTGTCTTAGGAGATGGACACCTAGAGGGTTTTGGTTACTCCTGGAGGGTCCTGTGGCACTTGAGAGAAGTTAGAAAGATCTATTTTTTGACTCCATTTCCTTAAGGTCACCTAGGAGGTTGAGTCTTGTCATAACAAGTCCTGATATCATGTTTACCCAGGTAAGTTGGTGAATTTTGGTAGAAGTGCTGGGAGGTCCTCGTTGCAAGTGGTATTAGAGTGTGATTGTGCTCTCTTTGGGAAAGTCTGATGTGGTAATGGTTTTCATGCACGAGAACATGGTATAATATTGGTATGGTCATGCATGATGATATATGTTGATATTTTGATTATATGAATATGTTTATGATTATACATGTATGTGCTAATGTGAACTGATCTTGTAGATGAGATAACACTCCCCTAAACAACAATAAGGCATGGATTGTGTTTTGGTAAATATTTTTTTTTCTAACATGATATACTTGTAGGAAGAAGATAATCAAGGATGACGAGAAAAATGGTAGAATATAGATCCCATGACTCCCTAAATATTAGTTGGGAAGCAAGAAGATGAGTATTCTAATGGTGTAGAAAACACACTAAGGAACTTGAAGATAGAGATCAAAAGTTGTAAGGTAGATAATGAAAGGTTGTGTTAACACCAAAAAATCGTACAGGAAAAAGATGATTAAAAATGTCCAGCATAAGGTACAAAAGAAGGTTTTCAGAGAAAGAATACATTTGAGCAGAACAAAATTTAATTTTTCCTAAGGTTAAGGGATAATTTAATGGACAACGCACTGAAAACAAAGGATTTTTGCGCTGCAACATGGCTATTCCTTCGATAGTAGCGCGGTCCTGAGGATGGTGAAATGTCACCATCTGGGACCACTTGGAACACTTGGTTAGGAATATTATCCACTTAGTATTGCTAAGGACAATAGACATGGAGCCACCTTGAGGCTTAAATGCAACAGACAAAGGAATCCCTCCTCCACTCTTGTGTCACTATCCATATTGGGCTAAGAGAAGGGGGAGGAATTCAAAAAATGTCTAATAATAAATCGACCTTTGGAAGAAGAATAAGAGACACATTGTTATGATGGACGAATTGCTTCATAGAAAACCAGCTTGCATAGTCTAGCAGTAGAGGGATTAGAAAGAATCATATGTTTTCCAACCAACATCTCACTCCGGGAGAGAGAGGTCCGCCATTTGATCTTGATCTACCATCCTTTGAGAGAGTGAAGAGACACTTGCAGGGACTCGAGGGAAGGATACCTCCTTGTTTTGGGTATTTGAGCTCCATATCTCAAAGGACCCTCTTCAAGTGTTTAGCATTGTATATTTTTTACCACCAGCACCTGATATATGGGGAATTCTCCACTTGTGTTATTAGGCTGTTTTCTACATCGAGATTTTGTATTTTGCATCTTGCACTTTGTTTGGTTCTTAGTGTTTTATGCTTAGTTTTTTCTCAAACGTAGTGTACATTGTATCAAATCAGTTCCACTAACAATAGAAAATCATTTTTCTCTGTGACCTTGTGCAGGTAGCAACCAACTTGCTAAAGAAATGTATTTCGTACACCCTTGTGCCAAATACACTACCACAGGAATGTCGACTCCACTAGATTATTTATTTTTGAGTTAATGGTTGACGATGCAGGTCCTTCTTCCTGCTCAGTTTGCTTAAAACCACCCCTACATTCTCTCTGCATCTCCAATCACACTCATTGAAATTTTTTTCACAGCAGAAAGGGAATTTTTTCTTCATTCTGATCGACACTGTGCTTTGTGCTCTGATAGACGCGTGCTCTGCGCCCGTGGGAAGATAACCCGCGCGACAGGATAACAAGAAAAAAAAATGGATTATTTTTCCCATTTTTAAGGTGATTGGAAACCCATGACAATTTTCCATCATTTTGTCTCTATATTTCACTACTATTAGGACACTTAGGTGCTATGTTTAACCTGGAATTAGCTTAGCAACTAGGCAGTTTTAATTTTAGTATTTTATTTCACAAATTACACATAGTTTAAATATGGGACAAGTAAGTGGCCTTAAATCCACATATGTTTTCCGAACAAATTATTTACTAATAAAAGATACAAAACATGTAGCTTAATTAGTAAAGAGTAAGTGGCCCATATATCCACATATATTTTTGCGAGTTCAAGTTTGTCGACTTTTTGCATTAGAATAGTTCAATTCTGCATTAACATTTGGGACTAGGATCAAACTATCAACAAAGAAACTGAGTAATCTCTGCCACCCTTGCACCTCTCGATGAGCTTGGGTACGCATATGAACGCTTTCCTAAGACAATTTTCCATCTCCCTATAGGGAAAACATAGTCTAATTAGGCAAAGTGTAAGATACCCATCATCCACCCATAATTTCAATTTTTTCGAGGAACGATCACACATAGGGAAATTAGAAAAGGTTTGTAAAGGATCAGTGCATATCCACATCTCATAACACTTATGATATTTCACTCCAAAGCACACACGAAGCATCGGTAAGCATTGGACCAAAAGGCAGCCAGTGTGTTGGGACCTTTATTCTCTTCTTATAGTTACTTCCCCAAAGCACACCCTAAGAAAAATTGAGACTCTCTAAAAATAATCATTAACCGAACTCACTAAATTCTCCCCACATGGGCCACACAATAAATTATGGTTTAGGGTAGGAATATCAGGGGTAGATATCCAATAAGCCATCGTGGTCATAATACATTTTGAAACATATATTTTGACATTTTAGGGAGCTTCAAACCCGTCTATACGCCCACAGAACGAATACCCGAGCATTACAGAAACCCGTTTCAGAGGGGATTAAGCTTAGGCCCAATGCGTGCAGTACTCTTTGGGGCTACCTATCCCATCTAGTGCTTGGTATTGGTAACCTATTACCAAGAAGCTCAAGACACGAATGCTCACGTGGGACGACTATACTTTAGTATCAAAAAATAGGGCATCCTTCCCCATAGGTGATGGTGTAGGAAAAACTCGATCCTCATACCATTACCTTGGTAGATTCTTCGGCTGCTACAAGGTGTCGCCAGTTCTTTCAGGACATTGGCCTCAATACCCATCAGAAGATATCCTCTGAAGGCCCAGTTACATTGAGAGTGTAAGGACACTTAGGTCTATATATGCTTTTGGTATCATACGCAAAACAAATAAAATCTATTTTTTTTCTTGATTTATCACATATTGTAACGTCAAAGAGAAAAATAAAATTTTCATTTTTTTCTTTGTTTTATGCATGTGATTATATTTTTTCTTTGATAAGAACCATCCTACCTCCCAAATCAAAAAAGGGTCACACTAATCAACATCATATGGGACCCAATGGAACCTCATCGATCTAGGAGTTTCTTAAACCTCCCCCCATTAAAGGGGATTCCATGCCATTCAGGTGTAGAGGATTCCATGCTACTGTCGTTATCAGAACATCCTTTATCAGACATCTTTTATTTCAAACCCCCAAGGGTCACCAACCACAACACCATTGGAAACCCCAACAGGGTCACCACACTCAACTCCTCCAACGACTCCTCGAGGAGCTAGCAAAATATCCATTAGGGTACACCACAGGGTAACATTTCCCATGAACCTCTCTTGAACCAACATATTCAAATATATGTTTCTCAAAAAAGTAAAATGGAGTTCAATTCACAGTTACCCTTCTTAGCATCACTAATCTTCCAGATATAACAAATTTAACGAATGAACCCATTGCACATGGACTTAATTGGCTCCTCCATGCCCACACAACTCCCTTATGATATGCCAAAATTTGAAGGGAAGCAAGCATAAGACCCCATAAATCATATAATTCCTTTCCACCTATGGTGTTTGTCGAATAGTATCATTGATGATACCATTCGACTGAAACTATTTCAACGCACCCTCACTGGGCCCGTGACGAAAAGGTATGTCGAGTAGCCACCTGGATTGCATGTAACCTTTAATGCCCTCGATACTGCATTCCTCACATATTTCCAACTCCCCATTCATCATGAATTTGTAATGGAACTTCTGACACATTTCATACAAATAAAAACTGTTCATATATCAGACCATCTCCATGAATGGAAGAGATGTTGTAGTTTGTGTAAAGCCAACCTCGACGACAGAGTTTTGTTGGAATTATTTTTGAAAATTATCACTGCAGATATTTTAAAAGACACAGCCACACAAAAACCAACCTCAGAGGAAGACACCATTAGAAAAGCAAGACAACTTGAACTCATTTACACCCAATCATGATATATTTACAATGTCCTTCCAAACGCCCCAAGCCTGCAAACTTATAGAGAATTTCCATGTGCATATAATATCGCTGATAGTTTGATAGGGTCCTTAGCACAAGGTAAACCCTGTAGCAGTTATTAGTACTCAATATAATCTTACGATTCTACTCAAAACATATCACAACCCCGGTACCACCAAAGTCACCCTGCACCTCTACAGAACGTGACGAACAGGGCGATGCCATATAATCTACATCAGGGAGGTTCATATCCCCCACTACAGGGGAACTAGTACTCAGCTAGGAATGCTGATACAAGAGAGCAACCCAAAAAACCATACACTAGCCAAGGATAGGGGAATCAATACTCCCCTTTTCCTACAAAAAATCCTCCACCAACGCAAAACAATTCACTGGTGAATCTTGTGCAACCATCCCAGGCTCAGCAGTGACAATCTTATGATCAGGAGAATAGAAATAATCCTCCAAATGCTGCAAATAAAAATCCAAGGAATAAGAAAAAGGGGTATCCTAGATAGGGGGGTAGTGATCAACAACGCCCCTTGCGGTATTAAGCTAGGGGCAACCCCAACCGAGATCAAAACCAAGAGCTAAGTAATAACTCCCAAGGGAAAAACAAGAGACCCAGTCTAAGGAAAAATCACTCTTGTGTCATATGTGGTGAGTATGGACATTACACTCACCACAGTCCTAAACTCCCTGAATGAGACCAGAGGGAGAAACCATGAAATCTACATGGCTGGAGAAGAATTTTTCTTCCAAACACAGAATAGGAACTATGAAACTCCCCTGGATACCAACCCATAAGGTAAAACTATGACCGCACCTACTGCACCATTAACTATCTCCAAATTACCTATTGAACCTCTTCCAAGAATGATCAAAGGACCAACCAGGTGCGTAGGACATCATTCTAAAGCTGCTCATAGCTATAGTATAGTGGATTACTTGGCTCAATATCAAGAATCCATGTCAACATTGGAAGTCTTACAATCATGCCCAACATAACAGAAGGCCTTACTTTCCGTCTTAGGTGCAATTGAAACCTGTGATTCCCGCTTAATGGGTTTTGACCTAGACAAGAAAAGCCCTAGCATTCCTTCTCTAGTCGCTTTGCAGATACCAGTTTCAGTTTAGAATACCACCATACACCAATGGATTGTGGATGAAGGATAATCCACATATATCATGTCCAAATTAGTTTGGAAAAAGTTAGGATCAATTGAATTGAAACCATATGACATCATGCTTAGAGCATATGATGGGCACCCATTAACACTTGTTGGTATTTACCAAAAGATCCCAGCAAACCTGACTGGAAAAATAGCAGACATTGAGGTCTTAGACACACAACTAGACTAAAATATAATCCTCAGGCATAGTTACATGTATGCCATGACTGCGATCACATCCCCTGTCTTTAGGGTGATGATGTTCCCCCATAATGATCGAATCATTACCATCGAATAGCTCACATAATACGACAAGAAACCCATGATTGCTCTATATATCGTACTACCATACGTAGATACAACCACAGAATTTCTCACAAAGTATACAGAGTTAGGCTCAAGCATATTCAAACCATCGTCTATCTTAGGGTCATTCCTAGGAGATCCCCCTATTGTACCAGGGGAAGTCCCAGAAAGCACGGGGGCACTGGTGTGCATGATGATCTCATTAAACACCGAAACTAGGCCATAAGGAGAAACCAACAATACATATGCCGAAGCCATATGTACGACATTCCTACCATACACCATTTCAAAGAACCCATTTTTGTATCCCCCACCTGGTTTTGTGTCAAAACAGGTCATGGAAACTACGACATTGCCAAATATGGCTTTTGCAATACCCATGTGGTATTTGGTCCCTCTAGCCATGCTAGAAATCCCAGGAATTACCTCTACAGGAATGACCCCTGTTTCCCCCAAGGGGTCATAGAAGTTAAAGAATCACCTGTAGTGCCGCCAGCTGACACTACGAAGAGGAAAAACAAAAAAGGGAAAAAAATCGAAACCCCCAAGTTACCTTGGCAATTACAACCTTGTGCATTGTGCGATATCGTAGGCCATCCTACTAATATTTTCCCAGAATTAGAAGAATTAAAACCTCTTCTACATAATGAAAGAAATGTCGCAACCTCATAAATACGGAAAAAGGAACAGGTCATGAATGAACAAGGGAAACCATTACACACCAATCATGATTGTGCCATATGTGACCATTATGGGAATTATACCCATCATTTCCCAAATATGCCTCGATATAGGGATGCATTGCAAGCTCTAGAACAATCTAATCTTGAAAACCCCCTGCCGAACCCATACAAATAAAAGGACGAATCCAAAATTATATTGTATGTACGAGAAGAATCTGCATAATTCTCAGACTCATCCAACCCAATGACTCAAAGAAGGCAAACATAGGCCACACCACATGTCCTAGTTTGTGTATTGTGCGATGAACCCGATCACTTGATCATATAGTGCCCCAAATTAAGGGCTTTCAACCGTTGGTACCAAATACCGCATTTGGCCCAAAGAAAATTGCCGTGAAACATAATACACACATGTCACACCTGTTGAAGAAACCATCACGTGTGCCAATGTCCCAACCTCCATTGTCTCCGATAAATGTTCGATTTCATGTGACGTTTCATCGCTGAAAATATTGATTTAGCAAACCCGGACACAGAATCCACGAAAAACACTACAAATGAACAGAATGAAGGGAGAAGGACCATATTATATATATTGGAGGAGATATGGTCACCAGAGAAACTACCACTCCCCCATAAATATCCTCAGCCTCAAGACCAGCGCTACGCATTATGCGACGAGCGTGATCATTTGATCGCACAATGCATAGCTTTAGAGTTGTTTCAAATATGGTACCTGATTAACCCGGTGTACTTCATAGGGCTACGACCCAATCCATATTATTTCCAGATTTTGTGAGGATAATCACCATTTTCGCCATTGTCCCTACGTTCCTGATTCCGTTTAGCATTAGAGTCATTACACTTAGCCATAACCAACCTTGTCGACTTAGACAAATCAGATTTCGAATCCGTAGAAAGTTCCACAAACCAGGAGAATGAAGCAACTAGGTCCATTCTCTGTGTATATGAAGAGAGGAATCCACCAAAAGGATGAATTACCACCCCTAAACCCCAAAAACGCCCAACCCCAGCTTGCGTATTGTGTGACGAACGTGACCATTTAATCACTGATTGCCCAGATTTAGTATCATTCCGAAAAGGTACCCAATCACCCTCGTAGTCTAGAGGGATTGGAAAAAAAAAGAGCATCAATATTGTCTAATTTGCCAAGATAACCACCACTCTTGGCATTTCACCTATGTCCCCTGATTTCGACTTAGGCTAGACATCATGCGTTCTTTCGTCTCCAATAATACAGACATAGTGGGTTTCAAGTTACCACAAAATAGGTAGTTAGCAACAACGAGGCTTACCCCCCGTTGTCACCAGCTGCCTAAAACCACGAAGACAGCCCATCGCCCCAGCAAGGTAAGAAGAAAGTCAGACATATCATGTGCCTTAAGTGTTGAAAACAACCACATGATTGATCAATGTCGGGAGCCTAACAAGTTCACTGATAGCCTTCGCATGGTCACACCCATACCTTACATTCATCTCTCTAATCAAGAGAAAATCACATGTTTTTATTTCCGAATTTTCTCGGAATTTCACCACATGATGAATTGCGATTTTCTTCCAAGGTTAAGAGCGGCTAGAGCAGCGTTAGAAGAAAAAATCCCACAAGAGCCAAATCACACAAAGTCTAAGAATAAGAGATGACAGAAATGAAGAAACACAAATTCTCGTAACCATCTCCCATCATCATCCTCTAATATGATGAGTAGTACTGGATCCCATACAATATATTCGGTGAGTACATTTACTTCGTGCAACATTTGCATAAGCCATGATAATGATACAGATAAATTCCCTATGTTATGAAAATTTCGGCACCTCTGCATCCATCAGAATATTCACATAAAATAAGACACGTGTACCCTTCATACATGACCAAGAGAGAATGAATCAACTCTCGCTAAAAAAAAACAACCATCATAGAAATTCTTCCACCATGTAACGCTGACAACACACGACACCACATACGATTCATCTCATCATGCATGGGAACCATGAATCGTGTTGTCTGCTCATATTTACTTGGTGTCGAGACTGCTGCAACTACCACAATGGTAGTAGTACCTTTGATGGTGCAAACCCAACCATTCTGCACCCTATCAACCTCATCTAGTTCCACGAAATCAACGAAAAAATCATATTCATGTATATCAACCAACATTTTTAGGCCAAAAACAAATTCCTCGCAGCCTCGCACAAAAAAATTCCCCCTTAGACATCCTGTTTCACTCTGATTAGGATATATTAGAGGCCATGACTGAACCATATTGTTCGTGGGATGCAATGCATCCCCGCTCATTTTTTCTTCTAGAAAAAATGTTCGTGCCTAGCAACACAAAAACCCAGGATATTTCCATCATTGAATCCAAAGACTTCCTTCCGCCAGGAAAGGTATATTGGTTCAAGAACACTATCCCAGCGCCCGATGCGTTAGAGGAAGGAAATATGTCGAATATTTCACCAACCATCAAGGTGAATATCTCGAAAAAACCAGGCAAAACCGAAGAATTATTGCTTGGGGAAACATGATCCCCAGATGAATTAGTTGTGTATATGAACCTATTACAAGATTATAGGTATATATTTGCTTGGGATTATTTAGTAATTCCAGGGTTAAGCCCCACCATCGTAGAGCACCACATTGATACTTGGCCTGACGTATCATTGGTCCACCAAAAGAAATGTCACTTACACCCATCCAAAGCATAAGCGATCAAACAAGAGATAGAAAAGCTTCACAAAGATGGATTCATCTACCCAATCGCTTACACATCTTGGGTTTCCAACCCTATACCCGTCACGAAAAAATAGGGCACCATTCGAGTGTACACTGATTTTTGAGATTTAAGAAAAATCTTGTCCCAAAGAAAACTACCCTACTCCTTTTATCAACCAAGTCATTAATGCTTGCATCGATCATGAGGCCTTGTCCTTCATGGATGGATTTTCGGGGTACAATCAAATTAAATTCTAACATATGGATCGATATAAGACCGCATTCACCACCCCTTGTGGCACATTCACATATCAGGTTATGCCATTTGGTCTTAAAAATGCTGGAGCCACCTTTCAACATGCCATGAAATATATCTTCCAAGACGTGGCTCATCTTATCTTAGCCTCTTTGGATGACCTCATAGTACAATACAAGAAACGAGGTGACCATCTGGAGGATTTACGTTTGTTATTTCGACGGTGCCGACACTACAACCTACGCATGAACTCCCTTAAGTGTGTCTTATGCATTAATGCAGGTAGACTGTTAGGATTCATAGTATCCCAACAAGGAATTGGAGTCGATCCCCTCAAGGTCCAAGAAATCAAAAAAGTACCACCACCCAAAACTATAAATCAAATTCAAAGCCTATAGGGGAAAGCCAACTTATTACGACACTTTTTCCCCGACTATTCCACTTGCGTGCAGGGTTTCTTGCGCCTACTCTGTCAGAACATTCTATTCAAATGGGATGATCAGGCTCAAAAGTCATTTGAGGCACTGAAAGACACCTGTCTTCAGCCCCCTTGATCAGCCCACCCAATTACTATAAATACTATACCTTATATCTATTTGCGTAAGATACACCCATAGTTTGGGTGTTAGTCCAAGACGGAACCAAAAACAAAGAGAACATAATTTATTACATCAATGAGAACCTAGCTAGCCTTGCTTTAAGGTATGAGCTAGAATAAAAAACTAACCTAGCTCTATTACATGCAATACAAAAGCTTTTACATTACATCATCCTAAGGAACAAAACGGTCATAAAAACTATCAACCCCATGCGATATTTTCTAACCCACTGTATGATGAACCATAAGTATGCCCAATGGATATTTATACTGCAGGAATATGACCTACAATTATGCTCCCCCAAAAGCATGAAAGCACTAATCCTAGCCGAATTCATCACATATCTCCCAAGTAAGACCCAAGGATCCCTAGTTAATGGCTCACTACCCGATGAACATTTGTTCTTAGTAATGATTAAGGACCCTTGGTATGGTGACATCATTCTATTTCTGCGAACCCAAAAGTTCAAAGCAAAACTCACCCATGAAGACCGAGTGTGCATGCATCATCAGACCCCCTAATACCTTCTAATGGGGGATGTCATTTATCGACGAGGTGTTGACACCATTTTACGTCGATGCCTCACGCATGACTAAGCTAAGGTGGCCCTAAATGACTGTGACAATGGGGCTTGTGGCAGACATCTCTCAAGGATGGCCACCACCCAAAAAGTCTTGTGTGTTAGTTATTTTGCGCCCACCCTATTCCACGATTGCATATAAGAAGTCAAAAGGTGCGAATTATGCCAACGCTTCAGCCACAAGGAAAGAGAGCCACCTGCTCCCTTGCACCCAGTCATTGTAGCAGACCCCTTTTGCAAATGCGGCATTAAATTTATTTCTTGCAACCCTACGTCATATGGAAACCACAAATACATCATAGTAGCTGTCGATTATTTCACCAAATGGGTAGAAGCCATGCCCACATATGACAACACCGCAAAAACCATACCTCGGTTTCTCTTCAACCATGTCATCACACGGTTTAACGTGCCTAAGGAGTTAGTCTCCGACCATGGAAAGCATTTCGAGAATGAAATATTCCAAGAGCTATCCCATTATCTAGGGTTCACACACGAGTTTGGATCACCATACTACCCCCTGTCCAACGGCTAGGTAGAAGTTGTTAACAAAGTACTCAAAACTATGTTACAATGTATGGTAAACAATCATAAACTTAACTGGCACCATATGGTATTTTCAACCTTATGGGCATTCCGAATAGTGGTCAAATCCTCAACAAGGTTCACACCTTTCTAGTTGTTATACATAGTGGAGGCCATGCTTCCTATTGAACAGGAAATCCCCAACTTACACACAAACATCGAACTTGATGTAGGGGCATTAGGCCCAAGAAAATACTTTGTATTTTAATAGACATAGGGGGGTCTCATGTTTTTATTTCTTATGTAATTATTAATATTTGAGTGATTTTTAATTAAATATGGAGAGAGATTGTAAATGTTCCCAAATGATTGGAGAACATGAGAGAAGCTGATCAGTTGGGAATATGAAGAGACAATTCAGATTTAGGAATAAATTTAGAGTCAGTTTCAGCAGATTTAGGGAGTTAGGCTAAATTTAGGATTTGAGGATTCCAAGAGTTTTGTTGAGTCATTGTAGGAGCTTAATCGATTCATTACCATCCTATATAAGTGTAAGCCTTAAAGGCATTAATGAACAGAGCTGGGCAGAGTAGTGAGGATAGAAGGCCATCGAATTGAAGATCTGGCTGAGGACCAGAAGTTTTGTAAGTGGTTTCATTTGGATATATATTAAGAAATTGTTCTGAAATATACCTGCTTTAGTTGACTTAATTCTGTGTGATGAATGTGAGGTTCAGTGAACTATGTGTGAATAAACTCTGCAGTAGAATGAAGTGGGATCCTGTTTACCATTGAAAGACTTGGTTATGGAATTGAGAGTGCTTACTCATTTATTTGAGTTCTGTGTACATGAGTTCGATTCTCGTTGAGTGCAGCATCTCCATGGTTATTGATATATTTAATTTCAGCATTGAAACTCTGTTTATTTGATTAATATTCAGGCTTGAGTCAACCCATAACCTTAAGGTGGAAAAGTAAGGGTCTGAAATAATTGAATAAGTCGGCTCAGGGTTCTAGTTAGTTAATTATCAAACCCTGCGCAAAGGGATTCGGAAGGAGTCGAATAATTTCTGCTCTATTTGATTGAGATCGGATTTGCAATCAGTCTACATCATTAAGCTACGATGGAGAAGTAATAGTTCCAATGGAGAGAAAGTTGGAAAAGGTGCGTGGTGAATAATAAACATTGATCGATGGTGGAGTAAGTAAGATAGAGCTTGTGCAAACATTGGAAGAAAATGTGGATCGGATGACATGGAACCTGATCTTATGTGGAAGGGTGCAGGTTCAAAATTGAAATTGGATCTGTGTAAACGTTAGAGCAGAGAAATCAGAATCGAAAGCAGAAATGGTGAAAGTTAAATTGGGTGGACGCAGAATGAAGTTGAAGTGGAATTCGATGAAGCGGTTTTGATAGATCATACCGGCAGTACCGCGTGGCTATATAACTGGTAAGTGGATTTGCCTTTTTGAACGCAATATTAGTCTTTGGTTAACATGTGGCATAAGGCGATATTTTAAAACCATTTACATTGCGTAATTTTGGAGGATTAAACCTCGTGCATTTAAATTGCGCGATATCCATCAGATGAGCATTCAATTGAGTTTTGGAACGCGAGAAGCTATTTCCCGTTGGATCATAACTAAAGTTGCGTACTCGATAAGAAAGGTAAGTATTCATTGCTGTGGGCCCGAGTACTATATGAAGTTCAGGGTTTAATGTGTGTTGTGGGGTTTAGTTATATGCGTTGGTACTTTGAATCTAAATCCAAAGTCAGAAGGTTTAATGAGAAGCGAAACATTCGTGTAACTCAATATATGATAATTGCTATGCGTTAGCTATATTATATAATGGGTTGATTATAAGGTGAACGTTGACTCATAGGGACAACGAAGGGTGGACCGAGCACAAAGGTGTGGGCCATATGATATGGGCTAAATCGATGGATGGTAATTATATTAATCTTATAACATAAAATCTGGGTTGAGAAATATGAACTTGTGGGGTGAGTCTAAATGCAATTTGAACCTTGAGGATTATGAATTGGGTTCGATTATAAATCAAGGATTGAGTTGAAAAGTAGCTTCCGTGTATGTTTGTGACATGGGGTTTATAACCATAAGAGAACTTTGAATTAATATCTCAAATCTCAGATTTGAGATATTGAAGCTTCCAGAGATATTTTTAAAAATTGCCCAGTTGAGATTTTTTGGGGCCTTAAAATTGGGATGCATTATGATATGCAGCTTTGAGAGTGGGAATGTGGTTTTGGCAGGGTGCCTCGGCATCAGAACTCTTCACTTATACTCAACCTTTAGAACAATGGTTGGTACAATTAGAGCTCGTCGAAGAGAGTCTCTCCAACATAATTAGGCTAACAAGAAAAGAGTAAAAGCATCATTCGACCGCAACATCACCCCTCGCTCATTTTTTTGAGGGGGATCTAGTCCTCGACTACGATGTTGCAAAAGAAGCCTCAGGACCCAGGAAGTTCAAAAAATTATGGAAGGGTCCTTTCATCATCAAACAATACCTCCTCAAAGGAGGATACATTTCGTCTGAGCTCGACGCTACATGCCTAGCTAATCCTGTTAATGGGCTCTACCTCAAGAAATTCCACCCATAAGGTGGGAAGCCTTTAAAACGCCCTAGAGATAAAATGAATGTAACATAAATTTTTATGATGATCACAATCATCATGGAATTTTTCTAAAAAAAACGCTCTTGTGTCACAGATGGATCATTCGCCCATCCACTATTTTGGATTTTCTAATGGAGCCTCTCGATGGTCACAAAATTTAGCAGTAGCCGCCTAGCCATATACTCTCCTGACCGGTCACCATTCCTCACCAACGGAGTATGTATCAGATTAGCTACAAATAATCAAGCAGAATATGATGCAGTCATCGAGTTATTGAGAAATGCCTCCAACCAGGGCATTAGCCATCTACATGTCTTTCTTGATTCCCAGTTAGTGGCATCGCAGTTAAACCAAGCCTTTAAAATATGGGATTCACACCTATTTAGGAAATACTTGCATGAACGGAGATTAAACCGTCACTTTGATCACATTACATTTACACACATACTAAGAGATTAAAATCAATTAGTCGATCACATAACTAACCATATCCTAGACTGTAATTCCTCTCGTATAAACCATCATCCATAAGCATAACATCCATAGTAAGTACATAACATCATAAACATATACAAACATAGAAAAATAACCATAGACGTATCATAAGAGCCGCCAAAAAATAAATATCGCATATATACATAAAAAAAGATGTGTCCTAGTATACAAAACAAGTAACTTGCCATCACGTCCATAAAAAAATATACATATCATCAACGCAGGGAAGCATCGTCATAATGGGTGATTTTCCTGACCATACAAAATCTCTAGGGCCGAGCCTTGCCTAGTGGGTCCTCTAGACCCATGTGAGCACCTAGTGCCAATATAAGAGCAATAGTCATGACAAAAAGTGCTTCTATGCGTGAAGTTGGGCGATGTGCCCTCTTCTGGGCCATCACCATCTCGAGCCATATATCGTCCAGGTCGTCAAAAACCCTGGTTGGAAAACCTCAAGTCAGAATCTCCAGTTGACTCTGTGAATCTGTTAGGTCCACAATATGAACATCGACCTCCTTAGCTCAGGCCTTAGCAACCCCTAGATGACCCTCAACATTAGTAGGTCGAGCCTTTGATGCCAGTACTCGAATGTCAGCAGCAACCAATAACTGCTTGATCGCCGCCACCTGTGCCTCAACCACCTCAGCACGTGCCAGGAGGGCAGCATCCCCACCCGCAACTGCAATGTTGCTACCCTCACCTGAGGGACCCCTGAAACCAACCTGACCCCCAATCTGGGCATGAACCAACCCAAGCGAGACCCTCCTCCTTGGCTGGTGGCCTACCAAAAGAGCAATAGAATGCCCTGCTAAACCCACATCTGCAAAAGAAAACAAAAAAAAGTATTAGCGTCACCATCAAAGACATATATATATATATATATATATATATATATATATATATACAAAAATAGAACCCTCAAAGTGAAGAAAACAAAAAATGTCATACCTGATGGACCCCATACATAGCTAGGATGGAGACCCATGTCCGGATCTCCTCGAAAATCCATCCCTAAATATGGAAACTCAAGGAGCGCCTGCCGGTTCGACTCAAACCACGCCTCGATCATTGGATCCCAGTAGCATCTCGCCTCTCCCCCACCACCACGGGGCATCACAGGTGCCCATTAGCGCATCCGAGGATCCCTCAAAGGACGTAGGGGTATCGCCACAAAGGGTCGTAACATCACAACCCACTCATACATAATGCTGCAGAGGATGCTTGCATAATAAA
The DNA here is from genome assembly GCA_034641835.2 of Pinus albicaulis. NCBI lineage: Eukaryota > Viridiplantae > Streptophyta > Pinopsida > Pinales > Pinaceae > Pinus > Pinus albicaulis. The sequence goes on from CM076575.1 coordinate 838,946,424, forward strand.
AGGTCTTGATAACACCCCTCCGGGACTTGGCGAGTTGAGTGACCACACCCTAGTAGACATAGTGGGCCCAATAAAAAAAAGTGACTGGCTTGGAGCTGACACAAAACTAAAATCTGCGGACTAGAGACTCGATCGGTCACCTTCGATCCAGAGAGGCGAACTATCATTGCCAAAGTATCTCTCTCAACCAAATCCGTGATAGAACGCACGCAGATGCAACCGTGGGTGATAGGGTTAGGACCGCGGTGCCTCTCCTCCTTAGCCCAGTGATGGATGTTCACTTCCCCAGGGGGGAGTGGATAAATAAGCGCCTCCCCATGAGGAAAGAGACCCATCACAAAATAAACTTCGGTCTCAGACTGGATCACAACATCTCAACGATTCAGGACCATAACACGTCGTTGCATGTTCCAACATCGGACTAGGTAACACATGAACCCATCCTGAGACCTCAGTATGTTTTTCTCTAAGAAATTTAACAAACCATACCAAGCTAATGTCTCTCAAGCATGGGAGCCTTGGGCTACTTCCGCACAAATATCAGGCCAGTCCTGCTCTCGCCACAACATCCTTCCACCAAGGAAAACACCAAAAAATTAGTTTCTGATAAAAAATATATTTTTTTAATTTAAAAAATTGGGCTTCCCTGCTCCTATCAAAAACCTTTGCGTAGTGACCTTGCGTCTATAATAGACATAAACACGTGGCATAGTGCGAAAAATCTTCCCCAACCGTGAGGGCCTCACGCAAAACTCACCCTTTGCATGGGAATCGTGCACACCATCCTTGATCACTTGCGTGGTCCAACCCAAAAAATGGGCATAAAATCCATACAAATTCACATTTGTACGAACCACCCATGCATGAAAATGAAAAAAATAAAAAGAAAGACGTTTTAGCTCCTACCTGACATTGACAACGCGAAAATCGGGTGCTAAGTCTGAATGTAATTGAAAGAAAATCTTGAGAAGGTAGCTTTGCTATGACCTCAGAACCTCAAAAAGAAAAAATGATTTGAAAATGGGCCATATTGGCCTATAAATCGCGCTTTTTTCATTTTTCAACAACCCATAACTGGAGCTCAGAGTACCCAATCACAAAACCTCAAGAAACACAATGATCAACACTTCATCATGTTCAAACCAGGCCCCATAGATCTAGGTTTCAGAAAAAGTCATTTTCAGGCACAACGCCCACGATACTTCAGTTCAGGTACACCCTCTCTTATCACTTATAAATTCAATTCCAAAATATTTGTATGAAAAATATTCATTTACTTGGGGTATTGGTTGTAGGTATTAAAAACACACTTGATCCCCATATTTGCTAGCCAACAAAAGTATAAGAGCAGGTATCATTCTACCCCCAACATGATAGGCTTCCCTAACAAGCTCTGCATATGCTAACACCATTTCTTCAGAATAATAAAACCCTAGGTTCCATTCACCTGAACATTTTTATCATCACCCCATATTTCACATGATAAGCACCCTTGCAGGTCGGTAGAGCCTCACCATCCATATCATCCATCACTCATATAGACCACATGCCAAGGTCTGGAGCCATGGCCATAAAATTTGGCCCAAGACCCACTTCATGTTCATATGCCCATCATAAAACATCAAGTCAAGATTTACCCATTACATGTTAAAACCATTCCCGGGCTACTATTCTCTACAAAATGGATCGACAAAAACACATCACTGCATGTCATGTTTGGCCTATCACACCCTCATAAACATGGCCCATCTACGACATTTCATCCACCTCATCACTCTTGCATCAAGACTAACCAATGGGCCCCCACCCTGAGCAAAACACACTCCTCACATCATCGTGCAAGATTATTCATGTTAATGGGGCACCCGTCCCCGTGCTTGTACATCAAAACCACTTTTATATTCTTTTGGCAAGTGTATACTGATTTTTTTTAGGATAAGACTCCCACCCATCCATTTACATTTCTTACCTGGAAGAAGTCTCTAATCACCCTTGGTTGGAGCTACACATTCTTTACCATACCCAACCATGACAATCATAGCAAGCATACACCCACCCTGGGCGTCCTATCGACCCTAGGGGTTTCCCTATCAGAAGTTGTTAAGACTGTTGCCACTCGTATTTATAGCTCCGACCTCAGTCCACTTAACCACCACCATCAGTTATAGCCATATCTCGTCATCATGTCTCGTTAACCTATCACACTTTACCCTGCTACATTAGAAACCCAGGTCCCTTGTATCAGTACTTGTTTCAGCTGGTTGATGCTTCCTTCTTGTCAACCTCAACAACCACTTTCCAGGAAGGAGGTAGTACCTTGGATGAGTCCTCACCAGAATAGGGGCATCCTTGGGTGGCACAATGGGAATTAACATTTACCATCGATATCATCGATCCTCTTGACTTTTGACAGCAACACAAGTTTTCATGTCAAGGATGGTATCGTACTTCATAACCGTTGTACCTTGTCAGAAATTTGTCGAATACTCGTATATCAATACGCATCTCTTTGAACCATGCTTACATGGGAAGGTCCCCAATATTCAAAGACCCATGCATCCATTAGGAAATTTCTATAAATAATCCATGCATGTGGGTACCACATTATACCTTTTTTCAGAGACAAAACACCCCCGAGGGCGTCAACAATCGTTGTCATCAACTAGCAGCAACTCACCAACTACAAAAAATGACACGACAAAACTAGTTTGTGTTAGATTAGTTTAAATAGTCAAACATCACGAGCATGGGACATGCCCACCTCGTACAAATATTGCCTATTTTATCTCTTGGAGTTTTCCTACATAGCGAGGTGTCTTTTTTACTTAAGACAAGGGATCTCCCAACTCAGTTCCAAAGAAAGTCTCTCTCTCTCTCTCTCAAAAGGATCACACAAAAAATAAAGCATAATGTATTTCAACTATATAGTTGTTCCTAGACCTCATACATTAGGGGGAAACTGTCAACACTAGAAAATCATACACGAAAAAGACATTAAAAATATCGATCAAAAGGTACATATGAAGGTTTTCAGAGAAGGAATAAATAAGATAAGACCAAAATATAAATTTTCCTAAGGTTAAGGGACAATTTAATGGATAATACACTGGCAAGAAATATTTTTTTCGCGACAACGCAACTATTCCTTCGATAGCCGCGCGGTCCTGAGGATGGAGAAATGTCACCATCTAGGACCAATTGGCACACTTGGTTAGGAACATTCTCCAATTAGTACTGCCAAGGACAGTCGACATGGAGACACCCTGAGGCTTAAATGCAACACACAAATGAATCCCTCCTCCACTCTTGTGTCACTATCCATATTGGGCCAAGAGAAGGGGGAGGAATTTAAAAGATGTCTATATAAACCGACCTTTAGAAGAAGAATAGGAGACACATTGTTATTCTGGCCAAATTTATTCATAGCAAACCAACTTGCATAGTCCAGTAGCAAAGGGGTTGGAAGGACTCATATTTCGACCAACCAACATCTCAATCCAAGAGAGAGAGGTCACCATTTGATCTTGTTCTGCCATCCTTTGAGAGAGGAAAGAGATTCTTGCAGGAACTCGAGGGAAGGATACCTCATTGTCTTGGGTATTTGAGCTCCATAGCTTAAAGGACCCTCTTCAAGTGTTTATAATTGTATCCTTTTTACCACCAACACCTAATCAAGGGGGAATTCTCCACTTGTGTTATTAGGCTATTTGCTGCATCGAGATTTTGTTTTTTGCATCTTGTGTTTTGTTTTGTTCTTGGTGTTGTATGCGATTTTTCCCTCAAACACAATGTACATTGTGTCAAATCTATTCCACTAACAATAGACAATCATTTTTCTCTGTGACCTTGTGCAGGTAGCAACCAGCTTGCTAAAGAAGTGTATTTTGTACACCCTTGCGCCAAATACACTATCACAGGTTGGTTGAGGCTCAAGTTCTCAGGAAAAGCAGATAGAGGTTCAGTGATTCTTCAGAGCTTGTTAGAATTTCCGAAACAAGGATAAATGATTATTAGTTAATACCATGAAGAAAATACTAATGGAGCCTACAGTAGTAGGTCTCATTCTAGACACAGGTTAGATAGAGGGGAGACAATTAGAGATGGAATATCATTATATAAACTTGAGAGAAGGATTGGTATGTATGCACATCATTCTAGTTTCTCTTCTAGGAGACATCATCATAGTCATCACCGTCATCATCCTTATAGGAGGGGTGAGTATTTTCCTGAGGAGTTTAAGAAATTTAAGCTGCCTACATTTGATGTACAGATGAAGAAGTTAGAAGATGCAGAGGCATGGTTTCTTGGGTTGAAGAAATTATTCATATTTCACATCTACTCAGAGAAAATGAAATCCACAATAGCCACTTTCAGTATCAAAGGGAAAACAACTATCTGGTGTGAGGATGTGAATAATGTTAAATGTATTCGGGAGGATGACTTGACTTCAGATGAGTTTGAGAGGCTCTTCAAGAAGAAGTACATGTTTGAAAGGTAATATGATGCTATAGCTAAGGAGTTTTATGAGTTTTAGATGGGTTCCACAGTAGATGATGAGTACACTAACAAGTTCTTGGAGCTGTTCGGATATGTGCCTTACCTTGAGGAGGAGAAGCCCAAGGTTGAGATCTTCATCAATGGACTACCAGTATCATATAGAGACTGGATTGATTTTGATGAACCTATATTGGTATAAGAAGCCATTCGAAAACTGAATGATCTAAATTTGGTATGTTAGTTTTTCTATTCTAATTTCATTTTCAGATATACAACTTATTTACTGATCTTATGCTTGATGTACGGGTTCCCTTGTTGGTTATGTGTGTCAAAGAGGTAATTAAAACTAAATTTTATGAGTGAATTTGAAAGCATAAAGCATGAATTTAAAAGGTTGGACAACAACAACATAAATAACAACAAACCATAACAATTGATCCATTAAAACAGAGTTTTGATGAAGGAGTTCACCCCTCCTGAGCTACATCTCCTTGGTCTAAATTCATAGCTTGGGCCTTTGTATTAGCTCAATTGTGCTAAAATTAATATTTACATGCATCAAATTCTCTTATAACCTATTCCAATGAGTTCAAAATGTCGAAATCTATTAGAAATGACTATTTATTTACTCAATTTGGTTACCAGATGCTCTAGGCATGACCTTCCCTCCGGGTGGCCCTCGGCTTCAAAATTATTCAAGGCAATAAAAACATTTGTATATGAGCGCCTTTGCCTCTGCAACCTTTCCAATGTGTTCATAGCATGCCAATTAGCCCAGAATTACTCTTTCTGAGCTCAATTTGGTTGAAAATTGACTTAGTTATGGCAAAAAAAAACTTTTCCCCAAGTTCTCCTCCAAATATGGAAGGACTCTAACTAACTCTGACAAAGTTTCAAAATCTCTGAATTTAGCACCGCCACTAATTCTGCCGCCAATTAGTAACTAGATTATTAATTAGTGTTAATATGCAGTTAGGTGGATAAGCACGCTTAAAATCCACGTTTATGGTTTTTTTTGGAACGTGGTCATGTCACTTTGGTCATGTGGAGGAGGGCTGGCCCCCTCCTTTTGTTGTCAGATCTGAAAAGTGCGTTCTAATACCATTTTGGCATAGCAATTTTTAATGAAATGGGCCCATGGCCCAACGGTAAACACACATAGTGGAGAGGGGGAGGTCATGGGGTCGAGCCCCGACCCCGCCCCTCATACAAGTTGAAATATTGTGTTATTGTCACCGTTAATGTATCAATCCAAAAATTTAATATATTGCACCATTATAACTTGTATATAACGCTTCCATCATAATACATTTTCCATCTTGATAATCCATGCCAATAGAGCCTTAGCATAGTCTTCGGGCTATGGTTTAGCAATAATATATGCCAACGAAATGTTTAATCAAACCTTCCAATACCTTCAGAATTGGAACATAATTAAATGTGTCATTTAATACATATGCCATGATATATTATATGCCAACGTGCCATCGAAATTTAATATATATCAGATTCAGACTTAGTTTTAGAAATGTAATACCAACGAAATATGGGTTTAAAAAATATGCGGATTAATAATTGTTAATTAGGATTTGAAATTGATATATATATATATATATATATATATATATATATATATATATATATCAATCAAATCTTAATAATAACAAAAAAATGATTTTTAGCACATAATATCACGAACCCAAATTTCAACCTTAGGAGGTCATTGGACAAATTTCACCTTCACTTAACCAAACTGGCCAATCCAACAGTGACACTTGTCACAATCCCATTGGAAAAAAATTGAAGAAGTTTCCCTGAATGCTAACTGAGCTGCCATGTCATCATTCTCTACCTGTTCTGAAATTTTTTTATAAAAATTTGCTTGTTCTGAACGACGATCAACAAACCATAACTCCTTCATACTAACTCAGTTTTTAACAAAACGAGTTGCATTGGATTCTTTGTGATGGGCTAATCGTTGCCATTCTAGTTTCATTCAATTATGAGAAGTTTTATTTTTGAGCTAAAATACAGAGCCTCTAATCATTCCTCCCCACTAGAAGCCTTTTGGACACCAAAATATCTCTAATTACTGACCATGTGTATGAGGGTACTGTTCCCTCACCCTTCCAGTCTCTACCCACTGAATTTTTCCCAATTTCATCATTTGGAGCTTTTCACAAAAAGTCAACTTTTTCCTTGATTCTTGTGACCTTCTCTTGCTGTCATTGACACCTTCATGTTGCAATATTTTTGAATGTCCCAAAAAACAATATATTTTTGCAGAAACCATCTTATTCCTACCTTGGCAAAAAATAAAAGGAAACTTAAAAAATTTCTCACCTTGCACACTGTCACCATTGCGATTTTTAGCTGATCTCGCTTTGTACTTGCGTCGACTGTTGATCAAGTATCTTTGACATTTCCATGTACCTTTTGGAAACCAACAATAATAATTTGTGGAACCCATGCCTTCTCTTCCAAGCTGCTTTGTCGCTTTCTCTTTGACCTTTTCACTCTCTTGCACCGGCATCTTGTTTCCAACACTGCTCATCGTTACTGGTGACTACTGCGAAAGTTTTTCATCTTGTTCACCTTCTTTCAAAGGAAACTTGTTAACATCATGAAACAACTCATTACAAGCATAAGAATATTTTTGAAAAGTTTGATTCAATACATCTCTTTGTTTGATCATCAACAATGTCAAGTTCTGACATGCATTCACTATCCTCTTCATTTCACATGCATGTAGTAGATACAAACCTGTGTTCTTCTTATGTGCTCTAATTATGTACTCAATACCATCCTTAAACATGTGATACTTATTCTCATGGCGATGAAATACTGCTTTCCTATCATACAGATAAGGACTTTCCAACATAATACCTAATATCTCAATTGGCACCACATCAAGCTCAACTTCATCAAGAAGGTTTGAGTTGATGGCGAATCTTAGTAAGCACTTCCTTGTAACCTGCAAGTTTTAATTCTTGCATATCCAACCCAAAGGATATGGTCTTGGATTTATAATAATTTCAAGGGCTAGTTTCTTAACCAAGTCTTTGGAAATCAAGTTAGCTTGTGACCCACTATCAAAAATTGTATCAATCTTGGTACGTTTAGAGATAATTGTAATATGGAAAAGTTCTATTCTTGTATCTTCATCATGAGTGTCATTTGAACAATTTTAAGTACTAGTGCTTGCAACATGTTTACCTTTCAAACCCATCGCTATAATCTTTGTCTCATCTCCTCAATATGGCCCTAAGTCATGTTCAGCTATAGCAACAATTTTTCGCTTCTCTTTGGCTTTCAGTCTATTTGGTTTCAATTTTGGATGAAGTTTCCAACAATGGTCTTCATCATGGCCATTCTTTGAACAATTTTTGCATGTGAGTTTTTCTTTCTCTCTTTTTACAGAGCTATTTTTTTTCTCTTCCAAAAAGATTTCCTTTTCCTTTACCCTCAGTTTCACTTTTCTCATCTATGTTTTGTTTCCCCCATGCCTCTAAGTGTGTGGCTTGTACACAAACTTCATCTAAATTTATTGGGTTAAACATAAGAATAGTATGTTTCAAATAGGAATGTAAACCCCCAATTTATTTCAAGAGTGAACTTTAGGAATTGAAATTTATTACTAACAACAAAGCCCTTTTCCTAAAATCCTGGGTATATTCTTGAACTGTTTGACCCTTGAGTTGCTTAAAATTTTTCCAACTCATAATAGTTTTTTTCATATAGGATAATGGATAAAGCTATCTTTTAATGGAAGAAATGAACTCAACCCAAGAAATGGATATCTTACCATGGATTCACATTTCCTATTGAGCCTTTGCTTCCCACCAAACTAGTGCTACTCCTTCTAGCCTTAATGAAGCCAACTGGATCTTTATGCAATGTTCATGAAGGTTTTGTATTCTGCAATACACCTCCAATTGACGTATCCAATTTTCAAGCCTCTCTTCATTTACCTTGCCATTTTACATAGGTAGTTCAAACTTAATTTCCAATTTGAGTAATAGATTTTTTCCTTTTGTGGCTTTTGAGTAAGTGTGAGTGGTTTTTGTGGTGGAAGTGGAAGATGATGCAGATGGAGATGATGATGATGATGAAGATGGTGGATATGGATGTGGCTTTCCTCCGCTGCCCTTTGAAATCTTCTCTTCATCCTTATTACCACCTGAATTTCATTCTCCATATGGAGGCTTAGAACCTTCTCCTGCCATCCCAACAGTAAATACATCAAAAATAAATTTAACCATCATTTTTATGTCTTTGAAGTCTCTCTTGACATCTTCCTCTTCTGAATACCCTTGAGTCTCTCCAACACCTGACATGATGGCTATGGATTCAAGATCAACTTCTGATGCTTGTACCTATTCAATTAACTCAGCTTCTTTTACAAATTGCACCTCTTCAATCTCAGCTTATTGAGACAAAACTTGAGGTTCTTCAAGTGTAGCTATGAGTGGAATTTTGGGTGAAGATGATGCTCTTTCAACTCTCCTTATTCTGATCCTAATCTCAGGACTTTCAACCAACAATTTCCCTTCACCTTTCTGCAACTTTAACCTTGTCAGCATCACAAAGTTGCAACCATTAACCTTGACAAAACTTCAAGAAACTATCAAGCAAATAACCTTGTCTTTCAACCTTGCTCTGATACCAACTTGATCTAAATTAGGTATGTTAGTTTTTCTATGCTAATTTCATTTTCATATATAAAACTTATTTACTGATCTTATGCTTGATGTACAAGTTCCCTTGTTTGTTATGTGTGTCAAAGAGGTAATTAAAACTGAATTTTATGAGTGAATTTCAAATCATAAAGCATGAATTTAAAAGGTTGAACAAAAAAAATATAAATAACAACAAACCATAACAAATGAGCCATTAAAATAGAGTTTTGATGAAGGAGTTCACCCCTCCTGGGCTACATCTCCTTGGTTCAACTTCATAGCTTAGGCCTCTTTGTTAGCTCAATTGTGCTAAAATTTCTATTTACATCCATCAAATGTTTGTGGAACCTATTCCAATGAGTTCAAAATGTTGAAATATATCAGAAACGACTATTTATTTTCTCAATTTGATTACCAAATGCTCTAGGCATGGCCTTACCTCCTGGTGGCCCTAGGCTTCAAAATTCTTCAAGGCAAAAAAAACCTCTGTAGATGAGATCCTATGCCTTTGCAACCTATTCCAATGTGTTAATAGCATGCCAATTAGCCAAGAATGATTCTTCCTGAGCTCAATTTGGTCGAAAATTGACTCAGTTATGGCAAAAACAAACTTCCCCCCAATTTCTCTTCCAAATCTGGGAGGACTCCAGCTAACTCCGACGAAGTTGGCAGAATCTCCGAATTTAGTGCCACCAATTAGTAATTGAATTATCAATTAGTGTCAATCTACAATTAGGTGGATAAGCGCACTTAAAATCCACGTTTATGGTTTTGGTTGGAACGTGGTCATGTCATTTTGGTCATGTGGAGCAGGGCCGACCCCATCCTTCCACTGTCGGATCCGTAAAGTGCGTTATAATACTATTTTTGTGCACTTTTCAATGAAATGGGCACATGGCCCAACGGTAAAAGCGCATAGTGGAGACGGGGAGGTCATGGGGTCGAGCCTCGACCCCGCCGCTATTGCACATCAAAAACATTTTGAAATATTGCGATGTTGCCACTGTCAATGTATCCATCCAAAAATTTAATATATTGCACCATTCAAACTTATATATAATATTTCCACCATAATACATTTGCCACCATGATAATCCATGCCAATGGAGCCTTAGCATAGTCTTCGGGCTATGGTTTAGCAATAATATATGCCAACGAAATCTTTAATCGAACCTTCCAATACCTTCGGACTTGGAACATAATTAAAATCTCCATTTAATATATACGCCATGATATATTGTATTCCAACGTACCACCGAACTTTAATATATATCATATTCGGACTTAGGTTTAGAAATGTAATGCAAATGAAATATGGGTTTAAAAAAATATGCGGATTAATAATTGTTAATTAAGATTTGAAATTGATATTAAATATATATTTTTTTTTCACAAAGAAAAATTTCGTAACTTTTCATTAAGATAGGTTACATGTTACATCGGCTTGTAGTATGTACTACTATTCAGTCCAAGGACTATTAAAATCTATCACTAAGCCCGTATGATGGCAGTAGATCAGTCCCAAAAATATAAATATCAATCAGTATGAAGCCCATGTTCACATAGTAAGTTCGGTGCTTAACTTACTAGCAAATAAAATAAAAAAGCATATATAATAAAAGTGTACATGCCGAAGTATAAATATCAAGGGAGATAGTACCAAAATTCTCCCAAACAGCTGTACAACTATACAACCAAAACTGCAGGTGCCTCCTCAATAAAAGGCCAATGAAAATATTTGTAAATCTGTCCTCTAGTATGCTCTGTGATGTGCCAGGTGCCCCAGATTAGCTCCGAAGCTTCTTTGGACAGTTGGTCAGCCACATTGTTCCGAGACCTGAAAATATGTGTCACTGAGATGGAGTCAAATAGGGCTCTAAGATGATGAACCTCTCGCAGCAGTGCAGACAATGTGTGCGAGTGACAATGTGCAAAATTATTGAACCAATTGATCACAAGTTGTGAGTCACCAAATATCTGGATGGAGTTGCAGTGAATATCCCGAGCAAATGTAAGAAGAAGTCTAAGGCTTTGCAATTCGGCATAGTTGTTTGTACCAGGTCCCAAGCCCATTCTGATTTTGTCGTGGTGATGCTCATTTAAATATAGTATGGCACCTCCCCCACACCCTTGTGCATTGGACGCACCATCAAAATAGGCCCATGCACGGTCATGATCAATTGTTTCGGGTGTCACTTGTGGAGGATTACTGTGAATGCGGTCCGCAGGCAGGAGTTGAAAAGTAGCAATAGAGGCAGCGCATATTCGGTCACAGTCAATAAGAGAGTTATTGAAAATCAGTTTATTGCGGCCGATCCAAATCTCCCATGCCACAACCAGTGGGAGATTGCACATTCGTGGGCAGTAAACATAATGATACCACCAATTAGTCCAGGCCTCAATTAATGTTCCGCCCTGCCAAAAATATCTGCTACCTAGACTAGTGATGACCCGCATCCAAATGCCTTTGATGGTGCTGCATTGTAGGAATAAATGGTTCGTCTCCTCACAATTTGCAAGACAGTAGCAGCATTGCGAAGCCCCTTGATACACCCGCCTATGGAGGAATTCCATGGTGGGTATGCACTGATTAAGGATGCACCAGAAAAAGGGTTCTGTGCTTGTGCGGGGCCTTCAATTTCCAAATATTGCGCCACCACCAAGCTTGTAGTGGGGGTTCCTTTTGTCGAATAAGGGCGAGGTATCTTAGTTTGGGAGCATATTGACCATTAGGTGAAACAACCCATATCAATATATCTTCCTGTTCAGTGATGCGGGTGTTTGTTGCTTTTATAGCCTAGATATAGTTTTTCCAGTCTCGATTGCTAGCCTGTGGGATCTCGAGATCATCATCTTGTAGCCAGGCTTGACCCCGCCAAGAGGAATTAACCCTATCCGTAATCTGCGCGAGATAGAGAATGTTTCTGTGGGCAAGGTGCTCAATGATGAAATCCGGTAGTTTGTAATAGACACCACTCCCCGACCAAGAATCAATGCCTATGCGGATTGAAGCGCCATTGCCAATTTTCCATGAGAAGCCATTCTGAATTATATGTGCCGCTTTAGTGATTGCCTTCCAAATGATTGATGCACCAGGCGACTAACCGATTCTGCCTCGGATCCAATCGAGAGGGTTCCGTGGTGAGATATATTTAGCAACAATAACCTCTTTCCAGAGGCTCTGTCCAGTGATAATGTGCCATCACATTTTAGCCGCGAGTGCCCTCGAAAAGCGATGGAGATCTTTTAACCCCCAGCCTCCCCATTTCTTGGGAATGTTAATGCGATCCCAGGAAATCCAGACAAATGAAGAGGCCTTCCCTTGATTGCGCCAAAGGAATTGTCTGCAAATATTTTTGATTCTGTTAGTGATACCAATAGGTATCCAAGCCAAGGTCATCCAATAGACCGGAATGGATTCAAGCACAGACTTAATGAGGATCAGTCGACCAGCCCTAGATAACCATCTGTTATACCAAACATTTATTCAGCGTTCAATTTTTGCAATGATCCAGTTCCAGTCTTTGATCTTATAATCGTTTGGTTTTATATGATACCCCAGGTATTTGAGTCCATCATTGATATCAGTGGATATATAGTCAAATAGATTCAATGAAGTGCCTTGTTCCAGTCCCGAGCAGCCAGTCATGATAATAGAGGATTTGGTGCCATTTGGTGCCATTCCGGTAGCCTTGCAAAAAAATTTAAGTAGCAGATCAAATTGTATTGAGTCTTGTCTAGAGCCATTTAGGAATATGAGTACATCGTCCACAAATAATAGGTGCGTGAGATGTAATATATCATTGATCCGGAGCCCCTGTAGTACACCTCTCTCTTTTGCATATTTTATGAGGACAGAGAGACCCTCCATGACCAGGACAAATAATAATGGTGAGAGGGGACAACCCTGACGAAGACCCCGCCCTGCATGAAAGAAATCAGATGCAGTGCCATTGATCAATATACTGAAAGTAGCATGAAAAATGCATCCCATAATCCAGTTTATAAATGTATGAGGAAAACCGGAGTGGATAAGTATGAGATGTAGGTAACTCCAGTTAACCTGATCAAAAGCCTTTGTAAGATCAATCTTGAGAATGGTGGATTTCAGGCGCAGGGTCTTAATGGAGTGGAGGGCCTCCTGGGAAGTACCAATAGCTTCATGAATTTGCCTATGATTCAGAAATGCAAATTGTTCCTTTTCAATATGAGTTGATGGGAAAGGCTTGATGCATTGGCAATGCTTTTAGATATGATCTTGTATATGCAGTTACATAGAGATATGGGCCTGAAATCATTGAAGCTGGTCGGTTTGTCTGATTTAGGAATAAGAGCAATAAAAGTGGTATTGAATCCATCATATATCCTGCCCCGTATCCTGCTGTCCTCAATCATGATCAGAAGGTCAGTCGACATGAGTTCAAAAAAGTGTATGAAAAACTCAATGGGCCAGCCATCAGGCCCAGGGCTTTTGTCCTGCTTGAACCATTTCAAAACTCCCTCTAATTCTCCCAAAGTGACCGGTGCATTGAGATCATCCATCTGCTCATGTTCCACAAAAAGTTTAAAGTGCTGAGTGATGTGCATGATGTCCGGGAGATCAATGTTCATTGGTGCCCTATAGAGATTGGTGAAATGTCTGGTACCCAGATCATATAGTTGTGACTACGTTTTCGCAGTAAATCCATTTAGATCAGTCAATTCCCAAATGGCGTTAGCAGCCCTGCGACTATTTGCATGCTGCTGAAAAAATCTGGTGTTTTCATCGCCTGCCTGTAGCCAAATGGCTCGGCTTTTAAGCCTCCAGTATTCCTTTCTTTGTCTCAATAGTTTAGCGTTTTCGGCCTCAAGTGCATATAGCTGATTCCTGGTATCATTAGTTCTGTATCCCAAAAGATCAGCAATGTTAAGTTGGGAAATTTTGGTATCAATAGTGTGCAGTGCCTCCCTCTCCAATCTCTTTTTGTTCCGAACCCATTGAATGGTGAGGTTTTTAATGCGGTTGAGGTTGTCATTGATAATCCGGCCAGGATCTCGATGATTCAGAGGTCTGCAGTGTTGCCAGGCCCAGGAGACCATCAAGTGATACTCGGGGTCATTCAACCATCTGGAATTGAACTTAAAAGGGGGATGAGCCTTAATAGGACCACAGTCGAATTCCAGAAATATAGGAGAATGGTCAGATTTACCACCCGTCCCCACCCATTGACGAGCTCAAGTCATAATGGATAGGAGAGACTGCTTAATAATAAATCTGTCAAGTCTGCGAGCCAAAGCAACATTCCCGGTCCTTCTGTTTCTCCAGGTGGGTTGAAGCATAGTGGTCTGAGTATCAATAAAATTTGAGGCACCGAGTTTTGAGTTAAAAAACTCAGCCAAGGGATCCGGGGTAGCCTGGGGGCCCCAAGATTCTGCAATGCCTAATGAAAAGTTCAGGTCACCACCCAATATTATGTAGGGGACATCCAACAAGGTACAAGACAATAGGGAGTTCCAGAAATGCTCTCTGTTGGTGCAGGGCCCATAGACATTAATCAAGGTAAACTCGATCTCATAATTACCAAAAAGGACATTCATAGAAAGAACACTCATCCGGCCCCAACAGTTAATCATCCGGGTGGTTTTGTCATTAATTCCCAATGCACAGCCCCCAGATCTTCCATGAGAATCAAGTGTGATGAAAGTCCAATCAGGAAGAAGGGACTTTAAGGTAGCCTTTACCTCCGAGCCCGCACCAAGCTTCTCTTGAAGAAATAGAATATCAATGGGCTTTTGTGCTATCAGTTCCCTCAGGGCCAATCTCTTATCGAGGTTGGCCAATCCCCTGCAGTTGTAGGAGAGACAAATCATGATGAAACACCCACCAAGGGTCTTCTAGCTCTAAGGACCCGCATGAAAGATGATTGAGTTCCAGCTTCCACTTCTAGGTTGGCCCTTTTGATAGCCTTTGCTAATGCAGAAGGTCTACCACGAGATTTGGAGGGTATACTGCCCTAACCCGAACCAATACCGAAGGCCTCACTAGATTGGGGGAGGGGTAGGGATCTAAGAAAGTAATTATGTCTTGAGGAGGGTGTCTCTGATGAGGAAGAAGAGTGGCAGTATGATGGTTCAGCTGATGTGTGCTAGATGATGGGAGAGAAAGACGGAGGGGCCAAAGCAATGGTGCAATAGATCAAGGGGAGCTTCAGTGACTGGTTAGCCAAAAACGAAGTAGTGCATGGTAATGAAATGGATGAATACAGATTAAAGCCAACATCTTCGGATGTAATAACATGAATAGTAAAGGATGGAGAAGATTCAGAGCAATCAGTAAACAAAGAGACAGAAGAAGGAAAAGTACCTGGGATGGACGAATCTCCATGAGGATGCACCGGCGTGGCCTGTGGGTGAGATCTGGGGTGCATGTTAGTCCATGATGGGAAAACAGTCGGCAACGTCCCAGTGGTGCATGGAGATTCAGGAGCTGTCATCGGCAGATCATCTGTGTTCCTCTCTGTACTGATATCAGGCACAGTCTGAGTGCCAATAGAACAGGATTTATTTGAGACCAGCTTGCCCATCCCCTTCTTCGGGCAGTCTTTGTACAAATGCCCCACCTCATGGCATTTCCTGCAGCGAAATGGCACACCCTCATAGTCCAGAGGTTGTTTCCACATCATCCCATCAAATAGCATGTTGAAATTTTCAAATAATCCATCCCGAGTGTCCAGGAAGATCAATATGCGAGCCACCGCTCTGCTGCCTGAAGTCAGGTAGGAGTGGTCATGATCCAGGTATAGACCAAAATGTCCCCCAATATTCCGAAGGGCCGAGTCGTTCCAAAATTGCAAGGGCAGTCCCCGCAGCCGCATCCATATGGGGCCAGCCCCCACATTCTCCTTTCTGGGATCAAACAGAGGAACCCATCTCTTGAGGTAGACTGGGTGCAGCTCAAGATGCTAGTAGTGTTTGAGCGCCCATTTAGATTGGTCTGGGTGTGCAAATGTAAGAGAGAACCAACCTTTGGTCATTACCCGGACTTCCGGAAGCTGATCAAGAGTCCCACTCCAGATCTCACGAGTCCACCTCTGTAATCTCGTCGCAGAGTATTTTCGACCGCGGAGCTTTCCCACCAAAGTCTTGGCCGCAATGAGGCCCCAGTCCTCCATGCCGCTCTCACAACCAAAATTTGTAATGTAACTGAGCTTGTTTTTGGTGACTTTATGCTTCTTTCTAGCAATACTACACCCTAGCCCCAGCGCAACAGAAGTGTCAGATTCAGAGGAAGTGAGGATCTTCTCCGGAATGGTTAGGTCGTCCGGAATGTTTGCAAAAACCCATGAGGCCACCGATGGTTCAATGGGCATCGAACAAGCAAGAGTCGCACCACCAATAACTGAAGGGCCGGGCAAGATAACACATTAAGGGAGAGGGCCCCCAATACTCAGTTGTGCCAAGGATCGAGAAGCATCTCCGATATCATGGAAAACCACCTCCGAGAAATGCTTCGAACATCCGGTAGCCTCTATCGCCAAGGTGTGATGTGCAGCATGAGAGAAATCCCATGGTCCAATGTCCGTTTCCAAGGGCGTGTCAAATCTAAACTACACTAGGTCCCCCATGGGCGAGCTGCTTCCTTCCACGTTGGACAGGTCGGGCAGAGTAGGCAACACCCCCTCAGGAGCCGGGTCCAAATCGGACATCCCATCCACCTCACCGTGAGAATCAAGACCCCATATATCTACCCCCTCCAGTGGATCCTCCGAATAGTCCACCTCATCCTCATAGTGGCTCATGTTGGTGAGCAAGCAGCCAGGCGAGATCCGTGATACACCTGCAGAAGTAGACAGAGTCCCACAAAGATAATGGCATAGGTATCGGTCCAGATGATAGGTCTGAGACAGCAATGCCAGAGATGATCAATGCAAACGCCAAAACATGACCCAAATACAATCCGGTCAGGGGCTGCAGTTCAGTGATGGCCCCACTCCAACAGTGGGTAGACAGTCCAAAAAAGAAACCCCAAGTCAAGCGAATGATGAAAACCGGTCCTTTTCCACAGCGAGAAATGACTCAAACCACCGGGCAAAAGTAGCAGCGCACCCCAAACAGTAAAATAAATCAAGCAATGACCCAAAGCTAGTCGAGTATAAGTCGCGGCATCCAGTCAGTGGAACCCCAGAAACCGGAGAATACAAAACCCCCTATTAATATATATATATATTAATATAATTTAACATATGATTATATAACCATACAATATATTATAAATATATATAATAATATGTATATCAATCAAATCTTAATAATAACAAAAAAAAATGATTTCCAACACATAATATAAGGAACCCAAAATTCAACTTTAGGAGGTTATTGGACAAATTTCATCTTCACTTAACCAATTTGGCGAATTCAGTAGTGACACTTGTCACAGTCCCATTGGAAAAAAACTGAAGAAGATTCCCTGAATGCTGACTGGGTTGCCATGTCATCATCCTGTACCTGTTCTGCAATTTTTTTTTTAATAAAAATTTGCCTGTTCTGAACGACGATCAACATACCATAACTCCTTCATCCGAACTCGGTTTTCAAAGAAACGATTTGCGTTGGATTCATTGTGACGGGCTGATCACTGTCGTTCTACTTTCATTCAATTCTGATCACTTTCATTTTTGAGCTAAAATACTGAGCCTCTAATCACTGAAGCATTGTTATGAGCATTCAAAGCGCAAATTTGAGCCTATGCGTGACTTAAAGGGAAATTACAAAGCTAAAGTAAGATGGACACCAAAGCGGGTAAGACCTCAAGATGCAGGTGAGAAAGAAAATTTGGTTCCTTACAAGATGTTCAATTAAATTGAGAAGGGACATGGATCGCAACCTAGAGAGAAGCAAACTAGAGGTTATGGTAGAACATCGTTGTAGTGTTCGATATGTGGAAAATATCATCATAAGTGGGATTTTACACAGTATCAAGGTGGTAGATGTTGGGAAAAATACTGAGAGGGGGGGTGAATCAGTATTTACTGCATATTCAAAACTTTTTACTTTTTCACTCTCTAAAACCCATACGCTACTTTCCTTTATTAAACTCGCGTATACACGCAGATATCCTTCATACAACTCGCGTATTAGCAGAGATCTAAATATGCAGATATTTATTAACTTAGTTCTTTGCACTATTCATTCATCTGATGTTATGTTAACAGTAAACATGTGTAGTAACAACAAAATAAACCATCACACAAAGCATCACACATGAACACCAGGATTTTTAGGTGGAAACCCAAGTCGGGAGAAAACCACCGCTGCAGTTGCTCAGCCTTCAATATTTTAGTATAGAGAAAACATCTTACAACATATGTGCTGGCGCAGACTTGACCAGCACGCAGGCACCCACCTGCGCTCGTTTACCAGCCTCTCCTGGAAGGGAGCTCCAACCCCCTGACTCGTTTACCAGCCTCTCCTGGAAGGGAGCTACGACCCCCTGATCTCGTTTACCAGCCTCACCTGGAAGGGAGCTACAACCCCCTGATTGAAGGCTACAACCCTCAGCACCTCTATGGACCACGTTTCATCAATTTTCACACTGGATCCAAAGCTTCCTTTAGAACACAACTTGCAGGCCATGTTTCATCATATTTTCAGACTGGACCCTTTCCATACTTTTAAGCACAGTCAACCATGAAACAGATACATATAACTCACTGACAGATATCAGTAAACCAGCAGAACAGATCAGACATTTCTTACCACAGACTTCAGCAAACCCTAGTTTTCATACGCGCTTTCCTTTCACTGATGTCGTATATATACGCGATTCCGTTCACATAAACCAGCGTATACTTCTATACATATTATAGATCCAATTACATTGCGCATACGCGCTTTCTCTTCAGCGAAGCCGCATATATACGCGCTTCCTCTGCGGAAAACAAGCGTATGGTTCTTCAAACATTTAGGTCATTGCAATTTTTCAGAACAGATACATCACACAGATTTTTACCCTTTACTTCAGACAGATGTTCGCCTCATCTCAGATCTAATCATTCCATAGACAGATCTAGCCAATACAAATACATTCCAGATCTAGATTCCCTTCTTCATCATTTCTTCATTGGAGCATCATGCATTCAGATCTATCATTCAACTGTAACCCTTTCCATTCAGATATACTTCAGAGAGAAGTATTCATTCAAGCTCAGACATCTTGCCCCCACACTCATGATTTGCATAATGAAATTCTTCTCCTTATATAGGTTTACCCTTTTTCAATACCATGAGCCAAAACCACATTACTTCCGATGGTATTCCTGGACGGGGTCATTTAGACGAATCATTACCCAATACAATGGGTCAATACCATGGTGGTTACCCCTGGTTTTGCACTTTTTGAGTGCTTTTTCCCATACGCGACTTGGCACGTACTTTATCGCGTGCATACGCGACTTCTCCTAGACAAATCCGCGTATTCCTTGAAACATACTCTTTTCATCATGGATCTAGCACATATTGAATTCCTTTCTTCATTACCTTCTGTACTCTCTGTAGATACATCAGATTTACATCTTAAAACAGGTTCATCAAGACATATTCTATTAAGCACAACTTCATCAAGTAAGTTGCCATTCAAGGACAACACTCAGCATCATATTGCTAACAAACATCATTTCATATCAGATTTACATCATTTACCAAGCCCATCAGGTCAATAATAACTTCATCAGGTGGATTGCCATCAAGGACAACACATGTCAACAGTCTCATGTCTTCATCTTCATTCAGTGGGTTGCCATCAAGGACAACACTCTTCATCATATTGCCAACAGTAGACCCCATATCTATATTGCTCAATAGCAGTATATAGTTGGGGATGTTGGTCGTAACATTCCTCAGATTTATGGATCTACGGGAAACATGTAGGAATATAACTAGACATCTATCATTTATGTGGATGATAAGTTTTGTGATCAAGTTTTTTATATTTTGATTGATCGTGGTGTTAGCACTCTATGATTTCCCTAGGCTGAAAAAGGAATCCTAGAGGTAACAACAAACTTGTTTTAGACTAGAATCTAGCCTTTATGGCCTGGAGAGGGCTCTCTCACATGGATTTATCCAAAAAATAGGATAATAGGCTATGTCATAATCTCAACAAATAATTTGGTTTTAAGATATTTGTTGATGAGAAAGAGACATACCACAAGATCAATTTTTTGTCCAGTGATATGAGGGAAAGGAGAGGGTTTTCTTCATAGGGGAAAGGTAGGAAAATTTGGTAGTGGGTTTAGATCAAATTTTAGTAGGGGTGAATGTTGAAAGAGTGAAAAATAAACACATAAGAGCATCAAACCCTGGATGAATTCTAAGTGTTGTTTTTAAGATGAAAAACATTGATTACTTGGAAAATTGAAACAAAGACTCATAAAGATGAATTATGGAATCTAACTTTTGGTTATCCAAGTAAGAAGATGTACATTAAAGGAATGTAAAGCACATAGTATAACTTACAAATCAAAGGAACACAAGATCTCCAAATTTCCGACTCAGGAATCCTTACAAATTCCTCCTTTGTATATCATTCATTCACTAACACAAAGTCTTCAAAAGAGTACAATTCAAAAAGTATTTTATCTAATATAAACAACAAAAATGTACAATGCATTTGACATCATTATACATCCTCAACGATTCGATCCCCTACTCTAGGTGGTTGAATTCATTGTTCAAAAGAAACTTTTACCTATATATATTAAAAAACTAGTGCATTTACTGAAATATAGGAATTGTTTTTCTTAAAACGAATCCTAGTTTAATACATCATTGACTTCAAAAACTAACCAATAAACACTACACATAACTCCTAAAATAATTTTCCACCTATTTACATGATTTAACCACTTTTAAGAGCCAAATTTTGAAAATTTCAAGCACATTTGATATGACAATCCAGACTTGGAGTGCACTAGGTGAACTCGTAGTGCATTGAAGTGGATTCCATGCTTTATATAGTTTCGACACCTTTCTGACAAAACGAAGAAAATGAGTATGCTTGAATTACCCCTGTGATTGTGTTGGACCTCCTAAATTTTTTCAAAGCACCTACAAACAACCTCAGGACCTCTACTCTACTTTCACAACGTCTCCCAGAGCTACATATATAGTACTTGATTTATTCAAATATGGTGTTAGAAACATACAAATGGATGCTGAAAACTTCTTATAACTCCTCTATGCCAAAAAAATCCAAAAAATTCAAGTTCACCATCTCATAAAAATCAAAATTCCACATAAAATTTGCAACAAATCTTTTACTATGTTTTTCTACAAAATTCATGTGAATGTAATTTTTTATGATTTATTGGGCTAACAAAAGGCTTTTAATGCTGAGTTGAGCTTTCATGTTGGATATTTACCTTGGTACTTGCATCTTCACGTATATCTAGTTTACCTCTCTTCCTCTTTCTTCCATCTTCTTTAACTTCAATAAGCTTCTTTTTCACCAACCCGAGTCTGATTTTCAGGCCCAGGTTTTGGGTATATAGGTTCCTTGCCTTCCTCTGCAATGGTAAAGGCCACTTAAGCTTATAATCGACCTTCTTAAGAAATTGTTCTACTTCCTGCACCTGCTTAAACAAAATGGTATTATCTTTATGATATTTCTCTAAAATTTGGTCTACTTCTTGTTGCTCCCCTTCCACCTGCTCCATTAGTTTGTCATATTCCTTCCACTCATCAAAGACAACTTTTTTTTGATGGTTGAAAAATCTCCAATACCTGCATTTTCATTTTAGCAGAAGACCTAATTCTAGGTCTCTTTAACTATTACACTGTTTCTTTCAGCTCTTCAACATGAATCACCATTTTCCCTTTGCCTTTGTCATCATATTCCAATGTCTCCTTTGATGGCTCTACTTCAGTAGGGTGAATGATTTCTTGTGACACTTTATGCCTTATTTCATATTCTCCTACTGCAAGTATTCTATTGTCACATTTTATTTATCCAACATGTCTCGTAATTTTGCAATTCTTTTGCCTATTTCATCAATTTCCTCTTCTTTATGAATGTTCTTTGATTCCATGACTTGTATAGGTGAGGATGGATGATTTACAGGTAGTATTTTAGTTGCAACCCTTTTTCTCAGCACCCTAACTACCTTTTCTACCTCAGGTGAAAAATGTAGCTTATTGGAACTTTCTTAACAACCATTTTACCTTTAGTGACATGTTTCTTGACTGAACTTGTTGTTGCAGGGGGGACTTCTCTAAACACAACTAAAGGAGTTTTATTTTTTCTCTTTTGACTATGTGAAGATATTGCTTCCCATCAAAAAGAAGTCAAAAAATCTTGCCATGTCTGCTCTTTTTTCTCAAGCTCCTTTAATACCAATAAATTAGTAAGTGAAAAATGGAACAAACTGGCCTCAAACTACCTTCCTTTTGTTTGAACTCGGTTATCCATCTTGCATAAAGTCATAAAAAGATAGTAGGGAAGATTAATTTTTTTTCTTGCTAGTAAAATGCATCAAAATATTAATGTGATAGTGAAGCACCTTGCTAAAACTTCCCTCACATGTAAAGTATTTTTGAATGACCTCCAACAATTTTCTATAGTGATCTTCCAAATAACTTCTAGGGACATATGAACCATACTCCTTCTGATGTTCTGGTTTAAGAAAATCTTTAAAATTAAGTAAATCAAAATCCATTCTCTTGAACCATTCTTCACCACCCAAAGGGATCTTAGTGGCTTCAAATATTGTTTGAGCAGAGACTGGAAATGTAAAACTTCCCACTTTTACTTTCACACCATCAAATTCTTTAGAAAATTCCTTATTCAACTGCATATGATATCCCTGAATTTTCTCACAGAACTTCATGCACCCTACTTGTTCAAAGGCCATCTTGATGGCTGGATCAACATTAATGGTTGGGATGTCTTGTGGTTCATCAAACACAATGGATCCTCTACTGTGTTTTTTATCCTCAGGAGTTGACATAATTTCACTTTTGCAACAATTGAATTATATAGGGTTAGGAAAAGTTTTCTTTAGGAAACAATAAAGGTTTTATGGCTTTCAAATTTTGTAATGAGTTCTTGAAACAAAATTCATAAAATTCACCAAGATTTACATGCAAAATTGTCTCAGACACACCCTATAGGACTTAAATTTTTTTGACTATTGAAAACAATTAAAATAGGGACAGTCATAACGCAGAGCATCAAAAACGTAACATCAGGGAAATTGAGTTTTTAGAGCAGCCTCAAGCATAATAATTTGAGGTAGAATCTCTGATTTGAATTTAAGCCCAAGGTACCATTTTCATGTAGAGGTTCATACATAAAAAAGATGAAATGATAGTGACAAACGAGCAATAGAATGCACTGAGTGGATTTGCAACGAACTAGGAGAAAACACAACGCCAGGAAGACACAAAAATGGTAGAATTTTAAATTTTGTATGTCTTGATGATTTCTCCTAGGTTTTATGTGAAATTTGAGGGTTTATTAAAATCTAAATAACAAATAAAGGTTATAGTTTTTGTTGTACAAATCAGCCCCTCCATTCAAATTTTGGCCAGCGTCTCCTCTTTCCCTTTTATCGTTGCCCTTTCCCGAGCCGGAAATACATTGAAAAAGGCTAAAAATCCGCTCTTTAAAGTCATATAAGGCCTAGCTCCTTTCTCCCCTAGCTCCGTGCCTCCTTTAATCCATATAGCCAAGCGTTGCCCCTTAGAGCGTTTATCGCAAATCGCATGATCGCGCCATCGCACTTTCTCCTCATCGCATATTCTGCCAACGCGCTTTCTGCCTTTGCGATTTGCGCACCCATCGCATATCTGCCCCATCGCAAAAGTGCAGTTTCCCGTTCATGCTATTCTCCGTCATCGTACTTTTCATTTTTGCGATCTGCGCTCGATCGGTTACGCCCATCGCATAGCGCATAGCGCAGATTCTTGTTATTCCATCGTTCCCTCCATTGCATTTTCTCCACTTGCGAATTTGCGATGTGCGCTCTGGGTCCCACTTCCAAAGCCTTTGCTCCATTGTTTTGTCATGTTTTTCTTCGTAACTCCCATGAAAGTTAATCTTCGAATTTTGGTTCCGTTAGCATTGTTTCGCCATTTTTCGTCATCCATCCACGTGTCATTCGCTTTTCCCTCCACCATTCAAATATTTCGTTTATGTGCTGCGTTCGGCGTTTTTGTTTGATGTTTTTGCTTCGTGCACTTATCATCGTCCCTTTGTATTACCCCATTTTCACTTCCCATTCCTTTGCCATTCCCCTGTGTTTTTTGCCACCCCGCGTCATCTCATCTTCCCCTCAAATCGATGCCACCGCTTCCGTTAACCTCACTATGTCCACTATCTCTGTGATTAGTTTTATTCAATAGGCTTTTGTTTTTGCAGGAACTTGTTGTGGGAATGAAATTGGCGGAAAGGATCCGGGAGCCACTATGATGTGACCCCCATTGAAGAAAGATATTTCAATCTATAGAACCATCCAGAGAAAATCAAAAAGGCGAATTTGGGTGGATGAAAACATTAATGCAGCAGCAGACTATTTATGAAGGAGCAATGAATTCAGTGTCCGGCATGAAAAAGGTTTTGAATTAAAATTCAAAATTTGAAGGCCGAAAGTACCATATACAGAAACAGACGCCTCAAGGTTTAATTGCTGCAGATCTTCCTCCTCCAGCAAAGAGCAGGATATTTACATATTTTATTATCTACGTCTTGTCTATAAGAAGATTTTCATTTTCAGCACTCATTTCCAGAAATAAGTCGTAAAGTACAGTCATTTATGTTCAGTCATTCATAGTGTGGGCGCGAATGTTTTCCGCCACCTGTTTCAAAATAAGACATTAAATGTCTTCCATCTACCTCCTCCTCTAGAATTTTCTATCTCTTCTATAAAAGCTAAAAGAAAAGACATTGTAATGGTTCCAGATTTCTATCAGCAAACTGTGCAGTGAAAAGGTTTTTGTATACATTTTGTAATACTTCTATATGAAGGTTCAGAGCCCGTAGGGTCTCAGTGAGGAGGAGTTATAACTGTAATGAGGATTCTGGTCTTTGGTATCTCACAGTATGTAATTTTCTCTTATGTGTTAATACAATATCTCCTTTCATGCTATTTATCTTCTTGTATAATGTTCTAGAATGCGAGTGGCTCACTAGTTTGCAGTAAGGATTCATCCTTGTTGATGCCCTTTCTGGAATTAGTCAAGCGCTTTAAATAGGCCTAGTCATGATATATTGTTCCATGTTCATCTCTTCCATATTTTCTGCTATATTAGTTACTTGAGGAGGGTGCTTTTAAAACACCATTGTCATATAAGGATTCATAAATTAATATGCCCTTATGTGGTTCTGTTGTGTATCTGGGTATCAGTCTCATGTTAACTAATATCTTCTCTATGTTTCCTCACTGTACTCACTTCCTGATATTTGATTTCTGTGATATATTATTTGAATTGGCCCTCTTTACAGTAAGATGTCTCTTAACTGTCTGATGCCTTTGTATTGGAGTTTTACATGATGTCCCTACACTATTCTTATCTTTGTGTTAGCTTCTGAGAGAGTTTGGTCCCATTCAAAACTTATTTCCTTGTTCAAACAAGAGATAGTAAGTGAGCTCTTGGATTGACAATCCAAACTATATGAAAGACTCCTTGCTATATTAAGATGTCCTAGGCACTGGTCTATGGCAACTCTAGACTGTCTCTAGGGGGTGACAAAATTGTCCACAACAGTTTTCACTTGTAAATAAAGTTTTAACACCAACATGCAAGAATAGTAGCATTGTTTGAACTTGCAACGCCTCTCCCTCCCTTTCGCAACGACTAAACCAAGTGAACCAAAGCCTTCGATGAAGTTGGTGAAGAAAAAATCATTGTGGAATGAAGATAAGAACTCAATTTAACATGGAGAATAGCCTGGAGCAGGTAAGAAAATGGTGATCACGATTTTTGATTGATAATCATATATTTGCAGCGCATTCTTGAACTTGCTTTGAATCTCTGTAGTATCAATATTATCATTATGATATTTACCTCTACTGAGATCACATGTTTCCATTCTTGAAATGACATTCCAACTTATAGGAACACCTATGAATCTGTGGCGAACATTTCATGATTCCTTGTATGTAACATTGAATCTAGCTTTTCAGTAGGTTATTAATAATGACTCAAAATAAACTAATTCCTATTCAAGAAAGACTTTGGAATATGAATATGTATATATTTCTAAATGACTCAAGACTTTTCATGACTTCCCTTTGTAAGACAAAACATGACCTTAGACATTAGACTTTTAATTGAATGAAAAATTTTACATGATACCAACCTAGACCTAGAATTCTTGGGAGAATATAAATCATGAGATTATGACTAATATTTACAATGTAAGCTCATATACATAGTAATATTAACATGAAGAGCATCCCTAGACATACACTAATAAAAAATGATGAAATTAATGACTAGGTGAGTAAAAATATTAGTCATGGTAGCTTTTCCAAGTGAAGTGCTACAAAAAATGAGCAATTTTAAGTGATCCAACTAAAAACGAGTAACATAAATGACTAATTTAGTCCGGGGTTAAAATATATGACTAGATAATAATTAATACAACTAAAAATGAGTAATGTGAATGACTAATTTATTCTAGGAAAAAAATGTGGTTACCTAATAAGAACCGCAATAGTACTAATCAATAATTTGTGTTACTCATTTTAATTGTGTCACTTCAATAATCTAAACCTAAAAATGATAGGGGATTCAAAGGCTATTACAGATTGGCTGAAAGGTTATACTCTCTTAAAATTATCCTTATTGGATTAATGGATAATTAGAGCTATGGAGTTGATTATAATCTCCAGAGTTATATCCTTTAATCACATTCACATAAATTAAATTCAAAGGCTGAAAAATTATGCAAAATGAGAGTGAGATTATAGTTGGGTTAAATACATTTTGAAAAATACATCCAAAAAGAAGTACACATTTCCTTTAGTAATGAAAAAATTCTAAAGAATTGTAAAAACCATAACCATACAATGAGATTTCACTCACCTTTAGCAACAAATAGATGAAAACCTTAAATGAAGAAGTAGCCACAAATAACACTAAATGACTTTATCACAAAATCCAACTACCAAATAGTAGAACAGAGTTAAATCTAAATACTCTTCACTTATGTTAATTACCAAAATTCAATTACATGTAAAATACATATATATGTATAAATAAAAATTAAAATATACATAAAAGTAAAAATCAAAATAAAATAATCCATAAACACCTTGCAAGTTTGACACTCACTATTTTTTTCATCCATAAACACCTTGCAAATTCGAATTTTCTATCTTGGTCAAAGAGCTTTAGCCTTTATTTTCGTTTATGCGAGATTAGTTGACAAGGCTTTTAAGGCAAGTTTTTCTCGATCGACGGGGTAGGTGTTTTTTGGGATTTTATTTTCTTCTATACAAAAGTTCTTTCCTAATTTAGTTGCAAAAGAAAAATTAAAAATATCACAACAACGTTTTCATAACTTTTTAAAAACATGGGAATGCGGGGGAGGCAAGGGTTTGCGTTAGTGGATAGAAGAAGCCTACACTCTAGAGGATTTTTTTGGCGGAGCTTTCAGAAGGTTTGTTGGAAGCTTTATTCTGGATGAAAGGAGATCAAAATGTATTTGTTGGAACAAATTTAAAAATTAAAATCCAAAACTTTTAAAATGGGAGGGAAGAAATGATTTTTGAAATCTTTAGAATTGGAGTGGGAGAAGGGGATTTCGAAATGCTTCAAAGAGCCAAGAGGAAATTGTTGTAGGGCACAAAGGAAATTTCTCAGGAGGTTTGTGTATTTTAATCCCTAAAAGCATATTAAAAAGACTTTTTCCTTTCAAATCCTAAAAATGATGTGAATTTATTAATAGGAGGAAATTAAAGAGGTTGAGAAAAAATTGTAGAAGTAAAGGAAATTACGGGTCAACCTTTTGTTTTTTAAACCAATAGATGTTAATAATTATATTAAATTTTTTCTTTTTTGAAGAAACATATATTTATTATAAACCAATAAAGTTTTAAAATTTCGTAATGTTTCTAGGCTAAGCCTATGTCCAATAAGAGTGATATCATGGTGCAACAACAAAAGGTTTCATACTTAACTGAACTACAAGAGAAAAATGATTTAGAGTAAAAAATAAGGGTTCCCGAACATGTATTGTGTGAAAATAATAATAATGGGATCTAACGGAAGCACTGTAGCATAGAAGTTCATTCAAGCTATAAGTAGGGGATTTAAGTGTCGATATCCAATTCTGTTAGAAGATTCAAGGTTCCTAATGTTAGCTATAATTACACTAATATGTGTTTATCTATAGGGTTGTGGCGGGCAAACACTAATCACCCAAACCAATACACGATCTCACTACATATGGCACTTTGAATAGTCTCAATGTTCATGGATACCATGGATGTACACCTTGCATCTTTAATGGTTTTGTGAGGCACTCAAGTAGTTTACACTAGTGTATTTATTGTGGACTTATCTATGTTCAAAGCCTTCATTTGATAAATTTACATTTTGGTTGGTATAGATTCTTATAGTTTCCATCTCACCAATCACCTAAAGGTTTTGATGCTTCAAATGGATCATTTAATTTCAATAGTTTCCTTAATTGCTCAACAAACCCTTCACCAAGAATCTTATCTTGAACCTCCACTTTAATCTTATTTGGATCTATATCAAAAGTTTTAATTGGAAGTATGAAAGCCTTCTTGTATTTCCCGTGAGAGATGATAGCACCATCATATTCATCACTTCAAAAAAGGTTCTTATCATCAGTCCACTTTTTGACAACTCTTTTTTCCTCCTTAATATCCTGCTTAACTTTTGTTTCATGCGTATAAATACTATTATGATTTGTATTGTCCAATATCTTAGGCTTAGGAATTCTCCTTGGGAGATCATGATTCTCTCTTAGTGACCCTCCTTGCTTTATAAAATAATCTACAAAAGATATTTCATAGTTCGCTTATTACTGGTTGTTCTATTTGTTCCCACTTTGGAAAATTTTTGTAATTATTTTATCCCTTGAATTTGATTTTTGGTATATTTACACTTACCGATAAGTGTTTGATCCTTTTGAGTATAATATTCCTCTTCAGCATCATGCACCACCTTATGAAACTATGGTGAATATTGTGTTGTTGGATTATTATTACCTTGTTGATTCCATTTCCCCATGGAACACTGCCTATAATTTTCTCATATTGGTTTTGTTTTTCAACCTCTTCATTTTCCTTAGATGTTGCAACTCTTCTTTCCAACTCCTCTAATTTTGAAAGATATCTTATATTCCATTCTTGAAATCTTTTAATAGTTTCTACTTGCTGCTCTTCCAACTTCCACAAAGAATTTTCATACTCCTTGCCAAAATTTGTTTCCAGCTATTCCATCTTTAAACACCTTTTAGGCTAGTAGGAGAGCCAACTCTAATACCACTGTAGTGACCTAGGGTAATTTTTCCACCCTAGGGTTTCTTTTTTAGACTAGGGTTTCCAATAGAAATACCACAAAATTTATTCCTCCATACATTAAAAAATATTTTCTTCATATAAATTAAACACAGTAGAAAGGCACCATTAAGATAGCAATCAATAATAGGAGCTTCCACAAATACACATTAGTTGGACTGAATGCTCAATAACCAAACTATACATGGTCCAATAATACTGTTTCTCAATCAAGCTAGATCTGACTACAAGTGCAATTTAACTAAGTGTTGTGAAAATTAATTTATCCTACTTTCCTACAAAACCTGGAATGTATCTATTAACTCGTTTGGAGAAGAGGATAGTCAAATCATTATATAGAGTAGAATTTCTGCCCTAAGGTCCTATAGCCCTAGAACCCTTGAGCTTGAGACCGTCGGCCTTGTGGATTCTACAACCCTACGACCCCGTAGTCTATAATGTCAGAGTACGTGGCCTCTATCTGTAGCTCAAGTTCCTCTTTTTGTAACAGTCTAATTTTCCTTTTTTCCTTAGCTGCCTAGAACGATTTTATTTTGCGATAAGTAGTAGTCATATGAGGTTAAATTTCCTAATAATTCCAACTCCAAACCATTGTCTTATATACCACGAAATTTTCCTTAGAAATTTCTTTAATTTTTTCTCATAAATTCCATCGAGATGCCTCAATATTGCCAATAAATTTCCTAAGGTTGTCCTTCAACAAGATCTAGGCCATATTCCCTTAGTTGAATAGGAAGAATCTTAATGAGCCAAAAAAATAATCATTCTCCAAGAGTTGTTGTGCCGAAACAAAGTAATATATTTAATTCTTAAGACGATCCAAACCAATCGAATGACATGTGCTAGAACAAGAGAAAAGGTGACTACGTAGGGTGGGATCATCTCCACCAAAACTAGTCAAAGAAGAGAAAGGGGTCTTAAAACCTCATAGCTCAGGCTCAAAGAAAAAAAGAGACAAATTAATCCAAATTTATGATCAAAATGATTTTACTCTTTTGTATTTATAGATTTCCTTGTGGGGGTTTTCTCCTTGTGGGGGTTTTATTGAGAGAGCTTCACGACAACCCCAACTTTGGGCTTCTTGCCCTAGTTTCCCCAATACTTTACCCCATGCTTCCCAAGCATTAGGTAATTCGGGTTTTCCCCTTTATCAAAGCCTATAATCTAAGAGGATTTTATCACTTGGGAAATTAATCCATATGGACATTACAAAGACACGTCCTCATGAAAAATGGTTTATTTGGTAGATATGATGTGCTTATTTTGGTTGTTTATGTAGATGACCCAATACTTAAGTTATTTAGAGAAGAAAAATGCAAGGTGAAAAGCTAAGGTGACAAAATAATTTGAAATGGATATTAAGTTGATGTAACATTTCTCAAGTTTAGATGTGTGGTAGAGTATTGGTGAGGTTTTCCTTGGGAAGGGAAAATACACAGTTGAGACCCTTAAAAGTTTCCAAATGATAGATTGTATACCCATTACCACTGTTATCATACAAAATTTGAAGTTTCATGTTGACTTGGATTCAAATTCTGTATAGCATTTAATGTATATATAAAATTTCATTAGATCCTTGACGTATCTAGTCAAGACTAGACTTTATATATGTTTTGTAGTGAATACCTTGAGATAGTTAATTGCTAGGTCGAGAGAGATTTTCCAAATAGCTACAGAAAATGTGCTCCAATATTTTAAAGGCACAATACATTGTAGTCTAAGATATTTAAGATATAGTGAGTTAATGTTGCATGGATTCATTGATTATGATAGGGAAAGAGATGCATGTGACAAGTAGAGTACTTAAAGGTGTTTCTACATTTTGGGTTCAAGAGTGATATCATGGTTTAGCAGGAAGTATGATTTAGTGGCATTGTGTAAAACACACTTTCATCGCAGCTAGCACTGCTAGTCGTGAAGCCATATAAATTTTCAAGTAGATAGCATAATTGACGGGGAATATGTTGGAGCCTACTGTGGTCTACTATGTCAACTAGAGTAGTATTAAACTTTGAGAATCTAGTATTGCATGACTGCTCCAAGCATATTGACATTAGGTACCATTTTCTTAATGATTGGGTCAAAAGGTGTTGTGTAGATTAATCCGTCTTGCGGACAAGACCGATCTCTCTAGTACTAAAAGTAACTAGCAACAAACAGCCAATTATACTAATCTCTCTCTAAGCATACAAGATTCATAAAATGCTATATAGGTGTAAGGCCTACCTTATGTCCAACGCTTGCTTGATCTCGTTGAAGTCCTTCCCGTGCACTTGAAAGAACGTTCGTCGTGAATCTGCAGTCACAAACAAGCAAAAATATTACACAACACATGTATAGACATTATTATAAACCATACTCATCATAATGATCAAGGAATTTATGAAATAAACCATAAATAGACAGTTTAATGAGAGAAATGAGTATATTTGTATTAACTTCAAATAAAGAAAACCTTTACAACCTGTGCCTTGATGTCGTGCAGGTCCTCTCGGGGTCCGAAGCAGGAATCTCTTCTAATTTGACAAGCATTGCACTCTTTGAACCAAGACAGATAGAGATGAGTGATTTAACCTCACGGAAAGTCTTAGTTAACTGAGTCTGAATCTCAACAGCATTTAACCTCAAATATCTTAAAGCTTGAACTCCCTTTGAGGCTACCCAAGGCCTCTTTTTATAGTGGAAAAGAGGAGGTTTTCTGTTCCAAATATGAAGGGATAGAATCCTCCTTCAAAGGGATTAGCTCCTTACATCAAGGGGTTAGCTCCATCAAGTGAGGGATGCACGAACCTTCTCAAAGCGTATCCATTCCCGAAAATTCCCATCTAGAATCTTCTAGAATTCATCTGAAATCAACTTTTTATCTTTACTTTCTCGCCTTTTTGAGTTTTACAGAGGTCCGCACCCATAACACAAAGAAAGTGCGGTATGGTTCCGCAGGAGGGCTGAACTTTAGGTGCGGGACCGCAGGAAATGAATAGAGAAAGTGCGATACCAATGTTTAGGGGATTTTTAGGAACTTTTCTTTGATTTTGAAAGCTTGACATGAGGAGCTGATATGTTAGACTTGCAAAAGGAGGAAGTATGAGTAATAATGAGCTCATACTCATAGAAAAATGTCAGGATGACAATTTTTAGTGTAACAAATTGCCCCCTAAAGTACAAAGTCTGGAATAGATGAAACTGAAGTCTGTCATATATAAAGAGTGCAGTACTTTATCATTTCAAAGATCATCCTGTGGACACCCCAGTCGGAACCTGTAAAAAAATTCAATGCAAAAAATATATACATATATATGTCATCACTGAGGTAGGCATTCCCATACTCATATTAAAACTAACTAGAAATTAACTCAAATCGTTCTGATACAGGAATTATTTTGAATACATCATAGTACAGATATATGTAGACACAGTATGGACGCAACCATCTGTTTATAAATAGTCTACTGTATAGATGATAACAAAATTCCTCGCAGCCTGGATGGTGGAAACTAGATCCAGGGTCTTGATTTCCGCATCTCGAACTAGTACGATTCTATCCATGTGAATAAATGTGTTGAAGTCGAACATGGTAGAAACCACTTGATTAGCAGTCAATGATGTGAACTGTTAACAAGTGTGAGAGAAACCACTAGTAATGTCAATGGCTCTCAAAGTACCCAGTACAATCCATGAAATGTGAATGAATGAGCTGAAGTCGAACATGTCATGGAATCATTCGATCGAAGGTCGATGATGCAACCTGTCGTCGAAGGCGAGAAACCTGCCATTGAGGCATGCAGATTTCAAGGTACTGACGATTTCTGGATCAACTTCCTAGATAATGTGCTGATGTCGATAGAAAGTGATTTGTCATAGGCAAGCCCACAACACGAAATCATAGATCAAGTTTTGAAAATATATTGTCAAGGACTGACTCAGGGATGGTCAATAATGGATGACGGATATTTTGCATATGAATTGTTTTATTTGAACTGTTCTCTTGAACACATAACGACACTGAAGATGGATTGGTAACAACTGACCCAAAGCTAATACCCAGAAACTGGTTGAAGACTTTCAATGTGGTTTGATTAACTGTTAGGAAAAGGATTTCCCAACCCAGGTGAATGAAAGTGTCGTGTTCAAGAGTGGTTGACTGAATTTTCGAAAAATTTAAAATATAACAAACACGCCCATTTTTCTCTCTTTTTCCCCCACCATTTCTGGCAAGTACCTCTTTATTTTTTACAAGCTTGAGGAGGATAACATTTGCTTGGTTATAAGCTCATCCTTCGAATGAGTCCGACTTAGTTTTAAAATTCGAACCCTAAGAAGGAGTGGTTCGTTCCTGTTTAAAATTGAACAGGTCCTTTACTGTTAAGTTTTAACGAGTCCAGTATAGGAGAAACTCGGTGTTTTTCAGTTTTAGGGAGTCAGAAGAAAAACTTAAGAAAACTTCGTGGGTGTAATTTTTCGTAAATTTAGTCTCTCGAGCCCGAAAAAGGATAAAATAATGCAGGAGAGAACTCTATTGACCGTATTTAGTCAATGTATACCTTTTTCGTAAATAGTCCATTTCAGTCCGTAAAAGGGGTAAACTTATACTGAAGGGACGACTGTTCATTTACTTTAACGAGTTCGAATAGTCAAGTACTCGGCAATCTTTTCATATTTAGAGAGTCTGAAAAGGGCTTAAAAGAGGACTCCAAGGTTTCGCTTTTTCATAAAATTTTTGAAAGAGTCCGAAAAAGTGATAAAAGTATGCTCTTTGTTGAAAAACGATCAGTTCACCTGAAAAATCCAGTTTCTGCACAAAAAATTGAAACATTACACATACCTGTTTAAGATAAGTAAAAATGCTTTCAAAAATACCCTTTTTAAAGTGAAAAAAAAAAAAATTAAAAATTCATCCATTCGAAAAAACTTATAAAAAAGACTTTTTCAACTTCATTTTTACCGTTCAGTTTCAGAGTGAAAAGTAAAAAGCTTTTGGGTAAGAAAGTTCCTGTGAAGATTCTGGAAAATCCGTTCGTTGGAATCGAGAACCGTCAGTCCCAGGTAATCCACAACCTCTAAATCTTGTTTTTCATCTGTTTCAAATTTGTTTTTAGGCTTTAGTTTGCATTTTTGGGGCAAAAAATGGTTTAAAAGTTTGCCCGCGGGGTCCGTAGGTGGGACACACGCTACCTGCGGACCCCGAATTTTTCCTATAAGGAAAAAGTCGTGGGTTTCGCACCCGGAACACATTACGCATGCGGATCTATGCACTGTGTATAAAGCATAGGTGCGGTACCCGCGCGGTTGATTTTAAAACATTCATTTCTCATTTGTTTGCCAAAATTTTTCAAATAAGACTATTCTAACTTGCCTTTTTATGTATTGTAGGATTGATAAGATGCTAATCTGGCGAGAACATGAGCACGAGGAAGTGGATGAAGCCGTAATACTTCATTTGCCCACACAACAGGCATTAAAAGCATGTGGCTTGTACAAATTTTGGGCCATCTCAGGCATGAGGGCACAAGTAGAACTCTTGACATGGTTGGTGAACAGATGGAATGTGCAGGACCAGTGCTTCTTCATTGGTGGCCACTGGCTCGAAATTGAGCTGGAGGATATATATTTCTTGACTGGTTTTTCCAAGAGGGGCGAACAAGTTTCTTTGTTTGGGACTAGGCTAGGTGGCCAGTCTGTCGCTAGTCTCCAACTAGAATTTTTCAATGACCAGGCAAATCCTCGAGACAAACGGATTGACATAAAACACATCATCCGTCCTAAATTGAAAGTTATTGCTTTTACTGTTACCAAACTGTGTGGGAGTGCTGCGCTTCATGTAGCTACTGGTTCCCAAATGCGTATTTCCATGGACTGTTTTCGCGGCACCATCTTTAACTGGTGTGAAGCTGTGTTGGCTAATGTAAAAGGCCAACTAACCAGAGCAAAAAATGGGAAACTGAATAACTTTGGATACGGATCCATTGTTGTTTCTTTTGCTCTGGAGAGGATCCCCATGTTATCTCCACAGAGTATGGCTGTTGATGCCGGTCGACTTTGAGAACCGAGAATGGTTCGTTGGTCCGCGTTGATGGCTCGTCATGCTATTGAGGGTACTGAGATTGTGCGATTTCCTTCTTCATATTTTCGTTGGCTGGATCGCCAAATTTTTGTGATAGAGGATTTTCCATATGCCGGGATAGATTTCCGCGGCGACCGAGAGATGGATCTCCCAGCAGGGGAACAGTGGGATGAGTCAGGTACAATCATTTTTCAATGTTTGCTAAATTCTAATTTTTTAAATTTTTTATCGTCTTTGAAAACTAATCACCAAAAGTTTTTTGAAAACAGATGTGTGTCCACAAAGACCAGCCCATCTCCAACCTTACGAGAGAAGACAACCAGTTGCGGCCGCACCAGCCCCAGCAGGCCAATCAGCGGAGATTTTGACTGATTTAGAGCATCATCTAGAGCGTTTGACTCTAGATATTCCAGAGACGAGCATAGATGACATTCCTCTCAGGTTGCAGAGATATGTGATTGGAGTTCCAAGACCTTTTAGGAGGTTCCTATGCAGGGTAGCCCGAGCAGTGGTTTCTTATCGTGATCACCATCAGTGATGGGATGATCGTGTAGACTCATATTTTTGACTTTTGTATTATCATTTTTTCCGATCATAAGGTGTTTCCAACCTATGATCGAAGACGATGTATATTTTTTGAAAACACTCCTATACTATGATATATCACTATTTGCCGGCTATCTGTGTACATATGTGAATGTTGTTTGTTTTACTGCTTTTGATTATTGCAAATGTCTATTTATCATACTAGAAGAAATTGAATCTGCCAATGTATTTAAATGTCTTGGAATATGCTGATATTCAATGTAATCAAATTCACGTTCCAAGAGATGAACTCTCAAAAACAACGGTAATAATACTGGATTTCTAATGGTATAAACCCTGTTAAGTTGTAATACAACAAGTTCAGAATCCAACCTAACAATCAAACTCCGAATTCCAAATGATATGGATTCAGACAATAACTCAATCACTGCACTATACTCGGCAATGTTATTTGTTGTTTGACCAAGGCTTACCCCATGCATGGATACTAACTCGTCAGAGGGTGAATAGATAACCCAGGCTGCGGAAGAAATGTTCCGTGTACTACGACAAGCACCATCAGCAAAACCAATGTAGGTTTGAAGAGACGTCGACATCTGCAATATCAAGAGTAAAACTCAGATAAGCAGGAATAGTGACAAAAACACACTCTCTAAACTAGGCACACTTTTTCTAATCTAAAACACACCAGCAGTAAAGAAATCTAAACTAACAAAAATCTCCACACCTCATTTAAGCATAATATCGCTTTAGATAGAGCCCATTTCTGGGTTTATCCAAAGGGACACCGTCAAAATCTATCAACTCATAGGCCCCTTTTGCTAACTTTCGTTTAACAATATAAGGACCATGCCACATAGGCACAAATTTCCCAGCTCCTAGCTTGTCGTTAGCTTGATCATAAAGTAAAACTAGGCCTCCTTCTGAAAAAATTCGAGGGGTCACACTTCTATCATACTGAGCTTTTATCCTTTTAACATGAGCCTCGTTTTCTATTGCAGCATTTCGTCGATTCTCATCTAATTGAGTTAAGTACAAGAAACGTTTCTCCTCTTCAGACGTAGCTGGAAGTAATTCTACGACTAATTTTAGTGATGGTATTTCGCATTCAATCGGCAACACAGCTTCCAAACCGTAAACCAGTTGAAAAGGAGTGAAACCCGTTGATGTTTTGACTGAGGTTCGATATGCCCAAAGCGTTGAAAATGACATGGAATTCCAATTCGTCTTGTGAATACCAATGATTCGTTTAATCATGGTGACTAAAAATTTGTTAATGGCTTCAACCAGACCATTGGATTGCGGATAATACAGAGTGGAACTATCGTGGGACAAGCCAAGCTGGTCTGTCAGTTCAGTCATCATGACATTCCGAAAATGACTTCC
This sequence comes from Pinus albicaulis, assembly GCA_034641835.2. Classification (NCBI taxonomy): domain Eukaryota; kingdom Viridiplantae; phylum Streptophyta; class Pinopsida; order Pinales; family Pinaceae; genus Pinus; species Pinus albicaulis. The sequence goes on from CM076575.1 coordinate 838,984,124, forward strand.
ATGATCCGTAATAATAGCTTGAGGAACACCGAACCTAGCAATTATGTGATTAAATACGAATGTTGTATCAGTCTTGCCGTCAGCTGAAAATGTAGGCATCGCCTCGGCCCATTTTGTAAAATAATCTACTGCTAAGATAATATAGGCATGCCCCCCGGCCGAGTGAGGGTTACATGTAATAAAATCGATACCCCATTTCGCGAAAGGACCAACAGCAATTATAGGGTGAAGAGGAGCGGGTGGCGCGCGCATTTTCCGATCAAAAATTTGACAGTTGTGGCATTTTCGAACCGCATAAATGCAATCTTTGAACAACGTTGGCCAGAAATAACCTGCACGCAATATCTTTTGGGTTGTGGCATACCCAGACATATGACCGCCACATGCTCCAGAATGGCAGTCATTTAACACCTTTTCGGCTTCTTCATGAGTTAGACAACGTCGGAAAACATAATCCGCTCCACGTCGATAAAGTGTATCACCAATGATATTATACTGTTGGGAATGGAAGCGTATTTTTTGTCGCTGAGTTCGTGAAATGTCAGGCCGAAAAGATTGGGTTTGGAGATAAACAATAATATCTCCATACCATGGATCAAGTGTACTGATGAGAAACAAATATTCGTTCGCAATGGACTCTTCTACCACTGTTTCAGTATCAGTAGAGGGGAAATCGCACATCAGTTCTGCAAATACCAAAGATTTCTTTGCCTTGGATTTTTCAAATTCCAAGTCAAATTCCTGCAGGATAACTATCCATTTGGAATATTTGCCCCCTAGCAATTGCTTGGTCAAAATATACATCATAGGGTTGCAATTAGAAATTATCGTGGTTTTACGTAACAAGATGTAATGTCTAAAACGTTGGACAACTTGAACAGCTGCCAAGGCCAATTTCTCCACATGTGTGTATTTGATTTCAATCGGATGCAGATTCCGACTAAGATAATAAATCACATGTTCATTGTGAGATTCATCTTCCTGAACTAGTACCATCCCAATGGTGGAATGTGAAGCAGCGAGGTACAAAATATAATCTTGGTTGTAGTTGGGAGGATGCAGTAACGGTGCATGGGTCAACGCGTGTTTAAGTGCATCAAAAGATCGATCAGCGATCTCGTCCCAAAAGAACGGAATGTCCTGTTTCAACAACTGGGTAAAACCCTTTGTAAGCTCGGCATAGTTAGGAATAAATCTACGTAAAAAGTTTGCTTTCCCCTGCAAACTTTGGAGTTGGCGTAAAGTCGAAGGAGGAGGCAATTTAACAATGGCTTCGACCTTCGATGGATCGAAGCGAATTTCTGCTTTCGAGACAACAAATCCCAGTAATCGACCCGATTCTACGCAGAAAACACATTTATGCGGATTTAGCCTTATTCGATAATGCCTACATCTCATAAAAATTGCTCGTAAATGAGTGGGATGGTCGGCCCTACGTAATGAATGAGTAGGTAAATCATCGAGATATGGCTGGACAATGTGCTTAATGTCATGAAATGCATAATACATAGCCCGTTGAAAAGTTGCTCCAGCGTTCTTTAGTCCAAAAGGTAGTTTAAAATAAGCAAATGTTCCCCATGGACAAATAAAAGCTGTTTTGGGTTGATCTGCAGGGAGTATGTTTATTTTATTGTAGCCGGAAAAGCCATCCATGAAGGAAAAAATTCACTGCCAGCACAATCATCGATTATTTGATCGATATAGGGAGTTGGATAATTATCTTTTGGACACGCTCGATTAATATCCCTACAATCGATACATACTCGTATCGTTCCTTGTTTTTTAGTCACGGGAACAATATTCGATACCCAATCCGTTAAGGGAATTGGATAAATGAATCCTGCTCGAAGTAATTTTTCAACTTCTGCTTTTATAGCAGCAACTTTTCTAGGATGAATTTGATGTAATCGTTGACGAACAGGTTTAGCATCTGAGTAAGTCTTAATCTCATGAACAACGATCGATGGATCAATTCCTGGAATTTCTTCATAAGACCAGGAAAACACGTCACAGAATTCTTGAAATAGGGCTTTATAAGCTTTAATTTCATCTTCAGTACAACAAGCACCTATATGAATGTTTTCAATTATTCCTGGTTTTACTGAAATGTCAATTGGAACCGTTTTAGATATATTTTCCAAATTTAACTCAGAATCAGGATTTTGCAATGGATTCTGAGGTTCCTTGGCATATTCAGCAGTAAAAATTGAAGCGAAATCATCTTCAAAATGATCTAATTCAGGTAAAAATGAAGACCGGTGATGTAGATCTTCCCATGGTAAATCATCAACAGACAAAAACTCACGAATTTGCTCATCTTTATGAACAAATTCAGGAAATGTCGTTGTAACTGAACTAGATATAAAAAGTGATTCCTCTTGGATCCCATTCATTGGATCAACTTCGGTTAAAAAGGGGTCGGAAAAACACTGTACAGCCTGGTACACAATTTCAAATGGACTCAAAGGCATCATGCCATCAAATGAATCTATCTCGGATTCAGAAGGTATGATCCAAGGATCATCAAACATAATAGTGTCTGATGAAATCATATGAATATTTGCAGTAGAAGGCGATACGTTAGGAGGAGGAAAGGAAAAAGTTCCTATTAAACCAGAATCTTTAATCAAACCCACCCCAACATCCTTATAAGGGATAACCGTTTTACCAACATGCTGGATTGTTTCTTTAGAGGCTGGGTCGGACGAGAAATAAGTTAACTGATCTATTGTCACGATCTTTCCTTGATATGGAAATTTTATGAGTCGAAAGACCGAAGAAACAACAGCAGTCATAGCATAGGACCAACTAAGACCCAGAAGAAGGTTGTAATCTAGAGGGGCATCAACCACTTCCACATCTAGATTAACGATTTTACCTTCGACCCCTATGGGTAAATCCTGCAAAATACCAAAAGGTTGAAAACCTCGACCATCAAAATCCTTTAGAATTGTCGGGGGTTGGTTAAGTGTAGGAGATCTAAGCGATTTCCAACACTGAATCGACATAATACACATTGAAGCTCCCTCATCAATCACAGTCCGAAAAATAGGTCTGTTTTTGACTAACACTGGAATCTGGAAAGCCATTTGGTGCGGAAGACGTGGTGTACTATTTTCTAAGTCGAAGATTATAAGGTTAGAATCTTGAACATCGACAGCTCCTATAGCAGACAATAATAATTTACGTTGTGCTGGACACGATTGCAGCACTTCCAAAGCCGACATTGCTGAAGGAGAAACGACTAAGTCTTCAACAATGTTGTAATTCTGAGCAGCTCTCGCATGTGGATTGAAAGCTGATTTACGAAGAACGCCTTTAGCAGGCGGTTTGATTATTAAATCTGGATTATGTTTCTCGATCTGTAGCGGACCGGAAACAGGAGGAGGTGTATTTGATGTATTTGCATTAGAAGATTCTGCTTCTTTGCCATCAACAGGATTCTTAGAACCGTAATCTTGCGATCACGTCGCAATCCTTACATGAGACATCATCATAATAGGCTCTTCTAAAGTAGTCGAGGAAGAACCAATCACCTTACTATCTTGAATTGGAAAAGGATCCTTCAAGACAGCAGGTTGTTGCGATCCTTTAACGAATTTCGTAACTTCGTCTCGATATGGACATTCTTTTGTGAAATGATCTTGTTCACAAATGAAACAAGGATAGCGAGTTTTACGTTTTTCGTCATTGGATTCATCTTTATCATTTTTCTCTTTCGATTTATTTTTGTTTTTGTTCCTCCCCTTATTTTTACCACCGGATTTTGATTTTGTCGTAGATGTTTCAACGACATGAATGTCGGTAGAAAATTTGGGAGAAGATTCTCCTTTCGGGGAATCAGGTAAAGCTATAATTAGAGAAGAATTCTTTGAAGATTTCTTCTTGCTTTTAGAATTAACTGTACCAATCATACTGTCAGCGGCATGAGACCTTGAAGGAGCTGCAGCTATTTGACCTTGCTTTGGAAGATCGGGAATTTTCTCATGTAAAGTACCTAATTGTGTATATACGAGGTCAAGGTACTGAGCTTGGGAAATTACTTGCTCTTCAGTAACAACACCAGCCTTGGCTACATCTTCAGTGATCTTGGGTAACAATGATTTAACAAACCATTCTGCCAAAATTTGATTCGGAATATAAACTTTCACCAAATGCCTCCTACGTCGCCATTCATGAATATGATCAGAAATATACGTGGACGTAGATTGTTTTAGCGAAGTTAATAATTCCATGCCATTTTCGTATCTGACAGGCAACTGAAAATGAGTCAAGAAAGCTGTTGCTAACTGACTGAAATTATGAAACGAGCCTCGTGGCAATTCAATGTACCATTTGGCTGCAAGACCTATAAGGGTTCTTTGGAAAAGACGTAAATGAATCGAATCATCAATGATTGAAATAGATGCACACAAAAGGTGATAAGTCATAACATGATTCGATGGATCCTCTCCTGACTTACCTTCGAATTTTGGTATATCACTGGGAAACTTATGAGGCATTGACGACCAGTTATGATAATAAAAAATGGGATCATTTGTAAGGCGCGTCAAATCAGGTAAGTCCAAAGTTGCGATAAACGGTAATTGACGGTTAGGGTCGCGAAAACCTTGAGAAGCCAAAGCAGATCCAGGAGGCGGATACCCAGGATAACTAGGAATCGGATTTGCATTAGGTATTGTGTAACCTCCCGGAAAACCAGGATGAACCGGACCATACTGAGGTTGTTGATAAGTATAACCGGGGTATGGTTGATATTGATAGCTTGGATTCTATACATAGGGACCGAATTGCGGCTGTCCCTGGTACAGTTGATACGTAAATTGAGGTTGACTTGTAACAACTGTACTTGTACCAGTTTGTCCTGTAGGTATCTGAGCCGAAGTCTGAACTGAAGGTCCTGACTGAGGTACAGAGACTTGAGGGATTTGCACGGATACAGGGGTAGCCGAACTCGGGGCTACAGACACTCCAGAAACGGGTGTGACAGGTTGAACAGACGTTGCAGCAGTTGTAGCAGTTTGGGGCGGAGTCTGAGGTGTACTAGGCCCAGTCTGCTGAACTGAATTGGGTGCAAGAGTTTGAATAGCTGGCTGAAAAAGTTGCTGAGTTGAACCAGAAACCAATGGCTGGCCAGGTTGATAAGGAAACTACACATTAGGCTATAAAGGCTGTTGATATTGGGACGGATCCCACACCATCATTTCGGGGTATTGTCCCATAGAAGGTTGAACATAAGGACCATAACCTGGTTGAACGTAGGGTTGATAATTAAAAGGTAAATTTTCGGCTCCATGAACAGATGGTTGACCAGAAGGCTGTTGGTAACCTTGAATTGGGTACTGCCCTTGAGGTTGATAACCTTGAGGCGCGTACTGAAGCTGGGGTTGTTGAGGACCTTGAGGAGCATATTGAGTTTGGGGTTGTCCTTGAGGTATGTATTGTCCTGAAGGTTGAAATCCTTGAGGTATGTACTGTCCTTGGGGTTGTTCCCCAAAATAATATGATTCCAAAGTTTGTCCTGGGAAAAAGCTACCTTGAGGTTGTCCTCCATGTGGTAACTGACTACCTGAAGGTTGCCCCCCAGGCGGTAACAGATTTCCTTGAGGTTGCCCCCCAGGCGGTAACTGACTGCCTTGTGTTTGAGGATTGGGAACGTTACCAGCCATCATAAAAATTTGCTCTGCGTTCGACGTTTCAATTTTAAGACCATTAAGACCAGATGATAACACGTTTTCAATGGGTTGAGGAGCTGCTCCCGAGAAAGTACCAGATAGAGCTTGGTATCCCGAAGGAACAGAAGGACCACTGTGTAAAAATTATTCCGGAGTCTCGGAAAACATTGACGACTCTCCTGCCATAATGGATGGCGGATAGTAACCTCTGGGTGTAGGATGAAATGGAACTCGAGGTGGATGAAAAGAAAGTCCCGGATTTTCCAAAAAATTTGTTAAGGATAGATACCAAGCATCAGTTCGAATAGGGCTGTAGAAAATAGATTCACGCTCCCTAAGATTTATAGATTGAGGGGAGTCGGGAAGAGATATGTCTTCGTCTGGATTAGTAAGTTCTTCAATAGAAATAAGTCTAGAGGGAAGATTGTCTGTAATGATATTTCTTACCCTAGGTGAACCTGGATCGCTAGAAGTTGGTGTAATAAATCCTGAGGATGTTTCTAACACAGAAGATTCAGTTTCAGGTTCAGAGATTTCAGGTTTGTCAGCTAATTCACCAGAAGGAGAAATATTTCCAGAAACTTCGGAAACTGAAATCGGTTCTTGAATATATTCTGTTGTAGATGTTTGATAATCAAGATGAATTACAATAGATGATGTTCCAATTTCTGTTGATCTAATTCTACGGCTGCTATATGGTACCAGAGCACGTAGCCCTTCAAGGTGACTTGGTGAATATTCAGGGGGTTTCCCTTGTATTCTCCGGGATTGTCTCGGCAAGTCCGCCACGATTAAAAATTATCTAATCACACGCAAACAAAGAAAAATTTCAATGAAAACACCTAAAGTCTCTAAGAAACAAACAATTGAATCATTCGCTTAAAAATCTAAGAGTTCAAACCACACACAAACAGGTAACTTTCCGTACTAAAAACACTAGTTGGTGATGAAATCCAACTTAGTAGAATTTTAACACGAAAAGGGCGGTTGGAACAGTTACCCCGACAACTTGCTTAATGAAACATACCGGTGCAAATTTCTCCACTATACCATCTCGAGTGAAGATAACCCTCCGGAGAGTCCAAGTGAGTCTAGCCGACGTCTGTTCCAGGTACAGTGGGATCTTCCCTCCACCGTCACCTTAGGAAAGAATCCTAAAGATTATAGCCACTAAGGTTACCAACTGAAACAAATATACCTGGGGGAACAGTTTACGATCCGACACACACGCAAGGGCAGAGTAACAAAGCTCAATCCCCTTGAAGGCTCCTTGAAATAATCCAAGGTTTACCGACAAGTGACCCCTGGCTCCTCGACAATGGTCTATCCGAGGTTTACCGTTTTTAATACGTGTATATCTTCTATCGTTCCCAATGAGGAAGGATTGATTACCCCACTGGTTCAGATATGATCTCATGCTTAACTCCTTTAGGAGGAGCTTCCCAGAGCATAGATGCAACAATTGGAATTCTTCCCACCGCAAGATTTTTCTACTTGTTTGTTTTAGCTATCTTGGAGAGTTAATTACTCCCTACCCCAAGATACTAGCCTAAGCTATGTTGGTGATAAGAGCCCTAGAAATAAAAAGATTACAGATGAATTTTAATTAAGCGTTACTTTTATGAGCTGTTTCTTAAGTCAATGGGTGAGGAAATGAAACTTTGGATGATGTGAAGACTCGACTTCCAAAAAACACTAAAATGCACCTAGAATGATAATCAATTCTTTTTCTTTCAATGAACTTTCTATCTAAAGAAAGAGTTGGAGAATGCAATCGTTTTAATTCCTTTTTTAAACATGAAAAATAATTGAAAGAAAATACTTTGTCTTTTCAATAATGAGATAAATGATCAAAGCTCATAAGAAAAATCCTTTTCCTTTCCAAACTAGAAGCTACAAAACAATTTTCCTTCGAAAGAAAGCTACAAAAATTAAAACTAGTCAAAACTACAAAATCTAATCTTGAGATCTAAAATCTAAATTGAGTAAAAGCTTTAAGATTTTTTGAAGAATGTTTTCCTTAGTTGTTCAGCAAACTAAGAGTCTATTTGTTTAGAATAACAAATAGATCAAAAACACTCAAAATATGTTTTTTTTTTTATAAAAATGAAATTCAAAACTTTCAACCAAGTTTTTTCGAAGATTCACAAAGAAACAAAAAGGCTCAATTTTTCAATAAAGGATGTTTTCACAATCAGGTCGGATTCAAAAAACAAAAAGAGATCAATGTAATCTGAGATACTTCAAACTGTCAAAGGTTCGAATCACTACAAAGACCAAGCGGAAAAACAATCCAAAATGCAAAATCTTCTAGAAAATCATCAAAACATCAATACTGTTGGAGTTCATTCACAAAAAATTCTTGACAGAAACAATAATTAGTCTGGGCAGAAACCAAAAATCTAAATCAAAATAAAAAAAGACTACAGAAAGAAATCTGGAGATTTTCTAAAATTTTAACAGGGTCCGCAGGCAACCAATATTGATAGGTGCGGTCCCGCACTGTATTCTTTACAGAAAGTGCGAACCTGCCCGCACTGTCAAAATAAGCCAGAGTGCAGTCCTAGGAAAAATTATAGAAAAACTTAAAATATTTCTAAATTTTCAAAAACAGGGAAAATCTAAATTACCCAGACATATATGTATCAATCAAAAACCAGGAAAAAATGTTTCCTCAAATAAAAAATAAAAGAGAACCAAAAACAACAAGTTCTTCTCCAGTATGGTCGCCATTTTGTTGTGTAGATTAATCCGTCTTGCGGACAAGACCGGTCTCTCTAGTACTAAAAGTAACTAGCAACAAACAGCCAATTATACTAATCTCTCTCTAAGCATACAAGATTCATAAAAATGCTATATAGGTGTAAGGCCTACCTTATGTCCAGCGCTTGCTTGATCTCGTTGAAGTCCCTCGTGCACTGAAGGAATGTTCCTCAATAAATCTGCAGTCACAAACAAGAAAAAATATTACACAACACCTGTATAGACATTATTATAAACCATACTCATCATAATGATCAAGGAATTTATGAAATAAACCATAAATAGACAGTTTAATGAGAGAAATGAGTATATTTGTATTAACTTCAAATAAAGAAAACCTTTACAACCTGTGCCTTGATGTCGTGCAGGTCCTCCTGGGGTCCGAAGAAGGAATCTCTTCTAATTTGACAAGCATTGCACTCTTTGAAACAAGACATATAGAGATGAGTGATTTAACCTCACAGAAAGTCTTAGTTAACTGAGTCTGAATCTCAACAGCATTTAACCTCAAATATCTTAAAGCTTGAACTCCCTTTGAGGCTACCCAAGGCCTCTTTTTATAGTGGAAAAGAGGAGGTTTTCTGTTCCAAATATGAAGGGATAGAATCAACTTTCAAAGGGATTAGCTCCCTACATCAAGGGGTTAGCTCCATCAAGTGAGGGATGCATGAACCTTATCAAAGCGTATCCATTCCCGAAAATTCCCATCTAGAATCTTCTAGAATTCATCTGAAATCAACTTTTTAACTTTACTTTCTCGCCTTTTTGAGTTTTACAGAGGTCCGCACCCATAACAAAAAGAACGTGCGGTATGGTTTCGCAGGCAAGCTGAACTTTAGGTGCGGGACCGCAGGAAATGAATATAGAAAGTGCGATACCAAAGTTTAGGGGATTTTTAGGAACTTTTATTTGATTTTGAAAGCTTGACATGAGGAACTGATATGTTAGACTTGCAAAGGGAGGAAGTATGAGTAATAATGAGCTCATACTCATAGCAAAATGTTAGGATGACAGTTTTTAGTGTAACAAAAGGGAGCAATTTCTCTAGAGTATATTTAGACAGATCAACAGGTTGAAAATTTATTAACTAGACCCTTGGAAAAGGGAAAGTTCAAACCGTTTAGGGAGAGACTTCGATTGGTGAAGAATACTTTCCTTGGAAAGAGATAGTGTTATAGTGTACCTTGAATAATATTATATAGCATAGGCACATGTGTAGCATTCATGGGAGCACTTGTGAATAGATCAAGACACTTCAATTACAACAATTCAAACTCTATAGTGAGAGCATGCTTCTTCTCTTATAGGTTTAGAAATATGGTGCATGATAATAAGTAGAAGCAACTATTGTTTTATTTCCAACAATCTATCCTCAACAAACTACATGTGTTAGATAGTTTGCATATATTAGTTCAATTTTATCTTAGCAGTTTTCTAATTTTGACTTAAGTCCAAGTTTAGTTAGGTACGTCATGCAGTCTAGTGATAGGGCACAAATACCAAAGAGATATTTCTCTTGCTAGAGCGCACTAATGAAAAACTATCACTCATGCAGAGAGAAGAGTACAAATCTCAATATTGTGGTAGATCTAGGATTTAGATATGGCCTTGTAAACCCTAGCAAGACCAAATTCTTGTTATATAAGGAGGCATGCATATTCATTTTATAATTCATTCAATTCAGTAGTGACTGATGAATTAGTTTGTCACTTCTTTCTTTATAATATTTGAGTTCAGAATTAATGAGAAAGAAATAACATGTTTTGATAGTCCATCTACTAAGTTCCTGTTATCTATTTTCTACAATATGTGTTTATGGAGTAGAGCATCATTAGAGATGAAAGTTTGAGTGGCTTTCAATTTTTATCGATCTAGTATTTTTAGGAATTATTTTAGTGTAGAGTATGTTTACCATCATCTAGAAAATATAACAATCTCCCACTTTTTGAAATCATGGTTGAGTGAACCAATAACTAGGTAGAGGCATATTTCTAAAAATGGTTGGAGGGACCATCTAGTGAATGAATTTGTTTTAGAGAAAGGAATAGTAGTTGAAGAAAATTTTGAGCAATCAATATGATAAATTTTGGCTAGAATTGAAGTGAGGCCAATGAACGGAAGGGATAGATACCAGATTCAAATGGGAATTTATACTATCAGAGAACTACTTATGCAATAGTCATAAAGGAAACAAAGTTTGGACAATAAGGAGTATTCAAGAGTTGGTTGGCATGTTGTTTCTGCTTCCTGGAGGGAAATAATTTAGGAGGAGAGATAAAAAAAACATTCACATAAGACTTGAGATGAAGACTCACCACTAAAGCTTTTTTTGTATTTTTCTCAATTTTTTTGGTACTCTTTTTATTCATCTTCTAAACTATTTTTCTTCTTCAGATTCTAGTCACCTGCAATTACAATATGCCTTATGCACATGCTTGGAATTTTATTTCTTTTCCCCCTTTCCATTTCATATTTTGGTTATTTAAAAATATAGGTTGGAGAGTAATGGGTTTTATTGTGTAGAATATTTTGATAAATTCATGCTACTGTCAATTTTCTTACCCATTTTCAAGTGTGGTTTTTCCTCTGTGTAATATGATTGAACTGTTGGATTCTATTCTTGCAATGCCCAACAAAATTTCATTTCTTCAGCCTATAAGTGAATCGGACTTCCACCATATCATAATTTTCTATGTCAATGTACCTTATTCAACATCTTATATACCTTGATACTTGATATTGCATGTATTTTAGTTTGGGAGAAAGGTGTTTGATGTGTAGTGGATTTTGTGTGTTTATGCTCTCTACTTACTATCTTTGATTTAATTGGTAGATTCCTTCGAAAGAGTTCGTTTCCCTATTGATTATTTTCAACTCCTTTGTAGACCCGTGATCATGAGTAACTTGATTCCATAGACCAATTTTTTTCCCACTAATCCATTGAGTTTAACCCTCCATATATTCTCTCCCATGTCCTCCCATTATTCAACCATCAACCATTTTATTTTTCAACGATATCATTGAAGAATTAGTGTGTATGTGTTTAAATTCCAAATTTGGTATAACAAAGAGTTTTTATTGTGGTCATATATCTCCTTTGGCTATAGGATTCTTCATACTTCCACTAAATTCCATAGCATTGTTTCCTACAAAGGGAACAAGTCATAAGACAACATCTAAGTCAGGATTGTTTTTTTTCTAACAAGAACTGATAGATTTGTTTAAAGTTTAAACTTTATAGTAAGCAAAAATTCTGTCACAACTTCTTGCAGCAGAGTTGCATAAGGTGGTCTAATTTCCTATAGTTGTAGATAAAATAGGGCTTGAAACCTGCCAAAAAGTGTCCAATTCAAGTAAATTTACATATAAAAGTTCAAGGAAGAACTCAATGGTGTAAATTCTACAAAATTCCCTAAAATCCTTACTTTCCTAAAGAACATGAAGAACTAACTCGGGATGGGGTTGCTTCTGGCTTGATTTGTTACTTCTTTGTTGTTTTCCTACACCTGCACATTTAACTGTGACTCGTAATTCATCAGAGGAGCTAATTTATTAATGGGATTTGTTGGATATATATACTTTTCCATTTATAACAATTTTCCCCAAATTTCCACACATAATATTTTTGTGTAATGATCCACAATTTGACAGTTTGCATATATTAGTTCAATTTTATCCTAGCAGTTTTCAAATTTTGACTTAAGTCTAAGTTTAGTTAGGTAAGTCATATGCAGTCTAGTGATAGGGCACAAATACCAAGGAGATATTTCTCTTGCTAGAGCACACTAATGAAAAAATATCACTCATGTAGACAGAAGAGTACAAATCTCAATATTGTGGTAGATCTTGGATTTATATATACCCTTGTAAACCCTAGCAAGACCAACTTTTTGTTATATAAGGAGGCATGCATATTGATTTTATAATTCATTCAATTCAGTAGTGACAGATGAATTAGTTTGTCACTTCTTTCTGTAGAATATTTGAGTTCAGAATTAATGAGAAAGAAATAACATGTTTTGATAGTCCATCTACTAAGTTCTTGTTATGTAATTTCTACAATATGTGTTTATAGATTAGAGCATCATTAGAGATGTAAGTTTGAGTGGCTTTCAATTTTTAGATATCTAGTATTTTTTAGGAATTATTTTAGTGTAGAGTATGTTTACCATCATTTAGAAAATATAACAATCTCCCACTTTTTGAAATCATGGTTGAGTGAACCAACAACTAGGTAGAGGCATATTTCTAAAAACGGTTGGAGGGACCATCTAGTGAATGAATTTGTTTTAGAGAAAGGAATAGTAATTGAAGCAATTTTTGAGCAATCAATATGAGAAATTTTGGCTAGAATTGAAGTGAGGCTAATGAGCGGAAGGGATAGATACTAGATTCAAATGGGAATTTCTACTATAAGAGAACTACTTATGCAATAGTCATAAAGGAAACAAATTTTGGACAACAAGGAGTATTCAAGATTTGATTGGCATGCTGCTTCTGCTTCCTGGGGGGAAATAATTTAGGAGGAGAGATAAAAAGCAACATTCACATAAGACTTGATATGAAGACTCACCACTAAAGATTTTTTTTCTATTTTTCTCAATTATTTTGGTACTCTTTTTATTCATCTTCTAAACTATTTTTCTTCTTCAGATTCTAGTCACTTGTAATTACAATATGCCTTATGCACATGCTTGGAATTTTATTTCTTTGCCGTTTCATATTTTGCTTATTTAAAAATATAGGTTGGAGAGTAATGGGTTTTATTGTGTAGAATATTTTGATAAATTAACGCTATTGTCAATTTTCTTACCCATTTTCATGTGTGGTTTTTCCTCTATGTAATATGATTGAACTGTTGGATTCTATTCTTGCAATGCCCAACAAAATTTTATTTCTTCAACCTATAAGTGAATGGGGCTTCCACCATATCATAATTTTCTATGTCAATGTACCTTATTCAACATCTCATATACCTTGATACTTGATATTGCATGTATTTTAGTTTGGGAGAAAGGTGTTTGATGTGTAGGGGATTTTGTGTGCTTATGCTCTCTACTTACTGTCTCTGATTTAATCGGTATATTCCTTCGAAAGAGGTCATTTCCCTATTGATTATTTGAACTCCTTCATAGACCTGTGATCATAAGTAACTTGAATCCATAGAACAATGTTTTTCCCACCAATCCATTGAGTTTAATCCTCCATAGATTCTCTCCCATGTCCTCCCATTATTCAACCATCAACCATTTTATTTTTCAACGATATCATTGAAGAATTAGTGTGTATGTGTTTAAATTCCAAATTTGGTATAACAAAGAGTTTTCATTGTGGTCACATATCTCCTTTGGCTAGAGGATTCTTCATAATTCCACTAAATTCCATAGCATTGTTTCCTACAAAGGGAACAAGTCATAATACAACATCTAAGTTGGGATTGTTTTTTTTCTAACAAGAACTCATAGATGTGTTTAAAGTTTAAACTTTATAGTAAGAAAAAATACTGTCACAACTTCTTGCAGCAGAGTTGCATAAGGTGGTTTGGTTTCCTATAGTTGTAGATAAAATAGGGCTTGAAACTTGCCAAAAAGTGTCCAATTCAAGTAAATTTACATACAAAATTTCAAGGAAGAACTCAATGGTGTAAATTCTACAAAATTTCCCTCAAATCCTTACTTTTCTAAAGAACATAAAGAAATAACTCAGGATGGGGTTGCTTCTGGCTTGATTTTTTGCTTCTTTGTTGTTTTCCTACACTCGCACATTCAACTCTGACATGTACTTCATCAGAGGAGCAAATTTCTTAATGGGATTTGTTGGATATATATACTTTTCCATTTATAACAATTTTCCCCAAATTTCCACACATAACATTTTTGTGTAATGATCCACAATTTGACTATTTTCCCAAACACATGAAAAAATACCACACCAAAAATGTGGGATATGGCTTGATGAATCTTGATAAATACCAATGCAAACCTCAAATATGTGGAGCTTGTGTCTAAGACCATAAGGCCAATGACATTCTTTGAGTCCCCCACCATAGTCAAATTCCGAATATTAATAGAAGCATCAAGCCTTAAACATATCATTTTATCATGGAAAAATCTCGAAATCTCAATTTCTTGACCTAGCCAATGTTTGCCAATGTTTACCAATATTTTTGTGGTATCTTAATTTTGCCGAATTTTACCGATATTTTCTCAAGTTTTACAATTTTTGGTTTTTCCAACCCTTGTCAATTTTATCCCAATGCCGATATTTGCAACACCATAGGGACATACTATCTTCCCTCATATACTAATGAGAACCCCATCAACTCCTGCCACTCCGCGACTTCATTTCAAGGCACAATCAATATAAAAAATGAATTATTTTTTCAGTCTGAATCCACTGATGAAATTATTTTTGAGTTAGATGAAGATGCCAAAATGGTTGTGGGAAAACTTAGTTGGGTCGGGAATAAGAAAAAGAATATCTATAATTAAATTGATCCAACAATTGAAGTTCTTACTTGCCTAGATCTTGATGTGGAATGATTTTAATCCCTTCTGAATTAATATGTTCATATAACAGTGCTTTAGCTTTAATTTCCACCATCTCTAGTTGACTCATCATATATTGGAATATGGAATGATTTTTTATCGGCCATATTCCTAACATGGGAATTTAGACAATGCAAGCTAGACCTTTCAAAAGAGGCTTGCAATGGAAGGACCTTATGTAATGGATATGCCAAGTCCAAAATAGTTGCTTCAGTGAATTTTACTACTTGAACCAATCCTCAAGTCCATTCACCACCACTAACCAAGCCCCCATAGTGAAATGGAAATCCAAAAATAGGCATGAGAAGATTCCAAGCTGAAAAGGAAAATAACTCACTCAGAGAGACCCTGGATTCCTCTCCTTTTCATATTTTCCGAGGTTAATATGTTGTCATAAGATAAGGTCCAATTGAAAATATTGATCTTTGGCATGGCATTTTAATGCCATATTTTTCTCTAGATCGAGACTTTGTGGGGAAGTGAATACTGAGAAAGTTGTTGGGCATAACGTTTCTTAATTGAATACTCAGTAAAACCCCACCCTCTACAGTATGATTCCTCAAGGTTCTTAAGGGCACAACCATGCAATATTTGACCAATGAGGCCACCAAATATAGCAAGTGTGAAGGTGGAGCCGTAAATCCCACCGTCTTAATAATCCTAAGGCTTTGTCCCATGTAGAAATTTCAAAGAGGGAATTTTCCCCTTGCTTTCTGATCATATATTTAAAGGAGTGAGATCTCTAGAGTGAATAAATTGGTGACCCATTATGCTATTATTCCAAGTGACCCATGATTTTATTCTTCCATATATAGATATTTTTACCATTTAAAATCTAGGTAAACAAATCCATTATTATTGGAATGGTAGATTGCATAAGTCTTTAAATGGATGACCATCCTCTCACTTGGAGAATATCATCTGAATTCTGCTCTCTTTCCCCTATGAAATATTTTTTGTGCAACTCCAAATTTTTTTTCCACCATTTATGCTTCTCTAACACTAACCTTCATAAGAGTTTAGCACCCATTGCTAGAATCCTTGATTCTAAGGCCACCTTGAGATTTAGGTTCCTAGATAATAGAATAGTTAACTATGTGAAATCTTTGGAGATGGATTTCCCTCGTTACTAGAGAAATTATCTTAATTCTCGAGTCAGAGTTTTATTAAAAATCACCTCAACAAGCATTGGAGAAAATTGATAGATGAGAACCATCTAAATTGGAATTGTTGCCTCGAAGAGTTTTTCTCCTTAGGAAGATAACAATGTTTATGGAATAATATTGAGGGAAAGGAGAGAATTATCATGCCATTCATTTTTCCTGTTATGTGTCTAACGTTAATACCTTTTAGGAAACATAGTTAAATATTCCTTGTCAACTCCATCAAGGAATAAATACTTTGTCTTGTTGAATGCAACAACGCCCTACTGCATGTGTTGAGAAAAAGCATTAGACTTAAGCCAAGGAATTATCATATGGTAACTCCAAAATTTTTGGAACCAAGACCCATTAAAAGTGGCGTGTGACTTGTTTCCCTTTCCTAACCAAGAAGAGCACATGGGGGCTTGATGTGAGGAGACAACAACTCAATTGATTTTTCTCAAGAATGAGATGCATGAGTCCGAGTTAATACAAATGATGCTTGAACTAGAGGGCCAAATCCTCTTTCTGGATAGGAGATTCAAGGATCTGAAAAAAATCATCTTACTGCACAATCCTTCTATTTTCATGAGAAATATGACGTTCTTGAATACGATGAATTTGTAGCATCTTCCTCTCCTTTAGAATTTCATGAAATTGACTTGGGGAAAAGGATTCTCCTATTCTGGGACAACAACATACCTATGATGCGTTCATTTGTAGGAATAAAGGGAAAGGAAAACATGTTTTCATACAATTATGAGAAAGGCATATTGGGGAAATATATCTTCACTTTTTATTTATCTTTTTCACCCACACCACTCTCATTTTTTCACTGATCCTGTTTGGTGATTTTTGGACCTTTAGGGGTAGTTTTTATAAGTGGTATGTATGGATTTTCCATTCATTATGTACTTTATATCTTCATGTGCATGTTTCCCTGGAAATCAAATACATGATTCAATACCATACATTTAACAACATATTGGCTCAACTCCATTGGAAATATCATGTTTTCTAGTCGATCAACATTTATCTCATTCAGGGTAGGTAGGAAGGTTTTCCAATTTTATTCATAGGGAAATTTCTAGCTTGTATTTTTCTTATATCTTTGAAATTTAGTGTCTTTTCTGATGATTGTATATGATTCTATGGCTAGAGGAAAATTCATCGGTTTAATTCTTCAAATATCTATAGTTCACATTCACCTCATAGGGAGATGATCCCTCATTTGGATGACCCCCTCCATAATTTGATCTTCAATACCAATTTCTTAAACTGATGGTGGAGCCTGATTATGTAAAATTGGCACATACATATGTAATGGGATTCCAAGAGCATGAGAGGTGTTTTCATATGTTTATGGAGGTTGTGGAGCAAAAAAGAGCTCAAATAGTGTTGAAATACTTCACATAAAAGGGACTGATGTATTGATTCATGGTTCCATTTAAAAAATAATATCCATATAGAGAAAAAGTGTAGCATGCAGACTTTCATTGAAAATTGTGGTTCTAAAGCCCGGGTTATGGCATGATTTTGTCAATATATCATTGGTTGGATTCTCATGGCATATGTTTAATTGATATTTTAAGTTTGTTTTGCAGTCTTCAAGTGCTAGTAACTCATGAACTAGGTTACCAATGTGTAACAATCATCATTCAGGAATCAAGTTGTGACATTTTTTTTTTTTGCTATCTACGAGCTACGAGGATTGAAACCTAATGCCTAGAATTTTGACAGTTTGACAACATGGATAATTAAGCAATTTTTCCTAGTCAAGGCTTGACATAATAACAATCATTACACATATTTAATTTTTGTCCCCAGAATAAACCTGTGATATGGACTCATCTCACAACTTCAAATGATTTTTCCCAGCAAGTTCAACCTGCTCGAAACTACTTCCTAGTGTGGTTAATAAAGACAAGTTGTTATGGTACATAACTTGATAGCATAGACTGCGTTGCGGTTCTAAAAAGAATCCTTGAGTGTAAAAAAAACTATGCAAGTTTTTCTACTATAAAGCCTTTTGGGATACCTGAAATAATATATATATATATATATATATATATATATATATATATATATATATATATATATATATATATATATATATATATATATATATATATCATTGATGAATTTTAAAGAATTACAAGATCCAGAGGGCTAGGAAATCAATGCGTGAACCACCAACAAGAACTTAGAATTTAGCATAAGATGAGTTATAGTCTAGGCAATTGAAACCCTATCATTTTAATCAATGATGAAGGAAATCACATAGGTCATTATATTTTCATGTAGAATCATTTGTTAATTCAAATTTCAACTTCAAAATGTGGAAGGCATACCATAATTTTTTCCACATAAGTCCAAACAACTTATAAGGAATAGTTTATTTTATTCACATAAATTATCAAGCCTTGCAAGTTTAAAAGTTCTGGGAAGAGCTAGAAGTAGTCAAAAATAACATCTCGTTGCAATCACTATCTTGTATTCACTCAACGATCTAGAAAAAATGTGCACAAGACAAAGTTGTGCACATATTATCCACTAAAGAACTTGAATAATTGAAACAATCAATTTAAAAAAAATATGAAGAAATTAGGGAATGATGTAAATGTGAACATCAGGTAAAGATCGTGGCAGCAACATATGAAAATTGCATGGGATGTCCTGAAAAGCATGCACATAATATGATAACCAATCACTGGGGCCCTTTAGGGAAACAAGCTTTAATGCATATGGGAAGATCCAACAGATCAATACTCGACTTCCCTTCTTCAGTTCATTGTCTATATTAAAGATGAGTTCTATCCAATTAAGACACGAAGAATGCACACCTTAGGACAATGTACTATGTTTGGGAATTGAATTGCTTATATGCTAGTAAAAACTATTTCATTGCATGGTATCAAATAAAACATTTGAGCTTGACCTATTTCTATAAGCTATTGTAATATTATTTTCTTCCCAGAGAGCATAAAATGTGAAATAGTTATCCTTCCCACTTTACAAACAAAGAAAATTTTCAACCTATGATCTATATGCAGGTTAACTTGCTGATGTTCCGCAATTTGATGCATGTTACAAATTAGAAGTCAATTGTTGGACAAATTTCTACTCATAAATCTCACTTTTTGCTCATTAATGAGTGTTTAAGAATTATTAAATGAATCTAAACTTCTATGATCATTATCTAAACATAAATCAAGATTAATTAACACAAATGAAATCCTACAACAGAATACACATAGAAATATCTTGTCTTCTAAGCACAGGTGTATTAGTGATGTCTTGTTGGATATCTCAAAAATACATTACGACATATTAATGGTGTTGGACACCAAGCGCTATGAATTAAGCAGTGCTAAGATTTACATTTATTGCAAAAAACAGTGTTTTGTAGAGCAAAAAATATTATGAACTATAATCATAGAACTTGAGTATCATGTATCAATGAGAAACATTTGAGTGGCATCGACCGTTTGAAATTTTATAGTTGCTAGTAGATATTATTCTCCCAATTATGATGGTCTTTGGTTACACATAGGTTAAATAGTTTGTAAAACAATTTCCCAATTGCCACAATACACTGGTATGGACTAACTAAAAGTGTCAATTAAGTTTATTGTAGCTGTTATGGTATGGCTTCCTTATGCCACATATTGCAAAGGGGGTAATAAGGGACAATTTTTTTTTTCTTTTTAGAGACAACATTTTGTTAACCCTGATTACTAGATCACAGTCAAATCTGGTATTGGTGCATAGTCAATAATTCCAAACCTTATTCCTTCACTGACATACTGGTCAATAATGAGTTCATGAATAGAACCACAGTGACCTCAGTTGACAAGGAATGCAACTAAGCTCTTTTAGACAAGAACGAAAAACAAGCAGGTGGATTAGCCTGACATGTGATAGTCCTAAGTGTTAAGATCATGTAATCAAGAAATTTGTGCATTGTCAACAACACAAACTTGTAACTTAACACAGTTGGGAAAGCTAGGATAATTTAAGTGTATTCGCACAACCATCGCCAATAAGACCTTCAACAGTGCATTTCTTAGAACCAAGCTATGCAATTCTCCTCCCAACCATTAACCAATAGCTAGTAAAGAAGCTTCTTACTAGCAGTAATCACCCCCTAGCACATTAAGCCTGTATCGATGGCCATTTCACCAGATTTACCAAGGAATTGAGAGATTGATCACCACCATGTAATTTTTCAACACTCCACCCGAAGCTCGAGATCCAGAGTGATTTTGGGACAACCAATTTAATAAAACCATTGGCCTCCACCCCTTTATTGGTGAGGGAACCCATAGACATGAAAAATCCACCCATTTTCAGGTGAGGGAATCCAGAGACATGAAATATCCACCCATTTTTAGATGAGGGAATACATAGGCATGAAATATATATCTTTATTCAGATGAGGAAATCCAAAGAGATGAAATCTCCACCCATTTTCAGGTGAGGGAATCCAGAGACATGAAATCTCCAATCCTATTAAGATGAGGGAATCCAAAGACATGAAAGCTCCAACCCTTTTCAATTGAGGGAATCCATAGACATGAAGTATCCACCCATTTTCAGGTGAGGGGATATAGAGTCATGAAATCCCCACCACTCCCCACAGACTTATCCAACAGTTCAAGAAATTATGTTGTCACAAAGTTGGATGAAATTACTTATCAGTACAATGTGATGTAATGTAGGAATTCTTGTAGAAGTATAAAATACATGGAATCCGTCCCCTTGTCAAACTATATATGTAGGAAATGATCACCCTATCAAGTAATGGGCACCATGACATATAAGAGAGGCTTCCACAATAGGCATAAAATGCGTACACAATTAGGGATTCCGTAAGGACATCAAGTATATGTTATGAATACTTAGGTGGTGAGAATTTTACCACTAGAATTAGCAGACAAAGAAATAGAGTTTGAAGAACGAGACTAGAGCAATGTACAAATGAATAGAACGAGAAGTGTGGTTAATCAATATTATGGTGATTCACTACCTTGCTAGTTACAACCAGTATGGTCACAACTGCCGAGAATTTTGTTATTATACTAAAAAAACACTGCATCATGCATTGTAGGGTGATTCTTACTAACCTATCTCGCAGTATGACTCCCCTTTTTCGCTTGAGTCGTTGACCACACTACTCCAACTCTTGTTGCTCCTTCATTGGTACAATTTTCCTTACTATTTTTCAACAAACAATCTCTCCTGTATTTCCTTCTACCTTCATTCTCTTGCATGCTCGCTACTATCTCATTTTCCTCCCTTGCCCTTTTGGGTTCCCCTCCTTTCCCTTTTCTATTCCTTCCATCTTCTGCTATTTAGCCTTCCTTTCTCTCTCTTCCTGCCAGTTTCCCTCATTCTAGGCTTGTTCTAGAATCGTCCAGGTGTGTGTGTGTGGTGGGGAGAGAGAAAAATATCGTCCACCACGTGATGATTAACTTGTAAAATATCTTGCATATGCAGAAGAATCCCTTATGTGTCTACACTCTCTAGTTGTATGAACCCTATGCTAGCGCCTTCAAATCCTCTCCCTTTTTTTTTCAACTGTATGTGCCATTTTTTTGTTTAAATTCATATATCGTTCCTCGTATACCATACTTAATTTTTTATACTATCTTGGTTGTTATCTCCTATTTCGTTTCTTGTGAACTAAATTTTAATAAATTTCATCGCCTAGATTTCCTTGAGGATCCACCTAACTCCTCCTAGGTAGTGGAATAAATTTATTACCTGAATCCTCCCAAGAAACCCCCTTTTGTAGAGCTTCATGGACCACCTCCTGAAAATTTAAAACTCTCCTTTGGGGTTCCTTTACCATAAAAATCAGTCCAGACATAGGTCCGTTCAACAACAAAACCCACCTCTAGCTGTAAATTTTCAAAACCCCCCAGCCTTAAACCCCCGGCATAGGGTTTCCCTGGGAACCCATTCCAATCTCCAGAGTCGATTAAGCATGATTTTAATCCCACACTTGGAACCAGACCACTACCAAAAACAATGTAATCTATTTTTCCCCAATGAAACACATAAACATGGTTTTGTAGAGTACTTATTGTTTCCACTGGACACACATCCAGTCTATCTCTCGCTAAAACTAAAACCACCAGCCCTTCTTGCGAACTATTTTCAGGACTGCCACTGATGCCTTTTTTAAGCCTAGGGTCAACTGCCCCCCTGAGACCATACCCATCCACTCGGTCCCATGCCATCCTTTCCTCCTTCCACATTTCGCTAGGAGAACGAGGTGGAAGAGCCACCTTAGCCAAGTTTATTTTAGTTGGCTCCATACCTCATACCGTTGCAATGTTCGCTGCTTCCGGCACCAGGTCAACAGATTCCCGCGATTTAACCATCGTATCCAACTGGAGAAAATCATAAGTCCCACTGTAGGCACAAGGAAGAATAATATAAACAGGAAACAAACACTGTTTGAAATCTCCTCCACCACCCGTGATCCCTATAACCCCAACTGATTACAACGAAAATACAAATTGAAGGACACGCCTGTCTCGACTCCCAATCAAAAAATCACATACAAGGACTCTTATACTTAGTTTGAGGCCCTAAACAGGTTAAAATCCTATCTGTTGTGATACCAACAAAATAAAATAAACAACCCACCTAAACTGGAGGAAAGGGTGAAGAAAGTCAAGACAAACCCACCGAATGTAGCGTAAACCAAAACCAAGAAAGCACAAAACTCGACACTTAAATTTTGGAATGGTTTTCAAAGTACATGTTGTTCACATTAAAATCAAGTGTTCATAGATTCCAATACATTGGACCTAAAATACTAACGTGGTGGACAATAAAATATGTTTCCTTATTCTTAACTTCAACTTTTCATTGGCGAAGTCTATTGCTTCCAATTGTAACTCCTAGGTACTCAAAATGAACACCTTGGAATCATCCATATCCATAGCTTCTCCTAAAATGTGTTCTATTGAATTCTCTTCAACATTAATATAATTATATCACAATTGAATTTTCTTTCCACTGGCGAAGTCTATTGCTTCCAATTGTAACTCCTAGGTACTCAAAATGGACACCTTGGATTCATCCATATCCATAGCTTCTCCTAAAGGGTGTTATATTGAATTCTATTGAACATTAAGGCAGTGATATCACAATTGAATGTTTGTTAAAATCCTTACCTTCATTGGCTTTTCCCTTAATGTCACTGCCTTTACCTAACTCTGTTGTCTCCATGCTATCTTTTGTTGGACCATGATTGATCCTCAAATTGATTAGCAGAAATATTTTTCCTAATATTTTTTATAGCTCCAACATCTCCAATATGGGGGTTCATTAGAGGTTAGACAATATACCTAAATTGCTCTAGTCCAATAAGGAAATTGAAGGTTTGATAATTCTTTCAGAGATGACTTGTAATGTAACAAATTGTACATGAAAGAAGTATGCATTCATAGTTTTCCTTTGTTTTATGATTACATTGACCAGCTTTCATAATTTAAATTATCATTTTAGATTATCTCTTACATATTTGAACATATTCTATTATCTATGTTTTATTTAGGGATCTATCTTTAAAATCATACCAAAGACCAACACAACATTGTTAAGGAACTTCTAGAATCTCAATTTACCAAGAAGGTAAGGAAATAAAACTAAGGAAGAATATGTAAGGAAATATAATCAAGAACATGGGAGTCAGCTAATCTAACAAACCTCCATTGAGTTCAAGATGAACCCCATCTTGAACTACATCTTTCTAGACTACAAACCAATTTTCCAAAACCCAGGTTGGAAATTTGTTGAACTTCGTTTCTCAAACTTCCTTTAACAATAGACCACATTGGTGAGAAACTTCTAGAATATGAATTCATCAAGGAAATATAATCAAGGAAGAAGATGGGAATATCCCATTCTAGAAAAACCAAGAGCCTCTTGTTAATGTATTTTAAATCATCCATCCTTAAATTCACATGCCCCTTTTACTTCCAACTCAAAATGAACCCCATTTTAAACTACATCTTTCACACTACAAACAATTTTTCGAAAACATAGATTGGCATATGTTGAACTTCATTTCTCAAACTCCTTTCCCATAAATGCACAAAATGAACTTTATTTCCTCAATACAAAATTATACAACAATAGACCTATTGTTCATGAATACTTTCCTTGGTATCCATCTTAGTTCCTTTGAGATACTAGAACTTCATTAGACCATACTTTCTTTAGTAGCCATCTTAGTTCCTTTGAGATACTAGAACTTCCATATGTTAAGTGATTTGATATCACCTCCTAAACATGTCTCAAGTGATTCAATTGTCACTTCTTTAACAACCTGAAATTAAAAGATTCATAATTTAATAATATTTTTAAAATCAATTAATATTAATAAAAAATTACTAATATTAGTGTATAGTATTTAAATTTGCCCAATAAAATTTAGCATAGTAATAAATGTATTATACAAATTATATGTGTTGTCTATTAAATTAATTAATTTAAAATATAACTATATATTAATAATTTAATAAATGAAAATATATATATATATGAGAGATTAACATGGATCATAATTTTTATCTAACCATATTCCTACATGTAATTGTTATTAGAATGAATGTGGTGCCCAACCATGACAAAAGCTGCAACCTTCAAATTAAAAATGGCAGAATTATAAATTTGATAATAGAATGCAACCAAATGCTTAAATATAATTAAATATTTTTAAATCTTAATCATAAAATAGAAAATACACACTCAGTTATTTCATTGACAAGTTCAAAGCTCTGAAAAATTCTTTAAAATACCAAAAACCAAAAAGTACTGAACAATTATCATCTCTAAATATTCTAGAAAATAACAAAAATTAGGTCAAATTCTTGAATAAAAAATAGTATAAATAATCCAAATTATTATATATATTAAAAAAATAGATTATGATATAAACTCAAAAAAAAAGGGGCTGAAAGGCGCACATTCATATTATCAAATATGTCATCTTATTCAACATAATCAAGAGATTAACTTAACGTGCACCTAGTTTTTACAGTGATGGTAAAGAATCAAAATAAAAACATAATAATCATAAGAAACCTTTTATAAGTAGCCGAAATACTAATTCAATCTATTTGGAAGATGTTTTTATCAAGCTCTTCTCTATCTTCATCATATGAAGAAGTTATATCATATTCTTCATCATCATATGAAGAAGCCAAACATCTCTTGCACTTATCCCTGCAATCAGCTGTTATAAGTACAATAGCTTGTCCATAAGATTCATTCAAACTCAAAAGCTGCTTTAAAAAGCTCCGCTCATGGGCATATTCATGCTTTAAAAAGCTCCGCTCATGGGCATATTCAGGGCATATTGGTACAGTTTCAATCATTGAAAGAAAGGTTTCAATCAATAATGTTAATACTGAATGAAAAACATTCAAGTCATAAAACCAGAATACAAAATTTCAAAGCATTTGTGCAACCAGACTGAGCTTTATGTAGAATATGTAGAAGCAACTATTGTTTTATTTCGAACAATCTATCCTCAACAAACTACATGTGTTAGATAGTTTGCATATATTAGTTCAATTTTATCCTAGTAGTTTTCTAATTTTGACTTAAGTCTAAGTTTAGTTAGGTAAGTCATATGCAGTCTAGTGATAGGGCACAAATACCAAAGAGATATTTCTCTTGCTAGAGCGCACTAATGAAAAACTATCACTCATGCAGAGAGAAGAGTACACATCTCAATATTGTGGTAGATCTAGGATTTAGATATAGCCTTGTAAACCCTAGCAAGACCAATTTTTTTTTATATAAGGAGGCATGCATATTGATTTTATAATTCATTCAATTCAGTAGTGACTGATGAATTAGTTTGTCACTTCTTTCTGAATAATATTTGAGTTCAGAATTAATGAGAAAGAAATAACATGTTTTGATAGTCCATCTACTAAGTTCCTGTTATCTAATTTGTACAATATGTGTTTATGGAGTAGAGCATCATTAGAGATGAAAGTTTGAGTAGCTTTCAATTTTTATCGATCTAGTATTTTTAGGAATTATTTTAGTGTAGAGTATGTTTACCATCATCTAGAAAATATAACAATCTCCCACTTTTTGAAATCATGGTTGAGTGAACCAATAACTAGGTAGAGGCATATTTCTAAAAATGGTTGGAGGGACCATCTAGTGAATGAATTTGTTTTAGAGAAAGGAATAGTAGTTGAAGAAAATTTTGAGCAATCAATATGATAAATTTTGGCTAGAATTGAAGTGAGGCCAATGAACGGAAGGGATAGATACCAGATTCAAATGGGAATTTCTACTATCAGAGAACTACTTATGCAATAGTCATAAAGGAAACAAAGTTTGGACAACAAGGAGTATTCAAGAGTTGGTTGGCATGCTGTTTCTGCTTCCTGGAGGGAAATAATTTGGGGGGAGAGATAAAAAGAAACATTCACATAAGAATTGAGATGAAGACTCACCACTAAAGCTTTTCTTCTATTTTTCTCAATTATTTTGGTACTCTTTTTATTCATCTTCTAAACTATTTTTCTTCTTCAGATTCTAGTCACCTGTAATTACAATATGCCTTATGCACATGCTTGGAATTTTATTTCTTTTCCCCCTTTCCGTTTCATATTTTGGTTATTTAAAAATATAGGTTGGAGAGTAATGGGTTTTATTGTGTAGAATATTTTGATAAATTCATGCTACTGTCAATTTTCTCACCCATTTTCATGTGTGGTTTTTCCTCTGTGTAATATGATTGAACTGTTGGATTCTGTTCTTGCAATTCCCAACAAAATTTCATTTCTTCAACCTATAAGTGAATCGGACTTCCACCATATCATAATTTTCTATGTCAATGTACCTTATTCAACATATTGTATACCTTGATACTTGATATTGCATGTATTTTAGTTTGGGAGAAAGGTGTTTGATGTGTAGTGGATTTTGTGTGTTTATGATCTCTACTTACTATCTTTGATTTAATTGGTAGATTCCTTCGAAAGAGTTCGTTTCCCTATTGATTATTTTCAACTCCTTCGTAGACCTGTGATCATGAGTAACTTGATTCCATAGACCAATTTTTTTCCCACCAATCCATTGAGTTTAATCCTCCATAGATTCTCTCCCATGTCCTCCCATTATTCAACCATCAACCATTTTATTTTTCAATGATATCATTGAAGAATTAGTGTGTATGTGTTTAAATTCCAAATTTGGTATAACAAAGAGTTTTTATTGTGGTCATATATCTCCTTTGGCTAGAGGATTCTTCATACTTCCACTAAATTCCATAGCATTGTTTCCTACAAAGGGAACAAGTCATAAGACAACATCTAAGTCAGGATTGTTTTTCTTCTAACAAGAACTGATAGATGTGTTTAAAGTTTAAACTTTATAGTAAGCAAAAATTCTGTCACAAATTCTTGCAGCAGAGTTGCATAAGGTGGTCTAATTTCCTATAGTTGTAGATAAAATAGGGCTTGAAACCAGCCAAAAAGTGTCAAATTCAAGTAAATTTACATACAGAAGTTCAAGGAAGAAATCAATGGTGTAAATTATACAAAAGTTCCCTAAAATCCTTACTTTCCTAAAGAACATGAAGAACTAACTCGGGATGGGGTTGCTTCTGGCTTGATTTGTTGCTTCTTTGTTGTTTTCCTACACCTAGACATTCAACTGTGACTTGTAATTCATCAGAGGAGCTAATTTATTAATGGGATTTGTTGGATATATATACCTTTCCATTTATAACAATTTTCCCCAAATTTCCACACATAACATTTTTGTGTAATGATCCACAATTTGACAGTTTGCATATATTAGTTCAATTTTATCCTAGCAGTTTTCAAATTTTGACTTAAGTCTAAGTTTAGTTAGGTAAGTCATATGCAGTCTAGTGATAGGGCACAAATACCAAGGAGATATTTCTCTTGCTAGAGCACACTAATGAAAAACTATCACTCATGCAGAGAGAAGAGTACAAATCTCAATATTGTGGTAGATCTAGGATTTAGATATACCCTTGTACACCCTAGCAAGACCAAATTTTTGTTATATAAGGAGGCATGCATATTGATTTTATAATTCATTCAATTCAGTAGTGACAGAGGAATTAGTTTGTCACTTCTTTCTGTAGAATATTTGAGTTCAAAATTAATGAGAAAGAAATAACATGTTTTGATAGTCCAT
Organism: Pinus albicaulis; assembly: GCA_034641835.2. Lineage (NCBI taxonomy): Eukaryota > Viridiplantae > Streptophyta > Pinopsida > Pinales > Pinaceae > Pinus > Pinus albicaulis. Next base: position 839,012,468 of record CM076575.1, read on the forward strand.
CTACTAATTTCCTGTTATGTAATTTCTACAATATGTGTTTATAGATTAGAGCATCATTAGAGATGCAAGTTTGAGTGGCTTTCAATTTTTAGCTATCTAGTATTTTTTAGGAATTATTTTAGTGTAGAGTATGTTTACCATCATTTAGAAAATATAACAATCTCCCACTTTTTGAAATCATGGTTGAGTGAACCAACAACTAGGTAGAGGCATATTTCTAAAAACGGTTGGAGGGACCATCTAGTGAATGAATTTGTTTTAGAGAAAGGAATAGTAATTGAAGCAATTTTTGAGCAATCAATATGAGAAATTTTGGCTAGAATTGAAGTGAGGCTAATGAGCGGAAGGGATAGATACCAGATTCAAATGGGAATTTCTACTATCAGAGAACTACTTATGCAATAGTCATAAAGGAAACAAATTTTGGACAACAAGGAGTATTCAATAGTTGATTGGCATGCTGCTTCTGCTTCCTGGAGGGAAATAATTTATGAGAGATAAAAAGCAACATTCACATAATACTTGAGATGAAGACTCACCACTAAAGATTTTTTTTCCATTTTTCTCAATTATTTTGGTACTCTTTTTATTCATCTTCTAAACTATTTTTCTTCTTCAGATTCTAGTCACTTGTAATTACAATATGCCTTATGCACATGCTTGGAATTTTATTTCTTTTCCCCCTTGCCGTTTCATATTTTGGTTATTTAAAAATATAGGTTGGAGAGTAATGGGTTTTATTGTGTAGAATATTTTGATAAATTCATGCTACTGTCAATTTTATTACCCATTTTCATGTGTGGTTTTTCCTCTGTGTAATATGATTGAACTGTTGGATTCTATTCTTGCAATTCCCAACAAAATTTCATTTCTTCAACCTATAAGTGAATGGAACTTCCACCATATCATAATTTTCTATGTTAATGTAGCTTATTCAACATCTTATATACCTTGATACTAGATATTGCATGTATTTTAGTTTGGGAGAAAGGTGTTTGATGTGTAGGGGATTTTGTGTGCTTATGCTCTCTACTTACTGTCTCTGATTTAATCGGTAGATTCCTTCGAAAGAGGTCATTTCCCTATTGATTATTTGAACTCCTTCATAGACACGTGATCATGAGTAACTTGAATCCATAGACCAATTTTTTTCCCACCAATCCATTGAGTTTAATCCTCCATAGATTCTCTCCCATGTCCTCCCATTATTCAACCATCAATCATTTTATTTTTCAACGATATCATTGAATAATTAGTGTGTATGTGTTTACATTCCAAATTTGGTATAACAAAGAGTTTTCATTGTGGTCACATATCTCCTTTGGCTATAGGATTCTTCATACTTCCACTAAATTCCATAGCATTGTTTCCTACAAAGGGAACAAGTCATAATACAACATCTAAGTTGGGATTGTTTTTTTTCTAACAAGAACTCATAGATGTGTTTAAAGTTTAAACTTTATAGTAAGCAAAAATACTGTCACAACTTCTTGCAGCGGAGTTGCATAAGGTGGTTTGGTTTCCTATAGTTGTAGATAAAATAGGGCTTGAAACCTGCCAAAAAGTGTCCAATTCAAGTAAATTTACATACAAAATTTCAAGGAAGAACTCAATGGTGTAGATTCTACAAAATTTCCCTAAAATCCTTACTTTTCTAAAGAACATAAAGAACTAACTCGGGATGGGGTTGCTTCTGGCTTGATTTGTTGCTTCTTTGTTGTTTTCCTACACTCGCACATTCAACTTTGACACGTACTTCATCATAGGAGCAAATTTCTTAATGGGATTTGTTGGATATATATACTTTTCCATTTATAACAATTTTCCCCAAATTTCCACACATAACATTTTTTTGTAATGATCCACAATTTGACTATTTTCCCAAACACATGAAAAAATACCACACCAAAAATGTGGGATATGGCTTGATGAATCTTGATAAATACCAATGCAAACCTCAAATATGTGGAGCTTGTGACTAAGACCATAAGGCAAATGACATTCTTTGAGTCCCCCACCATAGTCAAATTCCGAATATTAATAGAAGCATCAAGCCTTAAACATATCATTTTATCATGGAAAAATCTCGAAATCACAATTTCTTGGCCTAGCCAATGTGTTCCAATGTTTACCAATATTTTTGTGGTAACTTAATTTTGCCGAATTTTACCGATATTTTCTCAAGTTTTACAATTTTTGGTTTTTCCAACCCTTGTCAATTTTATCCCAATGCCGATATTTGCAACACCATAGGGACATACTATCTTCCCTCCTATACTAATGAGAACCCCATCGACTTCTGCCACTCCGCGACTTCATTTCAAGGCACAATCAATATAAAAAATGAATTATTTTTCAGTTTGAATCCAATGATGAAATTATTTTTGAGTTAGATGAAGATGCCAACATTGTTGTGGGAAAACTTAGCTGGGTCGGGAATAAGAACAAGAATATCTATAATTAAATTGATTTAACAATTGAAGTTCTTGCTTGCCTAGATCTTGATGTGGAATGATTTTAATCCCTTCTGAATTAATATGTTCATATAACAGTGCTTTAGATTTAGTTTCCACCATCTCCAATTGACTCATCATATATTGGAATATGGAATGATTTTTTACCGGCCATATTCCTAACATGGGAATTTAGACAATGCAAACTAGACCTTTCAAAAGAGGCTTGCAATGGAAGGACCTTATGTAATGGATATGCCAAGTCCAAAATAGTTGCTTCAGTGAATTTTACTACTTGAACCAATCCTCAAGTCCATTCACCACCACTAACCAAGCCCCCATAGTGAAATGGAAATCCAAAAATAGGCATGAGAAGATTCCAAGCTGAAAAGGAAAATAACACACTCAGAGAGACCCTGGATTCCTCTCCTTTTCATATTTTCTAAGGTTAATATATTGTCATAGGATAAGGTCCAACCGAAAATATTAATCTTTGGAAAGGCATTTGAATGCCATATTTTTCTCCAGATCGAGACTTTGTGGGGAAGTGAATACTGAGAAAGTTGTTGGGCATAAATTTTCTTAATTGAATACTCAGTAAAACCCCACCCTCTACAGTATGATTCCTCAAGGTTCTTAAGGGCACAACCATGCAATATTTGACCAATGAGGCCACCAAATAGAGCAAGTGTGAAGGTGGAGCCATAAATCCCACCGTCTCAATAATCCTAAAGCTTTTTCCCATGTAGAAATTTCAAAGAGGCAATTTTCCCCTTGCTTTCTGATCATATATTTAAAGGAGTGAGATCTCTAGAGTGAATAAATTGGTGACCCATTATGCTATTATTCCAAGTGACCCATGATTTTATTCTTCCATATATAGATATTTTTACCATTTAAAACCTAGGTAAACAGATCCATTATTATTGGAATGGTAGATTGCATAAGTCTTTAAATGGATGACCATCCTCTCACTTGGAGAATATCATCTGAATTCTGCTCTCTTTCCCCTATGAAATATTTTTTGTGCAACTCCAAATTATTTTTCCACCATTTATACTTCTCTAACACTAACCTTCATAGGAGTTTAGCACCCATTGCTAGAATCCTTGATTCCAAGGCCACCTTGAGATTTAGGTTCCTAGATAATAGAATAGTTAACTATGTGAAATCTTTGGAGTTGGATTTCCCTCGTTACTAGAGAAATTATCTTAATTCTCGAGTCAGAGTTTTATTAACAATCACCTCAACAAGCATTGGAGAAAATTGATAGACGAGAACCATCTAAATTGGAATTGTTGCCTCGAAGAGTTTTTCTTCTTAGGAAGATAACAATGTTTATGGAATAATATTGAGGGAAAGGAGAGAATTATCATGCCATTCATTTTTCCTGTTATGTGTCTAACGTTAATACCTTTTAGGAAAAATAGTTAAATATTCCTTGTCAACTCCACCAAGGAATAAATACTTTGTCTTGTTGAATGCCACGCCGCCCTACTGCATGTGTTGAGAAAAAGCAGTAGACTTAAGGCAAGGAATTATCATATGGTAACTCCAAAATTGTTGGAACCAGGACCCATTAAAAGTGGCGCGTGAATTGTTGCCCTTTCCTAACTAAGAAGAGCAGATGGGGGCTTGATGTGAGGAGACAAAAAATCAATTGAATTTTCTCAAGAATGAGATGCATGAGTTCGAGTTAATACAAATGATGCTGAAACTAGAGGGCCAAATCCTCTTTCTGAATAGGAGATTCAAGGATCTGAACAAAATAAACTTACTGCACAATCCTTCTATTTTCACCAGAAATATGACGTTCTTGAATAAGATGAATTTGTAGCATCTTCCTCTCCTTTAGAATTTCATGAAATTGACTTGGGGAAAAGGCTTCTCCTATTCTAGGACAACAACATACCTATGATGCGTTCATTTGTAGGAATAAAGGGAAAGGAAAACATGTTTTCATACAATGATGAGAAAGGCATATTGGGGAAATATATCTTCACTTTTTATTTATCTTTTTCACCCACACCACTCTCATTTTTTCACTGATCCTGTTTGGTGATTTTTGGACCTTTCGGGGTAGTTTTTATAAGTGGTATGTATGGATTTTCCATTCATTATGTACTTTATATCTTCATGTGCATGTTTCCCTGGAAATCAAATACATGATTCAATACCATACATTTAACAACATATTGGCTCAACTCCATTGGAAATATCATGTTTTCTAGTCGATCAACATTTATCTCATTCAGGGTAGGTAGGAAGGTTTTCCATTTGTATTCATAGGGAAATTTCTAGCTTGTATTTTTCTTATATCTTTGAAATTTAGTGTTTTTTCTGATGATTGTATATGATTCCATGGCTAGAGGAAAATTCATCGGTTTAATTCTTCAAATATCTATAGTTCACATTCACCTCATAGGGAGATGATACCTCATTTGGATGACCCCCTCCATAATTTGATCTTCAATACCAATTTCTTAAACTGATGGTGGAGCCTGATTATGTAAAATTGGCACATACATATGTAATGGGATTCCAAGAGCATGAGAGGTGTTTTCATATGTTTATGGAGGTTGTGGAGCAAAAAAGAGCTCAAATAGTGTTGAAATACTTCACATAAAAGGGACTGATGTATTGATTCATGGTTCCATTTAAAAAATAATATCCATATAGAGAAAAAGTGTAGCACGCAGACTTTCATTGAAAATTGTGGGTTCTAAAGCCCGGGTTATGGCATGATTTTGTCAATATATCCTTGGTTGGATTCTCATGGCATAGGTTTAATTGATATTTTAAGTTTGTTTTGCAGTCTTCAAGTGCTAGTAACTCATGAACTAGGTTACCAATGTGTAACAATCATCGTTCAGGAATCAAGTTGTGACATTTTTTTATTTTTATTTATTTTTTATTTTTTAATATCTACGAGCTACGAGGATTGAAACCTAATGCCTAGAATTTTGACAGTTTGACAACATGAATAATTAAGCAATTTTTCCTAGCCAAGGCTTAACATAATAACAATCATTACACATCTTTAATTTTTGTCACTAGAATAAACCTGTGATATGGACTCATCTCACAACTTCAAATGATTTTTCCCAGCAAGTTCAACCTGCTTGAAACTAATTCCTAGTGTGGTTAATAAAGACAAGTTGTTATGGTACATAAATTGATAGCATAGACCACGTTGCAGTTCTAAAAAGAATCCTTGAGTGTAAATAAAACTATGCAAGTTTTTCTACTATAAAGCCTTTTGGGATACTTGAAATAATATATATATATATCATTGATGAATTTTAAAGAATGACAAGATCCAGAGGGCTAGGAAATCAATGCGTGAACCACCAACAAGAACTTAGAATTTAGCATAAGATGAGTTAGAGCCTAGGCAATTGAAACCCTATCATTTTAATCAATGATGAAGGAAATCACATAGGTCATTATATTTTCATGTAGAATCATTTGTTAATTCAAATTTCAACTTCAGAATGTGGAAGGCATACCATAATTTTTTCCACATAAGTCTAAACAACTTATAAGGAATAGTTTAATTTATTCACATAAATTATCAAGCCTTGCAAGTTTAAAAGTTCTGGGAAGAGCCAGAAGTAGTCAAAATAACATCTTGTTGCAATCACTGTTACACCATTTTTTTGGTCATCTAACTCATTATCATTAGATGAACCCAAGTACACCATGTAAGACCAATTTTACCCTAAGTAAAATTTCTTTCACCATGTCAAATAACATTTTTTCATATTTCCTGGTCACATTTAACCCAAAACAAGGAAATTAATTATCATTATTTATTTAATTATTTCCTAGGAATAAGTTATTTAAATCATTATTTAATAACATTCCCAGTTAAATTTGACTAAATCATTTTTAAATAATTAAATAAATCATTATTTCCCCATCATCTCCCTAAAATAATAAATAAATCATTTATTTATTTATTGTTTATAAATAAAGGAATTGACCTAAGTCAAAAGACATTTTCCCTCCAACAAATATAATAAAACATTCCTAAAGGGTGGTTCTAGAATTTGATTAATAATATTTTATTCATGCAACAAGTTCTAGATAACCCTAATATTTTTTTATAAATAGGAGGGTTTTCCCCATTCATTAGTCACCTTCATTGCATTAGATCACACTAGATCTATTCTTGGTCACCATTTTCCATTTTTTCTTTGTGAGCTCCCATTGAGTTCTATGTTTGTCAGGGTTTTCTACCACAATAAGAGAGAGGAATTTTAGATCTGAAATGTTCAGGACTTTCAAGAACCCATCCAATTGAGGAGAACCGGAAAACACCTTTCTTGTTTTCCTCTCAGGTGCCCCATTCTTTAATATAATATAAAACATTCTTTTAAACACATTGTTCTTGTCTTGTCTGTTGGATGCATAGAGCCATATTATATTTTATCTGCTTAATGTATTTTGTGCTTAGATCTGAATTTGTGCAGCAGAATTAAAGATATTTTGTAGCCATAATCGATGTTAGGGCTATTTTTTATGCGTAGCTAAAGTGATATTTTACGACGAAAGATTCATACTAACAATTGGCGACTCCACACGGGTTTTTCGTTACCGTCATTGCCGTTTACATATTCCTGAATATCCAGACATGTTTCTGCCACAAGCGTTTTCTCTTCATTTTCTGTTTTTCCTATTTTTATGTAGGTTTCTAATTCTAAACCATCAAATACTAATTTTAACCGTGTGTTTCGCTTCCTATTGCGCAGATGACATTAATATAATGAGACGACAAATTTTTTTCTAAAATCATTGAGAGAGCCTAGACCGTTGTCGACCTATCGGCTCCAAAAAGTGCGACTCCGAGCTCGAGGGACGCACTTTTCTTCCCCAAACCTCGACCTGATCGAAAACAGTCAAACCTACGACCGTACTTTTATGCAAATTTTCCAGCGTTTTTATGGGTTTGTCCGAAGTCACGTGTTTTCCTGTACCGTCTTCCGACCGTTTAGACTCGTTTTCTGATTTTTTTCACCACCCAAGTGGGAATTCACTCTGGTGGCTCTGCACTCCACTTTTTGTGGGAGAGTTTTTGCTGTTTCAGAAGTCTGAATTTTCAAGGTTTCAGCCTTTTTTCTTCCAGATCTAATACCTCATTTTCAGATCCCTTTATATCATCTCTTCTCCCTTCCAAATCACCTCATATAGTTTTGTTTGGGTTCATTTCTAGGGCCACCTCCTTTTCCCTTCTATTAGTCATCTTCCTTTAGCAGCAACCTTGCCTCACCTCTTTTGCTTGCTTCCAGACCTCTTTTCAAGCAAGATATTTCCTTGTGATCCTTCGGGTCTCCTCCCGACCTTAGATCTATTGGCCTCTTTTTAGCGTGCTTTGCTTCGTTTTTTCCCTCTTATAGACTAGTTTTGAGAGACCCGCCTTCTTGGGTTAGATTGATGCATTGGTAGTTGTTAATTTTCTTTTCTTTTAGTCTTATTTACTGCAGATTTATTTTCAGTTACGCAGCAGACTTTTTCTTTTACTCTCAAAACGTCTGGGTTTAAACAATTAAAATTAACGCACGCCACACACTGACCCTAAGTGAATAAGAGCCTGGTTAACACAGCCTGGCAAAGACTTTAAAATAAATTGTCACTGCACCCCTCCGCCCTTGACCTCACTTGATTTTGTCCCTCCTCGCCCCTCGTCTCTGCCTGGCATCATCAAGCAATGTTTCTGCTTTTCCTTGAGACTTCTCGCCTTTATTCTGTTTTCGTCGGTCGACTTCCTTCCGTCATCCCTTTGGTAAGTCCTACTCCCAAGCAGGGATAATTTTAGGGGCAAATTTTAGCCCAAAGGCGAATTTTAAGGGATTTTAAATTTGAATAGGGTGAATTTTTTATATAAACCCTATTTTCTATAGTTTTATAAAATTATCCCAATAATTATTTTAAAAATAATTAATTATTATATATTAGCCTACCGAAAAAAATGCGCATAAAACTGAAACAGTCCAATTCGCCCTCGATTTTCTTTGTTGGAGCACATTTCAATGCAATTCGCCTGCATTTACAGCGTCCGAGGAAGGGGTTGGAGCGATTCGCCCCATTTTTTTTCACTGGTTCGCAGGCATGGTTGGGGCTTGGAAGTTGAATGTTGGTTCTTGATGTGCATAAGCTCGCCGATCTTCTTGCTAGCTGAGCGAGGGTAATGGTTTACTGAGAACATCATCCTCCATTAATGGGAAATGGGTTACACATTCGAGAGCCTGCTAATGTCGACTATATCATCAAGCTCGACTATATCATCAAGCTATTTCATTAATGGGACTCTCCAAGGAGACCCGACGGTCGTTCTGGATTCAATGACATCAATACAAGATGCCATCAATGCAGATTACCTTCTATTCTCAGCGTACCTGGTGTTTTCCATGTAGCTGGGGTTTGTCATGTTGTGCACAGGATCGGTGAGGGAAAATAAGAGGATGAACATAATGCTCACCAACATCAAACTGCAAACCGGTTCCTTCTTCCAAATCCTGACCACGCAAAATAAGAGGATGAACATAATGCTCACCAACATCAAACTGCAAACCGTTTCCTTCTTCCAAATCCTGACCACGCAAACCATAATATTAAGAGATAATGCACATCAGGGACTTGTTTAGAGGCTTTGGAATAGTTATGGAATAATTTATTGTATTTTTTTTATAAATGGAAAGAGTTGGGGTTTCTACTGCTTCATTCCATGTGGGTTCTATATTTTTCTTCTGTATTCTGGCTTTTACAGCTGTTGAAGCCTGGAGGCCATGGCCTTCCAACTTCAACACAACAAAAGATGCAGATGTATCCATGGGAAATGAATTTGGGAGCTCAAAGAGATATGAAGGCTCCTCAGAATTTTTCCACATGAGATACCACAACGGTCCTGTGCTCAAGCCTCACAGAAAATATCACCATTCACACAATCTGGTATGGCAACTAGACTTTCAATGACAAGAGGATCATAAAGGCTTTCTTGCTTGCCCTCTCAGACAACAATAGAAGCGTCAGGAGTAGCAAAACCCCCTCTGTTGCAGAATGGTGGAGGACTGTGCAGCTTTACACAGACCAGACTGGGTCCAACATCAGCAAGAATATTGTGGTGGGAACTGAAGTGAATGATCGCTATTACTCTCATGAAAATTCACTCACTCGCCTCTCAATCCAAGCTGTGATTAAGAGTGCAGTAATAGCCCTTCGCCATCCCTTGCCCATTGATCCCAAGACTGGTCTCTATCTCTTTCTCACTTCTACTGATGTAGCAGTCCAGAATTTCTATAGTGAATTTTGTGGGTTTCATTATTTTACCTTCCCTTCCACTGTAGGGTATACCCTTCCCTATGCTTGGGTAGGGCACTATGGAACACAATGACCAGATGTCTGTGCATACCCTTTCTCAATCCCTTCATACATGACTGGTATGCAACCCTTCAAGTCCCCTAATAGTAACGTTGGTGTGGATGGCATGATCAGTGTTATTGCCCATGAACTCTCAGAGCTTGCATCTAATCCACTCTGGTGAGGTGAATAGAAAGTGATGTTTGTGTGCAGGAGATTGCTGATGGTCGTTGTGGGTATGTACATTACGGCTACTTAGATTGATGTTCAGATGAATAGAGATTCCTCTATTGCCTGTGAATCAATGTGGATTATCACTTATCATGTAGATCTTTTCTTCCTCTTTAGCTTTTTTGTGGATTATCACTCCAAGAAAAAGTTTTTGGAAAGCAGGGAGACACATAGCAAAAACAGAGAAGGATGCCCAAATTAAGTTGAGCCTCTATCAGCCATCTACGTTTCATGTGATCAATCCATCAAAGAAGACAAAGATTGGAAATCCAGTGGGATATAAAGTTGTCCGAGGGGGCACTACTGCAAGCTTACTCGATCACAATGATCCTCCTCAGCACCGAGGGGCCTTCACTGACAATCAGGTTTGGATTTGGATGCCCTCAAAGTTCGACTAGTTTTTGTTGTTGAAATTCACACTAAATAATCAAATAGATTTTGTTGTTCAAACAAACTTAAAGTCTCCAGAGACTGTGAAACAGGTCAATTATAATAGATATGGCTCCATAAGTGTTCCCAGTTTGGCAAATTGGAGAAATTTCTCAATAGATATGGCTCCATAATGTACCCAGTTTGGCAAATTGGAGAAAATCTTGAGGTCCTTTTTATGAGCCAAATATCGAGGTGAAAGGGGTCTGCCTATGGTCCCTTGGCATATGTGTATCCTTTCTAAAGACAAGGTATCCTTTCTAAAGACAAGGACGGCAACCTAAAACTCTATAAAGCAGTAAACTAGAAACGTACAAAACTGTTGGTTTATACACCAAATCTACCAACACTTGTTACTTGACGATACGAACATCAAAAATAAATCTGTAGCACTCAAAAACACACCTCTGTTTTCTTATTAACTAAAAAAAGAAAACATTACAACAGCTCACTCAAAACTGGAATTGTTTGATCTCTCACACCCTTCCTTTCTTTATAGATGAAAAAGGGTAGGAGAAAATACAGAATAGCCCATCTTGTTCTGAAAAAGCAAACTGCTAAGTTTGTGAAGTCAACTTCTGAAAATAATGGAAGCAAGGTCTAAACTTAAACTTCCAAATCCGAAACAATAGTTAACTTACTCCTAGAATAGAATCTAATCTAACACCGAAGAAGGCATCACTTCGATTTTATATGAGCAACTAAAATTATATCTACTCTAAGTCCGGCACATGTATGCATGCACCCCTTCTCATCGCCCATATAATCCGTTGCCGTGCATCATTAACTCGCTCGAAGTCCACAATCGAAGGCACTTCATGCTAAGTAATGCACTCTGGGCTAGGATTTGCAATAACCTACTATCTCTACTGAAGTGTGGCATCTCTGCTGGAGGAAGAGAAACGACTGAGCAATCATAGTTAAGAAATAACTCTCCTTTGTAAGGAAAGTGTTCTCCACCAAACTACTATCACAGCATCTCAAACCCCCCCTTTGCTAGGGCCTTCATCATCATGTTGACTATTTGTGAATCTGAAGTAATATAACCTTGGATGACTGCTGCTTCCACACTCTGAAATCTCTTCGGAGTCTTCAAGGTGTGAATCCCTTGTACAAGGAAAACTTCATCAATAACTTGCCAACCTCCATTGTCTTTCATGTCGACTTTACTCATTAAAATCTTCTTACACCACAATATGAGTTGTTTGGAACAAGCAATTCACTATTTTGGTTAAAATTTTCAAAGGAGAAAGTTATGCAACTCGCACGAAGAGGTCGAATGTGCTAATGAATTTATTTTTTTAACTTAGTCCTTTTTCTTTCCAACTTCTGTGTAAGCTGTACCTAGAAGATTAAAATTGATTACTGTCACAAAATTTTGTGAAAACAGAGATGACTGTCAAAGGTGTGGAAGAGTATAAGGAGAAAGCTGTAAACTTTGCAAAACTATCAAGCTTAGGTTTCGTGGATCGAATCTGTACAGATGACATAATTCAGCCTGAGAACGATTTTGAGCTTGAAAAGTGGGATTAGCTAGCTGTTTGTAAAGATGAGTTACCAACTTGTACCAGACTGATTACGAGTTTGAATCTCCATCTGGTGTTAAAGCTGCTGCAAACAAATCAGTTAAATAGGCTGTGTAGTTCAGACTGAAGTTGATGATCCTCATTGTTCAAAAAAAAAAACACAGAGACTTGATGAGAGAATGGGAGTAAATAAATATGATCTTGTTTGAGAGGATCCAGATCAGGGACTTGTTTAGAGGCTTTGGAATAGTTATGGAATAGTTATTGTATTTTTTTTATAAATGGAGAGAGTTGGGGTTTCTGCTGCTTCATTCCATGTGGGTTCTATATTTTTCTTCTGTATTCTGGCTTTTACAGCTGTTGAAGCCTGGAGGCCATGGCCTTCCAACTTCAACACAACAAAAGCTGCAGATGTATCCATGGGAAATGAATTTGGGAGCTCAAAGAGATATGAAGGCTCCTCAGAATTTGTCCACATGAGATACCACAACGGTCCTATGCTCAAGCCTCACAGAAAATATCACCATTCACACAATCCGGTATGGCAACTAGACTTTCAATGACAAGAGGATCATAAAGGCTTTCTTGCTTGCTCTCTCAGACAACAATAGAAGCGTCAGGAGCAGCAAAACCCCCTCTGTTGCAGAATGGTGGAGGACTGTGCAGCTTTACACAGACCAGACTGGGTCCAACATCAACAAGAATATTGTGGTGGGATCTGAAGTGAATGATCGCTATTACTCTCATGGAAAGTCACTCACTCGCCTCTCAATCCAGGCTGTGATTAAGAGTGCAGTAACAACCCTTCGCCATCCCTTGCCCATTGATCCCAAGACTGGTCCCTATCTCTTGCTCACTTCTACTGATGTAGAAGTCCAGGATTTCTGTAGGGCAGTTTGTGGGTTTCATTATTTTACCTTCCCTTCCACTGTAGGGTATACCCTTTCCTATGCTTGGGTAGGGCACTCTGGAACACAATGCCCAGATGTCTGTGCATACCCTTTCTCAATCCCTTCATACATGACTAGTATGCAGCCCTTCAAGTCCCCTAATAGTAACGTTGGTGTGGATGGCATGATCAGTGTTATTGCCCATGAAATCTCAGAGCTTGCATCTAATCCACTCTGGTGAGGTGAATAGAAAGTGATGTTTGTGTGCAGGAGATTGCTGATGGTGAATAGAAAGTGATGTTTGTGTGCAGGAGATTGCTGATGGTCGTTGTGGGTATGTACATTACGACTGCTTAGATTGATGTTCAGATGAATAGAGATTCCTCTATTGCCTATGAATCAATGTGGATTATCACTTATCATGTAGATATTTTCTTCCTCTTTATCTTTTTTGTGGATTATCACTCCAAGAAAAAGTTTTTGGAAAGCAGGGAGACACATAGCAAAAACAGAGAAGGATGCCCAAATTAAGTTGAGCCTCTATCAGCCATCTACGTTTCATGTGATCAATCCATAAAAGAAGACAAAGATTGGAAATCCAGTGGGATATAAAGTTGTCCCAGGGGGCACTACTGCAAGCTTACTCGATCACAATGATCCTCCTCAGCACCGAGGGGCCTTCACTGACAATCAGGTTTGGATTTGGATGCCCTCAAAGTTCGACTAGTTTTTGTTGTTGAAATTCACACTAAATAATCAAATAGATTTTGTTGTTCAAACAAACTTAAAGTCTCCAGAGACTGTGAAACAGGTAAATTATAATAGATATGGCTCCATAAGTGTTCCCAGTTTGGAAAATTGGAGAAATTTCTCAATAGATATGGCTCCATAATGTACCCAGTTTGGCAAATTGGAGAAAATCTTGAGGTCCTTTTTATGAGCCAAATATCGAGGTGAAAGGGGTCTGCCTATGGTCCCTTGGCATATGTGTATCCTTTCTAAAGACAAGGACGACAACCTAAAACTCTATAAAGCAGTAAACTAGAAACATACAAAACTGTTGGTTTATACACCAAATCTACCAACACTTGTTACTTGACGATACGAACATCAAAAATAAATCTGTAGCACTCAAAAACACACCTCTGTTTTCTTATTAACTAAAAAAAGAAAACATTACAACAGCTCACTCAAAACTGGAATTGTTTGATCTCTCACACCCTTCCTTTCTTTATAGATGAAAAAGGGTAGGAGAAAATACAGAATAGCCCATCTTGTTCTGAAAAAGCAAACTGCTAAGTTTATGAAGTCAACTTCTGAAAATAATGGAAGCAAGGTCTAAACTTAAACTTCCAAATCTGAAACAATAGTTAACTTACTCCTAGAATAGAATCTAATCTAACACTGAAGAAGGCATCACTTCTGATTTTATAAGAGCAACTAAAATTATATCTACTCTAAGTCTGGCACATGCATGCATGCACCCCTTCTCATTGCCCATATAATCTGTTGCTGTGCGTCATTAACTCTGCTGAAGTCCACAATCAGAAGGCACTTCTTATGCTATGCACAGACCCCAAGGCTAGGATTTGCAATAACCTACTATCTCTACTGAAGTGTGGCATCTCTGCTGGAGGAAGAGAAACGACTGAGCAATCATAGTTAAGAAATAACTCTCCTTTGTAAGGAAAGTGTTCTCCACCAAACTACTATCACAACATCTCAAACCCCCCCTTTGCTAGGGCCTTCATCATCATGTTGACTATTTGTGAATCCGAAGTAATATAACCTTGGATGACTGCTCCCTTCCACACTCTGAAATCTCTTCGGAGTCTTCAAGGTGTGAATCCCTTGTACAAGGAAAACTTCATCAATAACTTGCCAACCTCCATTGTCCTTCATGTCGACTTTACTCATTAAAATCTTCTTACACCACAATATGAGTTGTTTGGAACAGTTACCCACTATTTTGGTTGGGTACTTAAAGGAGAAAGTTATGATCAACTCGCACGAAGAGGTTGAATGTGCTAATGAATTTATTTTTTTAACTTAGTCCTTTTTCTTTCCAACTTCTGTGTAAGCTGTACCTAGAAGATTAAAATTGATTACTGTCACAAAAGTTTGTGAAAACAGAGATGACTGTCAAAGGTGTGGAAGAGTATAAGGAGAAAGCTGTAAACTTTGAAAAACTATCAAGCTTAGGTTTCTTGGATCGAATCTGTACAGATGACATAATTCAGCCTGAGAACGATTTTGAGCTTGAAAAGTGGGATTAGCTAGCTGTTTGTAAAGATGAGTTACCAACTCGTACTAGACTGATTACGGGTTTGAATCTTCATCTGGTGTTAAAGCTGCTGCAAACAAATCAGTTAAATAGGCTGTGTAGTTCAGACTGAAGTTGATGATCCTCATTGTTCAAAAAAAAAACACAGAGACTTGATGAGAGAATGGGAGTAAATAAATATGATCTTGTTTGAGAGGATCCAGATCTTTTGATTGGACTGAAAACACAAGAAAAGAGCTGCAAGAAGACTGTGAACAGAGAAGAAAACACTGATCTTTGTTGCTTAGAACAGTGACCCCTTCATGGAATTTTCTGAAAAAATGTTCCACAGGTAGATATTTGGTTCTTCCCCTGTATTTATTATTAGCAATGATTGGTTTCAAGCCCGTGAAAAGATCCCAACAAATGCAATTGTGGATATTGGTGAAATTTTTGCTTCTGGGGTAGATCAAGTTACAGATCAAATGCGGACTCAGGGTGACATAGAACAGAACACAAGATCTGACAGGTGCCTCTTGTTACCAAATGTAGTATGTCAAAACAGCCTGAGAGTTGTCTCCATTGTATTGGTCATGTTGGGTACCTGAGTGAATCCTCCTGGTACATAGAAAATTCTTTTGGCAGACATGATACAAATGATGTTGGGTGCTCTCAGCAGAGAAGAACAGAGGCAGGACAATGCGACCTGGGGCTGAGGAAAATAGTATGCCCAACGCACTAATCTTAAGAGGAATATGGCGAACAATGTCATATATGTGTGTGTGAACGTTAGAATAAATGGTGTTGAGCTGACCTGCCAAAATATAATGGAGCTGACCTGTGTAACTGATTTTTGAGATAACTTTAAAGTACATAAATGAGGGCCGACATGAATCATGTGTTCAGCCATTTGCAAATGCATGCAAAGTGGCAGGGTTAGCCCTAGTTTGAGCTGATTCTTGTGACTTAAAAAGGGGGTTTATCATCATTAAGGTTTCTTGCTACCTTGAAGGGTGATATGTCCACATTTTGAGATTCTTGAGGGGAATGTGGGAGTCTGAATTGTTACATGTTGGAGATTTTGTTGAGCTAGACAGTCCACTTGAGGCTTCTGTGCCCACTTTGAAGGGTTGCATGGCAGTTTTGAAGAATGATTGAAGGATTCTTGCACGTTTAAGGGCTTTTGTAGGCTGGATGATGTGCCAGAACACCCCGTATGCGCTTCATTTGTGGGGTTTGGTCGTGTTTGAGGGCTCATTCTCTTTTGATTTTGCACGTGGCAATAAAAATCCCAAATTTTATGTAATTTAGATTATTTAATTGTGCCCCTCCATAAGCTAATTTAGGGTCTTTTAGTATAGAAAATCAATATGGCTCCATACGTCTATGTTCAAACAAACTTAAAGTCTCTAGTCAAGTTATATCAGCTAGTATCATACATTGATCAAATGCATCTGAAGCAACCTGCCTACTATTCTCTGTTTTGCATGTGCCAATGAGAAATATACCTTAAGTGTGATGATGCCTTTTTGTTCTGAAGCTTCTTGCTATCAACAGTATACCACAAGGTTTAGGATTTTTGATGCCTTTTAGGATCCCTTCAAGTTGTTGGCCTTGTTCTGCAAACCACTCATTCAAGACAGTGTTAATGACTATTATATCATGCCAGCAAACTCTAGAAGATCTTTGTGCTTAGCGAAACTGTATGATCTTCAGAATTTACTCACCGTAGGTATACTTCAGTTAGGCCCACAGGAGGACTATCATG
This sequence comes from Pinus albicaulis, assembly GCA_034641835.2. Lineage (NCBI taxonomy): Eukaryota > Viridiplantae > Streptophyta > Pinopsida > Pinales > Pinaceae > Pinus > Pinus albicaulis. Next base: position 839,029,387 of record CM076575.1, read on the forward strand.
AACACTTTAGGATTATTGTCATATAAAAGGTTATTGTCACAAGGGTGTTGTATCAAAACACTGCAATGATAGTCTTAAGCAACTGCTGCAGGGCAATGATGAACCTTGAGGCTTACTACTGCAATAAGATAAAGCTATTGTATACAGTGAGACTGCTTGACAACACAACTACTGTGGAATTGATGAGATCTTAATTCTGATGCCCTTTCACTTCTTCAACTTAAATGGTGTTGTAATGTAAATTATGTTTCCATAGTTGAAGATTTGAAGTATTTTGCGATATTGTTATTGTACCATGGCACCTAGATTGGATCCATTGTTTATCAACACTTTTTTAATAGCATGTTTTATTTTCTTCCTGTTGCTGTTCATTGGAAATTCTGAACCACTTTCTCAACTGTCAGATTAGATGGAATATTCATGCATATTCAGCTCTGTTAGTAGAAAATAATGTAACCATTTCAGGAATTAGCAGTTGGTGATATATGGTTGAAGTTGTAATTGTGGGATGTCAGAGCTATTAGCAGTCACAAGGGTGATTGATGGAAAACGTTTTGAATGCCTCCAAGAAACTTCGTCACTTCACTTGAAAGCTTTATCACCCCTTGGTCTGGATGGCCTATGACATTATAACAATAAATCAAGTTATAAATTTCACTCCAACTGCAGAGAAACACAGTATTCAGAGCATGGATGTATGAAAGGGCCAGTATGTCAGAAGAAAAACTCACCAATGCTATCCATGGCTTGCTCTAACTTGAAAAGATAGTCACGGTTATTCCCACATGGACCAGCAGCTTTTGCAATTTTCCTGCATACAAGATGATGCCATCTGTAAGTGAAATTCTGTTGAAACGCTTTATACTTAAAACAAATCTCATATTTCAAACATTTGGGTCAAATATATTGTTGTAAGTTACATACCTTGCCATTTCTTGTAGTGGAGCTGGGCCCAAATAGTACTTGTTTATGTTCTTGTTTGGAGTTGATATGAACCTGCAAGAATTATAAAACCAATGATTATGATGAATCTACCAGTGATTATGATGAATCTGTCTAAAAAGCAGGAGCAAAATGTATTTCCATATAAAATAAAGCCAACAAAAAATGAGACAAGCCCAGAGAAATTAAGGCTATGAGATCAAATCTGCTTGAACTCACACTAGGACTCCAGTCAGAAATGGGGTTGCAAATTCTCTTTCCTCCTACAATAACAAATCCACCATTGAAGATCAGACATCATATGAAAATTTCAAACACATGAATAACTTCTATATATTTCCAAGAAATTGTTAGGCATTTTCCATATATATGGAGCAATGCAGAGCATCTTACTGTGTAGAAATATACAGAGGCCTTAAGATCATATTCACATTCCCTCCTTTCTAGATATTGATTATCACATTTATTAGTAAAAACCCATCAGTGTTTTTCCCATTAATAGGCAAAGAAAAACATGCTAAACAAAACAGTGAGACTCCCCTTTCATCTCACCTCCATAGCCAATCTTTCCTTCTCTGGTTATCCTCTCACATAGTAAGCTCTACCCCACTAAGAATATCAACCAAAAATCAGTGTCAGTCCATACATAAAAAAACAATGGAGATGCAGAAAAATACCCTTCACAAGACAAATAAAAACCAATAGAGTTTAAACAACCTTTACATGGATTGCTTATTGCAAAATATCTAGTATTCCCAGCAATGTACATAGCTCAAAAATTATATGGGAATATAGACAGAAGATAAATGTAAGATAAGAATATTCTCTGTTCTTACACAAATAGTTCCCTCCTGCGCTTCCAATGTACATGTCCGAGCTGGAGACTGTGGAGTCCCACGGTGGTCAGTACAAGCTGCAAAAAGCACAAGGAGGAAGTCCCTTTAAACATCCATTCCAGCAGTAACACCATTTTTCATTATTGAATGATGTGAATAACTCATCAGTATGAAAGAAATTTGAACCTAAATTAAAAAGTCTTTGGTAGCCTTTGATATATCCAACAAATTCTTCATCAACATCAACATCCACAAGCCTATACAACCCATTCTGTTTTAGCACCGATGCAATCACCTAACCATTGGTCCATTACCTTAATCTTTCACAAAACGATTTTCAACACTAAATGAGGCCTCCAAATATGGACTCTATATTGTTATCTCACTAATTGAGAGAAGATTTTTATCTATATCTAATCAATGGTATGTAATGCACATTCTCAAAAGTACACTTCTTAACATCTAACAATTTCATTTGAACATCCCCACAATTTTCCACAAAATGCACCCAACCAAAACCAAAGACTGTAGTTTCTATTTTGGATTTGGCTTCAATGAAGGTAATAAACCAATCCTTCTTGATGGCCATGTGCTTTAAAGCACCAAAATCAAGGAACCAATTATGTAAAGGCCTACCTCCCACCTAAGAAGAAATTTAAATATATATATATATATATATATATATATGTTCTAGGGATCTTGCTGCCGGGCTGTCATAAGTTTCCTAGCTGTGCAGGTGTTTATTACTATTGTGAATTGTGTGTGGCACTGAATTGGGATTGAGTTTAATACACAGTTCAATGCTTAGATTTTTTTATAATCCAGAGCCAATTCGTACCTTTGTCTTGTCCATTCTCGCTGCATTTCATTATTGAAAGTATGATTAGGTCAAAGTTCATCAAGGGTGAAAACTGTTTCAGTCATAATTGAATTCATCACATCCACGAACAAGTTGCCAGTAATTGATATCTGCCCAGATTTGTCATGCCTATAGAACAATATGGTTCTTTGGGTTATATTTTATTTGGACTTATAAGTTATAACTACCAGATTTGAAAAGATGCATATACTAAAAACGTATCTCTCCTTGTACAAATTTAAAACAAGACAACATTTGTACAACAATACTAGGAGAGCATTGGCAAGTTCTAGAGTGGGCCTCCTCCCCAATCAATGGAGCTATCAGGTAAATACAAGGTGCCACTACTACTACTTGTAGGATTCTGCTACAAATAGATTCATGGCATGGCATGGGCATGACGTGGGGAATGTAGTTTTTCTAATGGTTCTCTTCATGTTGATGGTTATAATTTTAACAAATTCAGCAGGGTGGCTGCAACTGGCACATATTCCTTTCAATATCCAGATTTTGAAGGCATGAGAAGGAATAATATTTTGAAGTGAAAAGCAGTTCACCTTATTATAGTTACCATGCTAGGTCTTCCTTTAAGAGCTTCACAACATCAAATAATTTCCATAAATATGGTTGTAAGAGTCATGATGGTGTTGTAATGTAAATTATGTTTCCATAGTTGAACATCTGAAGTATTTTGCGATATTGTTATTGTACCATGGCACCTGGATCGGATCCAATGTTTATCAACACTTTTTTAATAGCATGTTTTCTTTTCTTCCCGTTGTTGTTCATTTCTCCTCAAACTCCTCTCCAACCTCAATATCAGTGCTAGTAGTAGCATGAGCAACAACACTACGCTTAGCAGAACTAGAAGAACGTGTTTTCCAAACTGCACGAGAACTACTTCCCTCACGAGTCACCATGTACCATGCTTGGTCTCGGTGGTTCTCTTCCTTCTACTCCTGGTTCAACTACCATATCTTCATTGGAACCAACACCCCAAAGTCCATTAGACAACGATTCACCATTTTGTAGTAGTGATTCACCATTTGTACTGGTGATTCGCCATGATTTTATAGGATAATATAATCTCGTGAGAGATTCGCCAAAAAATTATATATACATATTATATTATTAATAAAATCGCCTTCCATTTTTCCTATGTATCACGGGGATTCGCCTATTTTTTATATATATAAATTTAGGGGGGTTCTTAAAATTATCCCTGCTCCCAAGTCCGCACTCCGACTCTTCCTCTGATTGTTCGGGTTCTTCCCCTACTTCTGGTTCTCCCTCTCTTACCTTCACCATGTCTAGTTCAGGACCTAGCCCTAACCCCAGTTCTACCACTGGGTCCGTTTCCAATGGAACCACTACAGGACCTACCTCGACTGCCCCATTGCTCCGTTATATGGCCGGCCTCAGTCTCCCCGACTTCAATCAGCTCATTAATGACCCTATTCGCCACGATGTTAGTTGGCCTGCTATGCCAACCAAGCTTCCCTCCAACATTCCCAAGTTCGAAGGCCTTGCTAGCGAAGATCCCTCCAACCATATCCGATCTTTCCACATGTGGTGTTCCTCCAATTCCATCACCGATGACTCCATCCGTCTTCATTTGTTCCAATGCACGCTTACCGGCGAAGCTTCTAAATGGTATGTTGATTAAGCCACCTCTTCCCATACCACCTTTGCGACCATTGCCCAAGCCTTTTTATCCTATTTCTAGCTTCCTCTCCGATACGACACTGGCACTGAAATCTTAACCTCTTTTCATCAATCCTCTTCAACCCGCCTTTCCGCTCATGTCCAAGAATGGCGACGAAGACGGAGCCTATGTCGTGCCCCCCCCTTTGAAGATCGGGTTTACATGGACTGGTTCCTTCGCTCTCTCTTACCTCCCATTGGCAAAGATGTCGCATCCCATTTTCCCCAAACCGAAGAAGCCGCTTTCCAAATCGCCTTGAAATATGACCTCATCTACGCCCAATCCGGTTATGTTTATACCGTCCTTCCTGACCTCCCCAAGCCCGGTGGTCCTAATGCCTTGGGGGCCTCTCACTTTGCCGACGGTATCGTTGGAGCCCTGTCACATACCTCTCCTCAACCTCCTGTGGGCTATGGTTTCCCTCCAGGAGCGGCCAGCCCCTTCGGCACGTTCCCCCCTCCAGGTAACATGTATCTAGGATACGGCATGCCTCCTCATTTTTCCCACCCTCCTTCTTACCTCAATGTTTCCCACCCTACCCCATATCCGTACCTACAACCTGGTGTCCCAACTCCTCCAACATTTGGACCTCCCACTCCTTTGCCTTCTCCACCCCCGCAACCGCACCTACTACCCCCTCCAGGGCAAGTATTTGCACAGCAGGGGGAACCTAATTTTCTTCCTTCTCAAAGAAAGAGAAAAGGCAATCAATCCGCTTCTGGTAATCGTGGATCCAATCCTTCTAGTATTGACCCTACCACTGCCAACCAGCCACAGGGCTCCCAGCCCAAGCCGGACAGGCCGCTTCGCACCAATAAGCCTTGTTCGTGTTGCAGTGTTTATGGTCATTACACTCACGATTGTCCCTTATTACCACAAATGCGGTAGATGTGGGAGTCCCAGGCCACCGTACGAGGACAACACTCCCCCCCTACTATCCCTCCCAATCCAGCTACTTCTCAACCTGCTATGTTTACTGATCCTTTCCCTCAACAAGGATTCGTGGCCACTCAATCACCTCATGCCCCAGTAACCACTCAACCTTCCCCTTCTGGTTCCTCCGATTACCAAATTCTCATGATGGCCTCTGACCACCCACTCACCGTCGACCTTAACCTTCAAACTTGGTCCCATTAGTATTCCACACCTCCTGTTCCGTTTGTCTCCGAGTCCCCATCTCCAGGTCTTACAGAGCCTCTATCGACACCTAATGGTCCCTTGCAACTCCCTTCGCCCAAAGCTGAGGTTCATCCCAAGACTCCTAAGGGACCATTACGCCAAAATGCTGCCTTTGGTCGAGCTGCCCACTCCTACAACACAGTAGATGATCTGGCGCAATCTCCTGCTGCCATTTCAACACTGGAACTCCTCCAGTCGTGTCCTTCCCAAAAGAAGGCTCTACTATCTGCCATGGGCGCTGTAGATCCTGCTGATGACCAATTGATTGTTTTCGACGCCCGTCAGTCAGAACATCCCCCTCTTCCTCCTTCCATTGCTTTCCAAATCCCCGTCAAAATCCGCAATGCCAATGTCGCTCGGTGTATTATTGATGAGGGGGCATCTACCTGCGTAATGTCCGCTTCGGTTTGGAAACAACTCGGATCCCCTGAGCTGGCCCCTTCCACAATCACCCTTCATGCTTGGGATGGCCATGCCTCCCAGCCCATTGGCATATTCCATAATTGTCCTATCACCCTTGCAGGAAACACTGTTTGTGTCGACGTTGAAGTTATTGATGCCCCTCTTGATTACAACATTCTCTTGGGGCGTAGTTACACCTATGCCATGTCCGTCGTCCCATCCGCAGTCTACCGCAAGATGTTATTTCCTCATAATGGCAAGATTGTCACCATTGACCAGTTGACCTACCATGAACCAAAATCTCAGACCCCCACTGAGTCCACCATCTCTACCGTTACCAATAAACCCACTGTTGATTCTTTGACCAGTGTTTCCCCCGGCGTCTACAAAGACTCCTCTTTGCTTGGAACTTTTCCTAGTCCTCCCCCTCCTCCTGTTTTTGACCCCAATTCAACAAATGTTTGCATGATGCAATCGTCTCAGGCTAGCCTTCCACAGCCTGCTCTGGTTAGTCAGCAACCTCCCTCTCGCCCACCGTAACTTGCTCCTAGCTCTTCGCTTAAGTCGACCGAACCTTTTTCGCCTGGTCCTTCCCATCCACCTCCCACTCAAAAACCTCCCTTCCCTCCTGAGTCGGTTCCCTTAAGTCCCCACCATATGGGAGCCATCCCTCCTGGTCATTACCCCGCCGGTCAGATACCTTTCCTTGGTCCCCCCCCGGGCGTTTATTCAGTCCCTGTCATGGCCACCCTTTCCCTACCTAATTTAACCTTGGGAATTCCAGTATGGTATCTTACTCCTCTAGCCGAGACCCCACCAGGCCACCCCAAACCATACATAGCTGTGACACCGGTGCAACCAATTCCCTTCGCTCCTTCCACCGCTACAGTGCCCCTAGCCCCTCCGCAGGACCCTCCCCATGCTGCAACCCCTACAGGCAAGAAAAGAAAAACTCGAAAGGGGGCATCCAAAGACAAGGCCACCGCACCCGACCCTACCCCTCCCCCTTCCCCACCCGCCAAGCCTTGTGCCTTGTGTGATGGTATCGGTCATCCCACACATACTTGTCCTGAGTTGCCCCGTATCCAACCCATGGTTAAAATCGCGTTCCCTGAATCTACGGTCCCTGAAACCTCTGTTTCTTCCTCATCCGCAGCCAAGACCTCAAAAGCTCTTCACACCAAAAAACCCTGTGCTCTGTGCGGTGTCCATGGCCATTACTCTCACCATTGTCCTCACCTCACGCATTACTGAGCCTCTTTAGAGGTCATTTGCGAGTACGAACTTGAACAAAATAAATCTGCCTCTCCCATCCTTGCTCAATATGCATCAGGTCTACTCGAGGATCCTCCCGCTACCATTGACATTCCTCCCCATGATGTTGAAATGTCAGAATCTGCTGCTCCCCTCCTATACCTATCATCATCCGCGCAACCATCAGAGTACATTCCCTTCGAATCCACTCCATCTGTTCTGCTTGATCCTCCTTTAGACACATTATCGGGCTCTTCATGTTTTGACCATCCTTTTACTTGTTCTTCTGTCATTCCCCATGATGACCCGTATCTGCGCCTCTCTTCCCGTACTGTTGATTTAGGTAACTTTGCAGCATCGTACGGTTCCCTTGACCCTTCCATTCCCTCCCATAATCATGATCACACCATCCGTATCTTTGATGTTCTTCGCAGCCTGAGTTACCACCCTTCATCCCATAGTTCTCATTCATCTCCCTCTCATCGATCTCTGAGTCCTAGACTTCCTACCCAGACTGCTTCCTCCCATAGCCGTTAGTGGATGTCTATCCTCTACTCATGCTGCCATCATTTTTCTCATCCCTCCCATTTGTTGTCCTGCGAAACTATCACATCGGCCCTCTCCTCCACCCATTATCTTGGCTATGCCAATGGGGCAAGTCGCTCTTCCCAGAATCTCGCTTCGACAGCATAGGCAATCTTTACCCCCTTGCATACCCTGGTTCTTTCAAATGGGCTCTGCATTGGTAATGCCACCAATAATCAGGCTGAATATGATGCAGTACATGGCCTCTTAGCTGATGCTCTCTCTCATCACATCCTCCATCTCCATGTTCATTTAGATTCCCTGCTTCTTGTCTTACAACTCAACGGTGTCTATCGTGTGCATAACCCTATCCTGTTTAGACAATATCTACGGGTGCAACTTTTGATACGTGAATTTAGATTCATTACTTTCACCCATATCCCTCGACATCAAAATCACTACGTAGATCAAATCACAAATCATGTTCTGGACTGGCATTTATCACACACAAGACAATAACATTTCACATCATCAACAAAATGTCCATAAATCATATATATATTACATAACATGTGTTTTTAGAATCCATCTGCTCTGAAACATACAAAATGCCCATAGCATGGTAAGTAAAAAAAACTACAAAATGGGGGGCACCACTTGCCCCTACATCAACGCTAGGGGGCACCACTTTCCTTACATCTAATCACTCTCTGGAGGGTCCCGAGCCAACGGATCTGCTCCTGCAGCTCGTAGATGACGCACAGTCTGACTGGCCATCGCCATGCGTCGCATGATACCTCGCCATTCCGAGGGTAGCCCAATACATAACTCTATGTACTGGTCGTCTAAATCCTGCCAACCACGATCCGACACACAGGAAAAAAACCCCTCACATCTACGACGGATGTCCTCCACCAGAGCGGCCATATCCTCGTTCTTTGATGTCCTTGATCCACTTGCACCTATAGCTCCTGCTGCTACCGGTCGTCCCATATATTCGGCCGGTTTTACCGGAGCTATATCTGCATTCCAAACAATATAACGATTAGTACCATGAATACTAGTCACAAACTCTAAAATGCACATAACAAATTAGCAGCCTGTCACTTACCATCGGGCCCCCACACTCAACCAGGCGGCAACGGCAAGTCTGGATCTCCCCAATAACTCATCCCACTATAGGGATAGTTGTCTATTTATAGTGGCATCTGATCCCAATGGGCGAAGAACTCTGGTTGGAACACTCATCCGACTGCCCCTCCTCCTCCTCTACACAGTAATCGTCCCCACCGACGCATCCGGGGCTCTCTTGGACCTCCATCAGGTAACTATATACGAGGTCGCAAGGTCGGGATCTTCTCAAAGAAGAAAGAGCACAACACAGTCCCATAGGCACAATCATGATTCACTTGTCGCTTTCATAGTGACAACTGTCGTTTCACCGAAACCAACATCATCTGGGCCCACCCATAGTAGGTACCCCCCAACACACTCTCTGCAATCATCATCTGTCCTCCAGTGATGTGATGGAACGCCTGGCTGCCAAAGATCTGTAACACTGCTGCGACCACTGCCCGGGTCTCCAACCTCTCTAGATCCCCAATGGATATCCGTGTCCCTTTAACTCGGACACTTGATCGACAATTTCGATCAACAAAATCCATAATGTTACGCCCCCGTGGTAACACTGGCTGCGTATTTCCCACCATCCCTAATGGTGGGAGACCAGTCAAGAAATACAAATCCTGGACCGTCAACTCGATCCTGTGCCCCTGCACTATAAACACCTCATGATCTGGATCTCAGTAACTGGTAATCCGGGCCAACAAGGGCTCTCCAGCCCTCATCAAAGGGTTCTCCAAAAATTTAAGAACCCCATACCTAGCCAGTGCACGACGGACACCCTGATCCACTTGGATTTCCGTCTATAATATACCTAAGTCTCTCTCTCTCTACTTGATCCGTATATCTGCCATATCTGCACAAAACCATCATTTTTTCCAGTCTCCAGATCAACAAAACTGCATTAAATTACACCAAAACTGAATCTCAGCCCACAACAGCACTGAAACCTCCCACATCTAACAGGTCGGACTTTTTGGGCAAAACCTGGGCCAGGTCGCAACTTTCAAGCCCAAACTTGCGTCCCAGGTCGCAGCTTTTGCCCAAAAAGTGCGACCTGACCGTAATGATGAAGTAGGGGCAGTTACTGAGATTTAAAACCCTAATCTGCAATTTGAATCCATCAAAAACAAAGTGTAGGATTAGGCCTCTTACCTGCCACTGACAGATCACGATTCCACCGGTCGGTTTGTCCGCTACGATCGCCGCAAGATTTAGGGCCTTCTCTCCTCTCCACATTCACCACAGCTACACAAGCAAATGAATGATTTTGGAGGGAAAATGCCTTATTAGAAGAAAACCCCTATTTTTTCTTTCGCCCGCTGCGACCAAACCATAGCCCCGTTTGACATACCGTCCACACCGTTGGAAAGCTCTCACTGAGCACTCAAATGGGTATATGTTAGTTTTTCATAGTTTGATACTTCACCAGGACACATTTTGTCCATGAAGGGTCTATTCACCTCTTCTTAAAATCGAATTTCTTCACTTACGACACTTGTACTTGAGGCACCACTTTGCCTCCTTACTCGTCTTCGTTCGTGTTGATTTTCATCATGAGCTACCCTATTGTACTCATGCTTTTATGGTCCCCCATTGGACCCGTACTATGAGGCAGCACCATTGAGTCGCCCTTGTTTAGAGCATCCGAGTCGAGTCATCATCACATCCATGGAGTCTATCCCGAGTCCCTTTGTACCCCGCTATAGTCCTCCATCCTTTCTTTCTTGATCCCTCTCTCCTGTCGCACATTATGGCCTTCAGTACCCTTTTCCCCTATCCCTCATGATATTGTGTCAGTCGCTGCCAAGCCATTCATGCCCTTTATGCTCTAACAAGGGAAGTCGTCCAACCGCTCCTCCGTATCCCTCATTCCATCATCATTATCAGTATCTACTTGTTCGTCGCTCTACTATTTTCCCTCGTGCCTTAGTTGGGGTTCCCTTATTGCCTCACCTATGGCGGACCTACTTATGTCAACATCAGCTCCTTTACTCCAGAAGTCAGGTCTAGGGGGCAGTGTACCTTGGTTCTAGTTCTTCTCAGCATGATGGTGATCTATACACCTGATGGTCCAGTGATGCAGCATCAGCTATTGGTGATTCCCAGGCGTGTGTGAGATGTCTCAACCCTCATGAGGGGGTGGCCCTGTAGGTAGCCCCCCACATGCCCGGATGACTTCTTCATTTCCGCCCTTGATGCAGCTCCTCTCATTTGATGATATCGGCCTCAACCACTTGCAGCTCCTCTTCTATTTGCATGTACAAGTCCGATGTTGTGAGCCCTTCCCCGTGTGTAGGGGGCATTTGGGTGTATTTGTATCTCATGTACTAAAATCTTCTTGTATAAGTCCTGAAGATTATTCCAAGCATCGCATGTATGTGGGATTCATCATTTTTTTTATCTGGCTCATGTTTAGGCCAACACATGCTTCATTATTGCGTTCCGTGGTTTTCCGGGCGTCTTGTTATATGTACTATTGTATCGGCGGGCATAGGTATGCCTCCCCCGCCGCCTTTAATGCTAGTACCACTTCATCACCTAGAGAATTGTTGCACCTGTAAGTCTCGTCTCCTCCGGGTCTAGTCCTTTAGCATATTAGACTACCTTACATTCCTCTCTCTCACTTCCCCCTTGATACCTAGTGATTGAGTTCTTAGAACGTACTTCGGTCATATGATTTTCTCCTAACGCTCGTACGTTGGGGGGCAATATGTTACACCATTTTTTTGGTCATCTAACTCATTATCATTAGATGAACCCAAGTACACCATGTAAGACCAATTTTACCCTACGTAAAATTGCTTTCACCATGTCAAATAACATTTGTTCATATTTCCTGGTCACATTTAACCCAAAACAAGGAAATTAATTAAATAAATCATTATTTATTTAATTATTTCCTAGGAATAAGTTATTTAAATCATTATTTAATAACATTCCCAGTTAAATTTGACTAAATAATTTTAAATAATTAAATAAATCATTATTTCCCCATCATCTCCCTAAAATAATAAATAAATAATTTATTTATTTATTGTTTATAAATAAAGGAATTGACCTAAGTCAAAAGACCTTTTCCCTCCAACAAATATAATAAAATATTCCTAAAGGGTGGTTCTAGAATTTGATTAATAATATTTTATTCATGCAAGAAGTTCTAGATAACCCTAATATTTTGTCATAAATAGAAGGTTTTTCCCCATTCATTAGTCACCTCCATTGCATTAGATCACACTAGATCTACTCTTGGTCACCATTTTCCATTTTTGCTTTATGAGCTACCATTGAGTTTTATGTTTGTCAGGGTTTTCTACCACAATAAGAGAGAGGAATTTTAGATCTGAAACACTAAGGACTTTCAAGAACCCATCCCATTGAGGAGAACCGGAAAACACCTTGCTTGTTTTCCTCTCAGGTGCCCCATTCTTTAATATAATATAAAACATTCGTTTAAACACATTGTTCTTGTCTTATCTATTGGATGCATGGAGCCATATTATATTTTATCTTCTTAATGTATTTTGTGCTTAGATCTGGATTTGTGCAGCAGACTTAAAGATATTTTGCAGCCATAATTGATGTTAGGGCTATTTGTTATGCGTAGCTAAAGTGATCTTTTACGACGAAAGATTCATACTAACAATCACTATCTTGTATTCACTCAACGATCTAGAAAAAATGTGCACAAGATAAAGTTGTGCACATATTATCCACTAAAGAACTTGAATAATTGAAACAATAAATTAAAAAAAAATATGAATAAATTAGGAAATGATGTAAATGTGAACATCAGGTAAATATCGTGGCAGCAACATAGGAAAATCGCATGGGATGTCCCGAAAATCATGCACATAATATGATAACCAATCACTGGGGCCCTTTAGGGAAACAAGCTTTAATGCATATGGGATGATCCAACAGATCAATACTCGACTTCCCTTCTTCAGTTCATTGTCTATATTAAAGATGAGTTCTATCCAATTAAGACACGAAGAATGCACACCTTAGGACAATGTACTATGTTTGGGAATTGAATTGCTTATATGCTAGTAAAAACTATTTCATTGCATGGTATCAAATAAAACATTTGAGCTTGACCCATTTCTATAAGCTATTGTAATATTATTTTCTTCCCAGAGAGCATACAATGTGAAATAGTTATCCTTATCACTTTACAAACAAAGAAAAATTTCAACCTATGATCTATATGCAGGTTAACTTGCTGATGTTCCGCAATTTGATGCATGTTACAAAATTAGAAGTCAATTGTTGGACAAATTTCTACTCATAAATCTCACTTTTTGCTCATTAATGAGTGTTTAAGAATTATTAAATGAATCTAAACTTCTATGATCATTATCTAAACATAAATCAAGATTAATTAACACAAATGAAATCCTACAACAGAATATACAGAGAAATATCTTGTCTTCTAAGCACAGGTGTATTAGTGATGTTTTGTTGGATATCCCAAAAATACATTACAACATATTAATGGTGTTGGACACCAAGCGTTATGAATTAAACAGTGCTAAGATTTACATTTATTGCAAAAAAAAGTGTTTTGTAGAGAAAAAAATATTATGAACTATAATCATAGAACTTGAGTATCATGTATCAATGAGAAACATTTGAGTGGCATCGACTGTTTGAAATTTTATAGTTGCTAGTAGATATTATTCTCCCAATTATGATGGTCTCTGGTTACACATAGGTTAAATAGTTTGTAAAACAATTTCCCAATTGCCACAATACACTGGTATGGACTAACTAAAAGTGTCAATTAAGTTTATTGTAGCTGTTATGGTATGGCTTCTTTATGCCACATATTGCAAAGGGGGTAATAAGGGACAATTTTTTTTTCTTTTTAGAGACAACATTTTGTTAACCCTGATTACTAGATCATAGTCAAATCTGGTATTGGTGCATAGTCAATAATGCCAAACCTTATTCCTTCACTGACATACTGGTCAATAATGAGTTCATGAATAGAACCACAGTGACCTCAATTGACAAGGAATGCAACTAAGCTCCTCTAGACAAGAACGAAAAACAAGAAGGTGGATTAGCTTGACATGTGATAGTCTTAAGTGTTAAGATCATGTAATCAAGAAATTTGTGCATTGTCAAAAACACAAAATTGTAACTTAACACAGTTGGGAAAGCTAGGATAATTTAAGTGTATTCGCACAACCATCTCCATTAAGACCTTCAACAGTGCATGTCTTAGAACCAAGCTATGCAATTCTCCTCCCAACCATTAACCAATAGCTAGTAAAGAAGCTTCTTACTAGCAGTATTCACCCCCTAGCACATTAAGCCTGTTTCGATGGCCATTTCACCAGATTTACCATGGAATTGAGAGATTGATCACCACCATGTAATTTTTCAACACTCCACCCAAAGCTCAAGATCCAGAGCGATTTAGGGACAACCAATTTAATAAAACCATTGGCCTCCACCCCTTTACTGGTGAGGGAATCCATAGACATGAAAAATCCACTCATTTTCAGGTGAGGGAATCCAGAGACATGAAATATCCAACCATTTTTAGATGAGGGAATACATAGGCATGAAATATATACCTTTATTCAGATGAGGAAATCCAAAGACATGAAATCTCCACCCGTTTTCAGGTGAGGGAATCCAGAGACATGAAATCTCCAACCCTATTAAGATGAGGCAATCTAGAGACATGAAAGCTCCAACCCTTTTCAAGTGAGGGAATCCAGAGACATGAAGTATCCACCCATTTTCAGGTGATGGGATCTAGAGTCATGAAATCCCCACCACTCCCCACAGACTTATCCAACAGTTCAAGAAATTATGTTGTCACAAAGTTGGATGAAATTACTCATCAGTACAGTGTGATGTAATGTAGGAATTCTTGTAGAAGTATACAATACATGGTCTCCGTCCCCTTGTCAAACTATATATGCAAGAAATGATCACCCTATCAAGTAATGGGCACCATGACATATAAGAGAGGCTTCCACAATAGGCATAAAATGCGTACACAATTAGGGATTCTGTAAGGACATTAAGTATATGTTATGAATACTTAGGTGGTGAGAATTTTACCACTAGAATTAGCAGACAAAGAAATAGAGTTTGAAGAACGAGACTAGAGCAATGTACAAATGAATAGAACGAGAAGTGTGGTTAATCAATATTATGGTGATTCGCTACCTTGCTAGTTACAACCAGTATGGTCACAACTGCCGAGCATTTTGCTATTATACTAAAAAAAAACTACATCATGCATCGTAGGGTGATTCTTACTAACCTATCTCGCAGTAGGACTCCCCTTTTTCTCTTGAGTCGTTGACCACACTACTCCAACTCTTGTTGCTCCTTCATTGCTACAATTTTCCTTACTATTTTTCAACAACCAATCTCTCATGTATTTCCTTCTACCTTCATTCTCTTGCATGCTCGCTACTATCTCATTTTCCTCCCTTGCCCTTTTGGGTTCCCCTCCTTTCCCTTTTCTAGTCCTTCCATATTCTGCTATTTAGTCTTCCTTTCTCTCTCTTCCTATCAGTTTCCCTCATTCTAGGCTTGTTCTAGAATCGTCCAGGTGTGTGTGTGTGGTGGGGAGAGAGAAAAATATCGTCCACCACGTGATGATTAACCTGTAAAATATCTTGCATATGCAGAAGAATCCTTTATGTGTCTACACTCTCTAGTTGTATGAACTCTATGCTAGCGCCTTCAACTCCTCTCCCTTTTTTTTTCAACTGTATGTGCCATTTTTTTGTTTTAATTCATATATCGTTCCTCGTATACCATACTTAATTTTTTATACTATCTTGGTTGTTATCTCCTATTTCGATTCTTGTGAACTAAATTTTAATAAATTTCATCGCCTAGATTTCCTTGAGGATCCACCTAACTCCTCCTAGGTAGTGGAATAAATTTATTACCTGAATCCTCCCAAGAAACCCCCTTTTGTAGAGCTTCATGGACCACCTCCTGAAAATTCAAAAACTCTCCTCCGGGGTTCCTTTACCATACAAATCAGTCCATACATAGGTCTGTTCAACAACAAAACCCACCTCTAGCTGTAAATTTTCAAAACCCCCCAGCCTTAAACCCCCGGCATAGGGTTTCCCTGGGAACCCATTCCAATCTCCAGAGTCGATTAAGTATGATTTTAATCCCACACTTGGAACCAGACCACTACCAAAAACAATGTAATCTATTCCTCCCCAATGAAACACATAAACATGGTTTTGTAGAGTACTTATTGTTTCCACTGGACACACATCCAGTCTATCTCTCGAGAAAACTGAAACCACCAGCCCTTCTTGCGAACTATTTTCAGGACCGCCACTGATGCCTTTGTTAAGCCTAGGGTCAGCTGCCCCCCTGAGACCATACCCATCCACTTGGTCCCATGACATCCTTTCCTCCTTCCACATTTTGGCAGGAGAATGAGGTGGAAGAGCCACCTTAGCCAAGTTTTTTTTAGTTGGCTCCATACCTCATACCGTTGCAATGTTCGCTGCTTCTGGCACCAGGTCAACACATTCTCGCGATTTAACCATCGTATCCAAAAATTAATGAACACTAATCATCTCTAAATATTCTAGAAAATAACAAAAATTAGGTCAAATTCTTGAATAAAAAATAGTATAAATAATCCAAATTATTATATATATTAAAAAAATAGATAATGATATAAACTCAAAAAAAGGGCTGAAAGGCACACATTCATATTATCAAATATGTCATCTTATTCAACATAATCAAAAGATTAACTTAACGTGCACCTGGTTTTTACAGTGATGGTAAAGAATCAAAATAAAAACATAATAATCATAAGAAACCTTTTATAAGTAGCCGAAATACTAATTCAATCTATTTGGAAGATGTTTTTATCAAGCTCTTCTCTATCTTCCTCATATGAAGAAGTTATATCATATTCTTCATCATCATATGAAGAAGCCAAACATCTCTTGTACTTATCCCTGCAATCCGCTGTTATAAGTATAATAGCTTGTCCATAAGATTCATTCAAACCCAAAAGCTGCTTTAAAAAGCTCCGCTCATGGGCATATTCAGGGCATATTGGTAGAGTTTCAATCATTGAAAGAAAGGGTTCAATCAAGAATGTTAATACTGAATGAAAAACATTCAAGTCATAAAACCAGAATACAAAATTTAAATGTATATATAAAAGATTTCAAAGCATTTGTGCAACCAGACTGAGCTTTGATCTTTTTAATTCCATAACAAGAAATCCACGTTTAAATAAAAAGAGTGAGAGTGACAACACATGTAAACATTGACTCATGAGTGTTACAACTTGGAAAATAAAAAAGATACATTTAAAGAACAATAAGACACACATATTTCTATTCTCTGAAGAGATAAGGAGAAATCTTGCTACTTCGTTTTCCTACTGGTTGCAATTTCACATTCTAATTATAAGCGAATGATAAAAATCACCAAATTCTAGTTCGCATATGAAAATCAAATAAATTATCAAATACTAATCCGCAAATGAAAGGAAAATTACTTATGAATATCCACTCTGCACAAAGATCATGTACTGTTGAAAAAATTGAAAAGCCCGAGTCCGTTTCGAGCACGACTGAAGATCTTTTACTGTTGAAAAATTTGAAAAGCCCAAATCGGTTTGGAGCATGGTTGATTTTGTACCGTTGAAAAAATTGAAAACACGAATCGGAAAGCCCAAATCGGTTTGAAACATGACTGAGGTTCAGAACACGACTGAGGTTCGGAACACGATTGAAGATCTTGTACTGTTGAAAACAATGAAAAGCTTGAGTCAGTTTCGAGCAAGGCTGAATCTATCGTTGAAGAAAAATAAGAAACCCGGATTTTTGAAGAAGTTCAAAATCCAAAGCACATGAGTCTGTTGATAAGCGAGTAGTCTATAGTGCGACTTTTTGAAGGCATTTATGGTAGTTTTTTCCGGTTTAATTTCTGGGCAGGAATTTATTGAAAATAGAATTTTGATGGGTAATATTGCACAATTGAAGTGCCCTATGGGGTTTTGAGGGTGCTGAATCCATATTTACAGTAAAAAAACCAGTTTAAATAACAGAAATCAAGATTTTACCTGAATTTTTTCATCGGATTCCAGCACTTGAAACTCCAAAAAATTGCTCTAAAGACAACTCCGTTGATAAGAGATGACAAGCAGTTAGTTGATAATGATTAAATCTAAGAAGTTGGTTCACTATAACTATTTTTAATCTGATGGCAGACCATTGTTCAATCATCTAACAATAAGTCTAACGGTTAACAATAATACAAAATGACAGCTGGGAGAGTTGTTTTCAAAAAAGAACGCCTTACGACGTAAAAATATAAATTATATAATTAAGCTATTTGTTTTTTTTTTTTTTTTTTAAATTTTCTTTTATTTCTACGTGGAACTAACTTAAAGAGTATTTCAACCAAAGAAATTTTCCTAAAATTAGTCTAAAAAGCACATCCATCTGATCTACAACCATTAAAATTATCAAAAATATTTTTAAATCAACAAAAAAAAACATATACATATACATTATATTATTTTATTTTCAAATTAAATAATTTATATCCATATTAATTATATATTTAACGTTTTATTTGAAATATGTAAAAATAAAATTATACATGTAACAATTTCAATTAACCTATTTTATTTTACATTCTTAAATGTTTCACAATGCCCAAGAAAGTTTACCGTTATAGAAAAAACAAAAAGTTGTTGTCAAAAAAGGTCAAAAAGAAAAAAAGCCAAACTGCAGTGGGCAAAAAAACATAGCAGGCCTCAGGCGATTTGTGTGTTTTGTTCCAACGAAGATCAAATCAGCGGAGATCGGTGTTCCACTGCTGGATGAGCCATTCGTTTATTGTTGAGATCAAGTGAGTGTTATTATTATAGTTGATTCGATCCCTTAAAATATCTGTAATTTTTATTTTTGTTGTTTGGATTTATATATAATTTTTTGGGTTGTGTTTAATAGGACCAACTTTGACAATTTGCAGGTATGTATGGAGAGGGATGGGGAGTGAAGAGGTAGGCAGAATTTGCCTCTAAATTGTCTTTAAGAAAATTTAAAAGGAATTTCAACACTTTTTTTTTATAACTTTTTTAATACATATATCACTGGTTAATTTCTAATGTAATCAAGATTCATTGTATCATTACATCTCTTTACTGAAAATTTTGTCCGGGGTTTGTCTATATTTTTTCCAGCTCCATATAGAATGCCTAGTTGATTATCCTGATGTATTTTATTTTGTTTGGAATTATATTCTTTTAAAGAAAAATGGAATGCCTAGCTGATTACCCTGATGTCCTTTATTTTATTTAGCACTCTATTATTTTCAAGAACGATATAAATGGTTTATTAGGAAAGAAGATCTTGCCCAAATATTGGAACCCCCAATCTAAGTTGAATGCTCTTGCCCATATATTCCTATAGAACAGAGCATGCCATGCCATGCATATTATTCTAGAGTCCATGCTATGGGAAAAGTACCAAGATGGACCTGGTTTTTCGATTTCTCAGGATTGTTTTTTTTACAGTCCACTACGCATCCACCCATAATGCCTCTATATTTTAGTAATCCTGTACCCATAATGTTGGAATTAGCATCCCCAACACTAATACGAGCCTCTGTGTGACGGGCTTGTGGAATAAGAGAACTCCCACCACCATCACCATCAAAATGCCTCTATAAGTCCTGAAGATTATTCCAGGCATCGCATGTATGTGGGATTCATCATTTTGTTTATCTGGCTCATGTTTAGGCCAACACATGCTTCATTATTGCATTCCGTGGTTTTCCGGGTGCCTTGTTCTATGTACTATTGTATCGGCGGGCATAGGTATGGCTCCCCCGCCGCCTTTAACCCTAGTACCACTTCATCACCTAGAGAATTGTTGCACTTGTAAGTCTCGTCTCATCCGGGTCTAGTCCTTTAGCATATTAGACTACCTTACATTCCTCTCTCTCACTTCCCCCTTAATACCTAGTGATTGAGTTCTTACAACGTACTTCGGTCATACGATTTGCTCCTAACACTCGTACGTTGGGGGGCAATCTATTACACCATTTTTTTGGTCATCTAACTCATTATCATTAGATGAACCCAAGTACACCATGTAAGACCAATTTTACCCTAAGTAAAATTGCTTTCACCATGTCAAATAACATTTGTCCATACTTCCTGGTCATATTTAACCCAAAACAAGGAAGTTAATTAAATAAATCATTATTTATTTAATTATTTCCTAGGAATAAGTTATTTAAATCATTATTTAATAATATTCCTAGTTAAATTTGACTAAATCATTTTTAAATAATTAAATAAATCATTATTTATTTAATTATATCCCCATCATCTCCCTAGAATAATAAATAAATCATTTATTTATTTATTGTTTATAAATAAAGGAATTGACCCAAGTCAAAAGACCTTTTCCCTCCAACAAATATAATAAAATATTCCTAAAGGGTGGTTCTAGAATTTGATTAATAATATTTTATTCATGAAACAAGTTCTAGATAACCCTAATATTTTGTTATAAATAGGAGGGTTTTCCCCATTCATTAGTCACCTTCATTGCATTAGATCACACTAGATCTACTCTTGGTCACCATTTTCCATTTTTGCTTTGTGAGCTCCCATTGAGTTCTATGTTTGTCAGGGTTTTTCTACCACAATAAGAGAGAGGAATTTTAGATCTGAAACACTGAGGAATTTCAAGAACCCATCCCATTGAGGAGAACCGGAAAACACCTTTCTTGTTTTCCTCTCAGGTGCCCCATTCTTTAATATAATATAAAACATTCTTTTAAACACATTGTTCTTGTCTTGTCTATTGGATGCATGGAGCCATATTATATTTTATCTGCTTAATGTCTTTTGTGCTTAGATCTAGATTTGTGCAGCAGACTTAAAGATATTTTGCAGCCATAATCGATGTTAGGGCTATTTGTTATGCGTTTCTAAAGTGATCTTTTATGACGAAAGATTCATCCTAACAATCACTATCCTGTATTCACTCAACGATCTAGAAAAAATGTGCACAAGATAAAGTTGTGCACATATTATCCACTAAAGAACTTGAATAATTGAAACAATCAATTTAAAAAAAATATGAAGAAATTAGAAAATGATGTAAATGTGAACATCAGGTAAATATCGTGGCAGCAACATAGGAAAATCGCATGGGATGTCCCGAAAATCATGCACATAATATGATAACCAATCACTGGGGCCCTTTAGGGAAACAAGCTTTAATGCATATGGGAAGATCCAACAGATCAATACTCGACTTTCCTTCTTCAATTCATTGTCTATATTAAAGATGAGTTCTATCCAATTAAGACACGGAGAATGCACACCTTAGGACAATGTACTATGTTTGGGAATTGAATTGCTTATATGCTAGTAAAAACTATTTCATTGCATGGTATCAAATAAAACATTTGAGCTTGACCCATTTCTATAAGCTATTGTAATATTATTTTCTTCCCAGAGAGCATAAAATGTGAAATAGTTATCCTTCCCACTTTACAAACAAAGAAAAATTTCAACCTATGATCTATATGCAGGTTAACTTGCTGATGTTCCGCAATTTGATGCATGTTACAAAATTAGAAGTCAATTGTTGGACAAATTTCTACTCATAAATCTCACTTTTTTCTCATTAATGAGTGTTTAAGAATTATTAAATGAATCTAAACTTTTATGATCATTATTTAAACATAAATCAAGATTAATTAACACAAATGAAATCCTACAACATAATATACAGAGAAATATCTTGTCTTCTAAGCACAGGTGTATTAGTGATGTCTTGTTGGATATCCCAAAAATACATTATGACATATTAATGGTGTTGGACACCAAGCGTTATGAATTAAGCAGTGCTAAGATTTACATTTATTGCAAAAAACAGTGTTTTGTAGAGCAAAAAATATTATGAACTATAATCATAGAACTTGAGTATCATGTATCAATGAGAAACATTTGAGTGGCATCGACCGTTTGAAATTTTATAGTTGCTAGTAGATATTATTCTCCCAATTATGATGGTCTTTAGTTACACATAGGTTCAATAGTTTGTAAAACAATTTCCCAATTGCCACAATACACTGGTATGGACTAACTAAAAGTGTCAATTAAGTTTATTGTAGTTGTTATGGTATGGCTTCCTTATGCCACATATTGAAAAGGGGGTAATAAGGGACAATTTTTTTTTCTTTTTAGAGACAACATTTTGTTAACCCTGATTACTAGATCACATTCAAATATGGTATTGGTGCATAGTCAATAATGCCAAACCTTATTCCTTCACTGACATACTGGTCAATAATGAGTTCATGAATAGAACCACAGTGACCTCAATTGACAAGGAATGCAACTAAGCTCCTTTAGACAAGAATGAAAAACAAGAAGGTGGATTAGCCTGACATGTGGTAGTCTTAAGTGTTAAGATCATGTAATCAAGAAATTTGTGCATTGTCAAAAACACAAACTTGTAACTTAACACAGTTGGGAAAGCTAGGATAATTGAAGTGTATTCGCACAACCATCTCCATTAAGACCTTCAACAGTGCATGTCTTAGAACCAAGCTATGCAATTCTCCTCCCAACCATTAACCAATAGCTAGTAAAGAAGCTTCTTACTAGCAGTATTCACCCCCTAGCACATTAAGCCTGTTTCGATGGCCATTTCACCAGATTTACCAGGGAATCGAGAGATTGATCACCACCATGTAATTTTTCAACACTCCACCCGAAGCTCGAGATCCAGAGTGATTTTGGGACAACCAATTTAATAAAACCATTGGCCTCCACCCCTTTACTGGTGAGGGAATTCATAGACATGAAAAATCCACCCATTTTCAGGTGAGGGAATCCAGAGAGATGAAATATCCACCCATTTTTAGATGAGGGAATACATAGGCATGAAATATATACCTTTATTCAGATGAGGAAATCCAAAGACATGAAATCTCCACCCGTTTTCAGGTGAGGGAATCCAGATACATGAAATCTCCAACCCTATTAAGATGAGGGAATCTAGAGACATGAAAGCTCCAACCCTTTTCAAGTGAGGGAATCCAAAGACATGAAGTATCCACCCATTTTCAGGTGATGGGATCTAGAGTCATGAAATCCCCACCACTCCCCATAGACTTATCCAACAGTTCAAGAAATTATGTTGTCACAAAGTTGGATGAAATTACTCATCAGTACAGTGTGATGTAGTGTAGGAATTCTTGTAGAAGTATACAATACATGGTCTCCATCCCCTTGTCAAACTATATATGCAAGAAATGATCACCCTATCAAGTAATGGGCACCATGACATATAAGAGAGGCTTCCACAATAGGCATAAAATGCGTACACAATTAGGGATTCTGTAAGGACATTAAGTATATGTTATGAATACTTAGGTGGTGAGAATTTTACCACTAGAATTAGCAGACAAAGAAATAGAGTTTGAAGAACGAGACTAGAGCAATGTACAAATGAATAGAACGAGAAGTGTGGTTAATCAATATTATGGTGATTCGCTACCTTGCTAGTTACAACTAGTATGGTCACAACTGCCGAGAATTTTGCTATTATACTAAAAAAACACTGCATCATGCATCGTAGGGTGATTCTTACTAACCTATCTCGCAGTAGGACTCCCCTTTTTCTCTTGAGTCGTTGACCACACTACTCCAACTCTTGTTGCTCCTTCATTGCTACAATTTTCCTTACTATTTTTCAACAACCAATCTCTCATGTATTTCCTTCTACCTTCATTCTCTTGCATGATCGCTACTATCTTATTTTCCTCCCTTGCCCTTTTGGGTTCCCCTCTTTTCCCTTTTCTAGTCCTTCCATATTCTACTATTTAGTCTTCCTTTCTCTCTCTTCCTGTCAGTTTCCCTCATTCTAGGCTTGTTCTAGAATCGTCCAGGTGTGTGTGTGTGGTGGGGAGAGAGAAAAATATCGTCCACCACGTGATGATTAACCTGTAAAATATCTTGCATATGCAGAAGAATCCTTTATGTGTCTGCACTCTCTAGTTGTATGAACTCTATGCTAGTGCCTTCAACTCCTCTCCCTTTTTTTTTCAACTATATGTGCCATTTTTTTGTTTAAATTCATATATCGTTCCTCGTATACCATACTTAATT
Source organism: Pinus albicaulis (assembly GCA_034641835.2). Classification (NCBI taxonomy): domain Eukaryota; kingdom Viridiplantae; phylum Streptophyta; class Pinopsida; order Pinales; family Pinaceae; genus Pinus; species Pinus albicaulis. The sequence continues at coordinate 839,053,389 of CM076575.1, forward strand.
TTTTATACTATCTTGGTTGTTATCTCCTATTTCGATTCTTGTGAACTAAATTTAAATAAATTTCATCGCCTAGATTTCCTTGAGGATCCACCTAACTCCTCCTAGGTAGTGGAATAAATTTATTACCTGAATCCTCCCAAGAAACCCCCTTTTGTAGAGCTTCATGGACCACCTCCTGAAAATTCAAAAACTCTCCTCCGGGGTTCCTTTACCATAAAATCCAGTCCATACATAGGTCCGTTCAACAACAAAACCCACCTTTGGCTGTAAATTTTCAAAACCCCCCCAGCCTTAAACCCCCGGCATAGGGTTTCCCTGGGAACCCATTCCAATCTCCAGAGTCAATTAAGCATGATTTTAATCCCACACTTGGAACCATACCACTACCAAAAACAATGTAATCTATTCCTCCCCAATGAAACACATAAACATGGTTTTGTAGAGTACTTATTGTTTCCACCGGACACACATCCAGTCTATCTCTCGAGAAAACTGAAACCACCAACCCTTCTTGCGAACTATTTTCAGGACTGCCACTGATGCCTTTGTTAAGCCTAGGGTCAACTTCCCCCCTGAGACCATACCCATCCACTTGGTCCCATGACATCCTTTCCTCCTTCCACATTTCGCCAGGAGAACGAGGTGGAAGAGCCACCTTAGCCAAGTTTTTTTAGTTGGCTCCATACCTCATACCGTTGCAATGTTCGCTGCTTCTGGCACCAGGTCAACACATTCTCGCGATTTAACCATCGTATCCAACTGGAGAAAATCGTAAGTCCCACTGTAGGCACAAGGAAGAATAATATAAACAGGAAAAAAACACTGTTTGAAAGCTCCTCCACCACCCGTGATCCCTGTAACCCCAACTGATTACAACAGAAATACAAATTGAAGGACCCGCCTATCTTGACTCCCAATCCAAAAATCACATACAAGGACTCTTCTACTTAGTTTGAGGCCCTGAACAGATTAAACTCCTATCTGCTGTGATACCAACAAAATAAAATAAACAACCCACCTAAACTGGAGGAAAGGGTGAAGAAATTCAAGACAAACCCACCGAATGTAGCGTAAACCAAAACCAAGAAAGCACAAAACTCGACACTTAAATTTTGGAATGGTTTTCAAAGTACATGTTGTTCACATTAAAATCAAGTGTTCATAGATTCCAATACATTGGACCTAAAATACTAACGTGGTGGACAATAAAATATGTTTCCTTATTTTTAACTTCTACTTTTCACTGGCGAAGTCTATTGCTTGCAATTGTAACTCCTAGGTACTCAAAATGAACACCTTGGATTCATCCATATCCATAGCTTCTCCTAAAAGGTGTTCTATTGAATTCTCTTCAACATTAATATAATTATATCACAATTGAATTTTCTTTCCACTGGCGAAGTCTATTGCTTCCAATTGTAACTCCTAGGTACTCAAAATGAACACCTTGGATTCATCCATATCCATAGCTTCTCCTAAAGGGTGTTATATTGAATTCTATTCAACATTAAGGCAGTGATCTCACAATTGAATGCTTGTTAAAATCCTTACCTTCATTGGATTTTCCCTTAATGTCACTGCCTTTACCTAACTCTGTTGTCTCCATGCTATCTTTTGTTGGACCATGATTGATCCTCAAATTGATTAGCAGAAGTATTTTTCCTAATATTTTTTATAGCTCCAACATCTCCAATATGGGGGTTCATTAGAGGTTAGACAATATACCTAAATTGCTCTAGTCCAATAAGGCAATTGAAGGTTTGATAATTCTTTCGGAGATGACTTGTAATGTAACAAATTGTACACGAACGAAGTATGCATTCATATTTTTCCTTTGTTTTATGATTACATTGACCAGCTTTCATAATTTAAATTATCATTTTAGATTATCTCTTACATATTTGAACATATTCTATTATCTATGTTTTATTTAGGGATCTATCTTTAAAATCATACCAAAGACCAACACAACATTGTTAAGGAACTTCTAGAATCTCAATTTATCAAGAAGGTAAGGAAATAAAACTAAGGAAGAATATGTAAGGAAATATAATCAAGAACATGGGAGTCAGCTAATTTAACAAACCCAATAATTTTTTGTTAAAGGATTTCATATCATTCGTATTTCACTAAATATTATAGAATCCATTGAGTTCAAGATGAACCCCATCTTGAACTACATCTTTCTAGACTACAAACCAATTTTCCAAAACCCAGGTTGGAAATTTGTTGAACTTCCTTTCTCAAACTTCCTTTAACAATAGACCACATTGGTGAGAAACTTCTAGAATCTGAATTCATCAAGGAAATATAATCAAGGAAGAAGATGGGAATATCCTATTCTAGAAAAACCAAGAGCCTCTTGTTAATGTATTTTAAATCATCCATCCTTAAATTCACATGCCCCTTTTACTTCCAACTCAAAATGAACCCCATTTTAAACTACATCTTTCACACTACAAACAATTTTTCGAAAACATAGATTGGCATATGTTGAAATTCATTTCTCAAACTCCTTTCCCGTAAATGCACAAAGTGAACTCTATTTCCTCAATACAAAATTATACAACAATAGACCTATTGTTCATGAATACTTTCCTTGGTATCCATCTTAGTTCCTTTGAGATACTAGAACTTCATTAGACCATACTTTCTTTAGTAGCCATCTTAGTTCCTTTGAGATACTAGAACTTCCATATGTTAAGTGATTTGATATCACCTCCTAAACATGTCTCAAGTGAATCAATTGTCACTTCTTTAACAACCTGAAATTAAAAGATTCATAATTTAATAATATTTTTAAAATCAATTAATATTAATAAAAAATTACTAATATTAGTGTATATATTTAAATTTTCCCAATAAAATTTAGCATAGTAATAAATGTATTATACAAATTATAAGTGTTGTCCATTAAATTAATTAATTTAAAATATAACTATATATTAATAATTTAATAAATGAAAAAATATATATATGAGAGATTAACATGGATCATAATTTTTATCTAACCATATTTCTACATTTAATTGTTATTAGAATGAATGTGGTGCCCAACCATGACAAAAGCTGCAACCTTCAAATTAAAAATGGCAGAATTATAAATTTGATAATAGAATGCAACCAAATGCTTAAAAATAATTCAATATTTTTAAATGCTTAAATATAATTAAATATTTTTAAATCTTAATCCTAAAATAGAAAATACACAGTCGGTTATTTCATTGACAAGTTCAAAGCTCTGAAAAATTCGAGTTTAAGATACCAAAGAACCAAAAAGTACTGAACAATTATCATCTCTAAATATTCTAGAAAATAACAAAAATTAGGTCAAATTCTTGAATAAAAAATAGTATAAATAATCCAAATTACTATATATATTAAAAAAATAGATTATGATATAAACTCAAAAAAAGGGGCTGAAAGGCGCACAATCATATTATCAGATATGTCATCTTATTCAACATAATCAAAAGATTAACTTAACGTGCACCTAGTTTTTACAGTGATGGTAAAGAATCAAAATAAAAACATAATAATCATAAGAAACCTTTTATAAGTAGCCGAAATACTAATTCAATCTATTTGGAAGATGTTTTTATCAATCTCTTCTCTATCTTCATCATATGAAGAAGAAGTTATATATTATTCTTCATCATCATATGAAGAAGCCAAACATCTCTTGCACTTGTCCCTGCAATCAGCTGTTATAAGTACAATAGCTTGTCCATAAGATTCATTCAAACCCAAAAGCTGCTTTAAAAAGCTCCGCTCATGGGCATATTGGTAGAGTTTCAATCATTGAAAGAAAGGGTTCAATCAAGAATGTTAATACTGAATGAAAAACATTCAATTCATGAAACCAGAATACAAAATTTAAATGTATATATAAAAAATTTCAAAGCATTTGTGCAACCAGACTGAGCTTTGATATTTTTAATTCCATAACAAGAAATCCACGTTTAAATAAAAAGAGTGAGAGTGACAACACACCCTTGATAATTGTAAACATTGACCCATGAGTGTTACAATTTGGAAAATAAAAAGATACATTTAAAGAACAATAAGACACACATATACCGATATTTCTATTTTCTGAAGAGATAAGGAGGAATCTTGCTACTTCGTTTTCCTACTGGTTGCAATTTCACATTCTAATTATAAGTGAATAATAAAAATCACCAAATTCTAGTTCGCATATGAAAATCAAATAAATTATCAAATACTAATCCGCAAATGAAAGGAAAATTACTTATGAATATCCACTCTGCACAAAGATCATGTACTGTTGAAAAAATTGAAAACCCTGAGTCCGTTTCGAGCACGACTGAAGATCTTTTACTGTTGAAAAATTTGAAAAGCCTGAATCGGTTTGGAGCACGGTTGAATATCTTGTACCGTTGAAAAATTTGAAAACCCGGATCGGAAAGCCCAAATCGGTTTGGAACATGACTGAGGTTCGGAACACGATTGAAGATCTTGTACTTTTGAAAAAAATGAAAAGCTTGAGTCAGTTCCGAGCAAGGCTGAATCTATTGTTGAAGAAAAATAAGAAACCCCGATTTTTGAAGAAGTTGAAAATCCAAAGCACATGAGTCTGTTGATAAGTGAGTAGTCTATAGTGTGACTTTTTGAAGGCCTTTACGGTAGTCTTTTCTGGTTTGATTTTTCTAGATTATGGCAGGAATGTATTGAAAATAGAATTTTGATGGGTAACATTGCACAATTGAAGTGCCCTATGGGTTTTTTAGGGTGCTGAATTCATATTTACAGTAAAAAAACCAGTTTAAATAACAGAAATCAAGATTTTACCTGAATTTTTTTCATTGGATTCCGGCACTTGAAACTCCAAAAAGTCCCACTAAAGACAACTCCATTGATAAGGGTTGACAAGCAGTTAGTTGATAATGATTAAATCTAAGAAGCTGGTTCACTATAACTATTTTTAATCTGATGGCAGACCATTGTTCAATCATTTAACAATGATTTTAACAGTTAACAATAGTACAAAATGACAACTGGAGGAGTTGTTTTCAAAGGAGTTTCCTAAAATTACTCTAAAAAGCACATCCATCTGAGCTACAACCATTAAAATTATCAAAAATATTTTTAAATCAACAAAAAAAAATATACATATACATTATATTATTTTATTTGAAAATTAAATAATTTATATCCATATTAATTATATATTTCACGTGTTATTTGAAATATTTAAAAATAAAATTATACATGTAACAATTTCAAATTAACCTATTTTATTTGACATTCTTAAATTTTTCACAATGCCCAAGAAAGTTTACCGTTATAGAAAAAACAAAAAGTTATTGTCAAAAAAGGTCAAAAAGGAAAAAAGCCAAACTGCAGTGGGCAAAAAAACATAGCAGGCCAGAAAAGGTTCCATCCTCATTTTTTTCTTCTGCTTCAGCGCTCTCTCAAGCGATTTGTGTGTTTTGTTCCAACAAAGATCAAATCAACGGAGATCGGTGTTCCACTGCTAGATGAGCCATTCGTTTATTGTTGAGATCAATTGAGTGTTATTATTATTGTTGATTCGATCCCTTAAAATATCTGTAATTTTTATTTTTTTGTTTGGATTTATATATGATTTTTTGGGTTGTGTTTAATAGGACCAACTTTGACAATTTGCAGGTATGTATGGAGAGGGATGGGGGGTGAAGAGGATAGTTGAAGAGGTAGGCAGAATTTGCCTCTAAATTGTCTTTAAGAAAATTTAAAAGGAATTTCAACACTTTTTTTGTTTTTTTTTACTTTTTTAATACATATATCACTGGTTAATTTCTAATGTAATCAAGATTCATTGTATCATCACATCTCTTCACTGAAAATTTTGTCTGGGGTTTGCCTAGATTTTTTCCAGCTCCATATAGAATGCCTAGTTGATTATCTGATGTATTTTATTTTGTTTGAAAATATATTCTTTTAAAGAAAGATGGAATGCTTAGCTGATTACCCTGATGTCCTTCATTTTATTTAGCACTCTATTCTTTTCAAAAACGATATAAATGGTTTATTAGGAAATAAGATCCTGCCCAGATATTGAAACCCCCAATCTAAGTTGAATGCTCTTGCCCAAATATTCCTATAGAACAGAGCATGCCATGCCATGCATATTATTCTAGAGTCCATGCTATGGGAAAAGTACCAAGATGGACCTGGTTTTTCGATTTCTCAGGATTTTTTTTCTTACAGTCCACTACGCATCCACCCATAATGCCTCTATATTTTAGTAATCCTCTACCCATAATGTTGGAATTACCATCCCCAACACTAATACGAGCCTCTGTGTGACGGGCCTGTGGAATAAGAGAACTCCCACCACCATCACCATCAAAATCCATGGGGTTTCTTTGTTCTTCAATATATGAACCTCCGTCATTATCACTATCCGGCATCTCAAGGTTCAAAAAGCTTTGTGGGATAGCTTGCAACAAATTTCCAACTAGAATCGACTACCTGAATAACTAACTCTTTCCTAGCTCTAGCTTTGCTCTATTTATTCTACTGGGTAGCTACCAACAACTCCCTAGAAAATAGTGATTGAGTCCACCTGAATCCTAGTAAACAAAGATTGAGTGCTCTCCTCTTTGAGTTGCTTGGTTGCCTCTAGAACTTGATTTTCTGGAGAGAATCTTTGGGGTGATTGAGTCCACTTGACTCCAAGTAAACAGAGATTGAGTGAAATCCTCTCTGAGTTGCTTGGCTGCCTTTGGAACTCGAATTGCTGGAGAGAATATTTGGGGTGATTGAGTCCACTTGACTCCAAGTGAATAGAGATTGAGTGGACTTCATCTTTAGTTTGATTGGCTGCCTTTGATAGTTAAGGAGGGTGGACAAACCCCTTGAATCTCTCCAAGATTTCTCCATAATTTTCTGACATTGTGCTCATTTATTCTTCAATCTTGATCTTCCAGTGGTAGGGAGCAAGTCCCTAAATTATCTTCTTCTCCGAATCTGCATAATCTGCTCAATATTCTCACAATATTCTACAAAAATAACTAATATTAGGCACAAATATGCAAATATCAGGTCATTTGCTTTCAATTTTTAGTTTATCTCAAACACATTATCATTTCGTAGCTCAAATTGGGTTAATGCTTTGGTTTATGTTTAATTTTCAAGTTCAGTTTAAATAGTTCAATACTCTGTTTTTGCTTATTTCATAGATTCATTTCTTATTCTTTCTATATTTTATATAGCTTAGTTCATTTCTTTTTCGTTTACATTCCAAGTTAAAAACTGCAGTAGATAAAAGCTTTGTTTTCATAGAATTTTGGTTTAAGTTTCAGTTAGCTTTCAATTCTCATGCTTTCATAATTTATAGTTAGTTCTCTGTTTGCTGTAGCATAAAAATATCTAAAACAACTTGATAAGAACAAAGTAAAAATTAATCTAACATGTCTTTTGAAAGGAGTTATCTCACAAAACATTTTTAATGACTCAATTCAATTGAAATTAACTATAGGAATAACATTTAACACAGATAATAGATTGCTTAAAAGTCACTGATCCATAGAATTTAACACTAATTCAAAATTTCAAAAATTAACAAAGCTCAAAATTCAATCCTCACTCTAACGACAAAGACTTCGAGCACATATAGTGCACTTGCACTTCATCAGTTTACTGACTCCGATCGATATTTTATGCTTGCAATTTAAGAACATTAAATTGATTAAAAAATCAGCCATACAATGGTCAATTTCATCACAAAATGTGCAAGGAAGCATGTCTCATAAATAATCAAAATTACCAACATTTTTAAAATCCCCATGACACTTATACATGTCCTTTGGGTTGTGACTTTGATGATGATGACTGGACTTTGCATGTCCCTTGAAACATTCATCTTTTTTTGGAGACAATTTTCCATTATCACTACCATCATGGTGTGATATATTAATGAAAATGTGAAGCTGGGTTACACTTTTTGCCCTTTTTTGAGAAAAAAATTTCATTTTTTTCGGTTTTTCAACTTTCTGCAAACTATAACAATTTTTCTGTGTAGAATTTCATTTTGTGATAAAAAGAAAAGTTGTGAAAAATTTTGTTAGCTTTCTATTACTTATTTTTTGAAATTTTTTTATGCAGATTTGATATGTCAACTTAGCATTTCTTTGAGTGTGTGTTTCTTAACAATCAAAGGATTCATAAGAAATCATGTTATGACGCAATGTTGTATTCATTGAAAATTTGTGTTTTTGAGAAAACAAAAAGTGTTACAACAATCCAGACAGAGTCTAATTTGGTTTCGTCATATTTACAAAGCCAATGGATGCATATCATAATTACTAGAATATTTTGAACTGGTCCAATACGAAAAACTGCGTATTTTGGATATGTTTCGCGGCGCAGGAAATTTCTTAACATATACATTATAAACTAAAAATCTAAAAACTACCCATTAGAGACGACGGACCAATGTAATGCCCCATAATTTTTTCAATTTTTTTTACAATGTATTTTGGGAGATACAAAATTTTGATTTCACTGAATCGCAATGACCCTCAGAAATTGTTTGCACCCATTTTATTAGAAAAATAATTAAAATTAGTAAACGTTTATGAAATTCCATAAAAGTTATATTTCCTGAAAGTAGATTCAATTCTGAAAATGATTGTCTTGGTTCCGACAGTTAATTAACAACCTTTCATGGAGTTTAATCAGTCCAAAGTTGCAGAAACGTATTCAGAGCCTGGTTTTTGCGTCACTGGTGACGCATTAGTTCGGATAAACTTTGATTAAAAGTTCCGCCGAACTATGTTTTGCGCCGACGACTCTTTAAGTCTAACGAATTAATAGTTTGGCCGAACTATTGTATAACTTTCCGTCGGCCGGAAAGTTTTGCGGAGCCACTACTAAAACACATTTCGCGGCAATATAAATTGCCCCGAAATCATTCACAATTTTCGCACATTTCGCACATTTCATCTGATTTTACAAAGATCTTGGTTTGGGTTTAAAAATTTTTCTTCAAATTTTGGATTTAAGAGCATTTCTTGGAAGCAAACTGATTTTACAAAGAATTGTTTTGGGTTTAAAGAATTTTTTTGGAAGACATTTCTTGGAGGCGGCCTGATTTTGTAAAAAATTGTTTTGAACTTAAAAAAATTTCTTGGACGTACATTCAAAAGACATTTCTTGGAGGTATGTACGTGTTTTGAGTCGAAGTAAATCTTTTGAGCTTCATTTCATTTTTATAAGACATTTTTCTCTCGATTTTTTAAAAGTAAGTGTTTTGGATTGGAGTATGTATATTTTGCAAAAAATTTAAACTGGATTTTTTTAAATTAAATCTTTTGTGATATTTTTTGTAATCGAGTTATTGTCTAATTTTTTGAAGGAAATTTTTTGAACTTCATACTCTATTATCATGGGAAATCGAAGAACTTGTGCGAGAAAATATGATCGAAAAAGAGACCCTGAGGAACGTAGAGAAGAGACGAGACAATCTCGCAAAAGAAAGTTAGAAGACCTCTCAAATATTGAAGAGGAAAATCAACCTTAAGCAGAAATTGAAGCAGGTATGTAAATGTAAATATTATGATCTATTGATATATTTAAAATTTTCCTAATGTAAAATGTGAAGCTTAATTTTTATTTGATGAACTAATTTGAAAAATATTTTGTTTACTGTAAACATACAGAGATATTCCTCAAAATATTGAAGAAGAAAATCAACCTCAAGCAAAAATTGAAGCATGTATGTAAATGTAAATATTATGATCTATTGATATATTTAAAATTTTCCTAATGTAAAATGTGAAGCTTAATTTTTATTTGATGAACTAATTTGAAAAATATTTTGTTTAATGTAAACAGACAGAGATATTCCTCAAAATATTGAAGGAGAAAATCAACCTCAAGTAGAAATTGAAGCAGGTATGTAAATGTAAATATTATGATTTATTGATATATTTAAAATCTTCCTAATGTAAAATGTGAAGCTTAATTTTTATTTGATGAACTAATTTGAAAAATATTTTGTTTAATGTAAACAGACAGAGATATTCCTCAAAACATTGATGATGAGATACAAAATTTTGAAAGAGATATTGAACCAATGATTGAAGATGGTGAAAATATTGAAAGAAATCCAAATAAAGAAATTGAATCACAAGGTATATATATATATATATATATATATTAAACACATGCACATATCATTGAAATTAAAGATATATTTATTAATTTAGTTATTTATTGAATATGTAATATTTTTTCGAATATGTACAGATGAAATCACTATTGATAATGAGATGTTAGAAAATGTTGACACTCACACATATGGAAATAAAAAACCTGACCATGTTATACGATATCATGTTAACTGCATTTTTGAAAAGTATTTCTTAAATGAGCGGGTGACAGTTCAGGCTCAAATGTTGAAAGGTCTCCTATCATTAAGGAAATTAAAAGAAGCTACGACACTATTGGGTATTCGAAAATCAACCAAAGATAAAAAAATGAAGGAAGATGTCATAAAAAATATGAGTAGTGTTATAAAGTCAATTAAGAGATCTATAGAGAAAGATGTTCCAATTGTACGTAGAGGAATACAGATGGCAATGGTTTCATCAAGTACTCGAGAGAATCGTTTGGTAACATCTATGGCACGAGCACTAGGAACCTCGCGAAAAAATTTGCACAAACATCGGAAATTTCAGTTGCAAATAGATGTAAATGATGAACTCGCTTGTTGGAGAGCTATTTGTAGGCAACCATACAAAGATAGACTTGGAGAAAATGTTAAAAAAATAATATATGAATATTGGAAGAACAATTCGCGTGTTTCGCCCACTGCAAGGAATGTGATGCGAAGAAGAATAACACGAAATTAGTACGAAGAACATGAAAAATATTTCTTGGAAACCACTCAGATAGAGTTATTCAACAAGTTCAAAGAAGAGAATCGTCAAATTCATGTTTTACTCAGTGCTTTTGTTCAACAAAAACCATGGTATGTAGAACCTATCACCGTACGCGACATTTGTTGTTGCCGTTATCATGTGGAATTTGAGTTATATTATGACACATTCCTTGATTTCGGTAGAACATTATGGAAGGATTCACCTCCTCCTTCCACTATCCGTGATTTCATATCTCAAATTCTATGTGAAAGAGAAAGCGATGAACTATTTACAAAAAGAAATGTGTTGGTGGTAAAAAATGCGATGATTGTGGAAATTTGACTAAATTTCAAAACAAATATCGTATTGATATAAATGATCAATCATTGTCCAACATGAAAGTGAAATGGAAGAGATATGAATATATCGATACATCGATTCAAGGTGCAAATAGTGTTAAAATAATTGAATTACTAGAAGACGAAATTTTTCTGATAGACTTTTTGAGAAAGTTTGAGGCAGAAATTTACAAATACACCAAGCATTCCCATAGAGCTTGATGGCAAGACTTTCAATTCAAAAAATCTCGTGAATTTTTTCCACCAGGGACCATTTTGTCAGTGATTGATTTTGTAGAAAACTACACATTTGTTCCACAAAAAGAAATTCAGAGTGAATACTATCATTCTGACCAAGTCTCCATGCTCGTCCATATTCTATATAGACATACTGAACAAAACGTCGATCATATAGAAAGCACGAGTGAAAATCGACATATCATTAAAGAATATCACTTTTATATCAGTGACGATCATACACATGATACATGTTTTGTACAACATTGTTTTGGAAAAATTTATGATTCATTGAAAATTCGTGGAATAACATTCAATGAACATTGGATATGGTCAGACGGATGCGCAGGTCAATTCAAATCTGCACGATCATTCTTTTGGTTGTGTTGTCTTCATAAGAAAACCTGCATTAAACATTGTTGGAATTTCTTTGAGACTGGCCATGGAAAAGGAGAACATGACGGTGCAGGAGCATGCATAAAACAAGCACTTCGAAGATATCAAATGAACCACTCTACAAGCCGACTTGTGAACGCTGAAGAAGTTGTTCAATGGTGCATCTCTGCTCTAAGCCATGAGAGAAACCCATCAAGAGAAGTGCGAAGGTACATTCAATTTAATTTATATTGGAAATCTAATTTTAAACATTGTACATTTATCATGCAATGATTATCTTTGATTGTATTTTGATATCATATTTACAAATTCTTCTTCTAATTTTCCATGTAAAGGTTTTTCTGGCATATTGGAATTGAAGACGTAGATAGATCAATTGGAAATGACGTTGAAACAATAAAAAGGACTCGAAAATTGCATTCAATTCAAACAAAGTAGTTTAGAAATGTGTTTGCATTGGATAAAAGAAAATATTCTTGTTTTTGTGATGTTTGCATAGACAACACAAAATCCAATGACGTTTGTGAAAACAAAATGTATGTGAACGATTGTAAACATACAGAGCTAAATACAAAGAGAAAAATGTTTGTTACAATGTTTGAAGAAATGCAATCAGAGGAAACTACAATATCATCTGATGGTGATAGAGTTTCTGATCTTGTTAGAGAAGGTAACATTTGAATTACTTTCTAATGATTTAAAAATCTAGAAATAAATTTAAATATGTATAATTTTGTTAATTTTATTTTATTGTGCAGGAGATGTTTCTGCTGTAATTGAACCTATTGACACCGATGAAAATGTAAAGTATTATTTGATGTGTTGCACTGAACGAAAAATGAAATTATTACAAAACTATAATGATCACGGATTTCAATATGACAGAGGGTCTATTATACTGAAAGGTTATTTTTTCAAACAAACTCATCAAAGTGGAGACTTTGTTTACTTTGAAGACTATGAAACTGATTCCATAAGTTGTCAATATAGTCACTTGGTGTGTGCAACATGCATAAAGTTGATAGAAGTTGAATCAAAGAAAAAATAAAAAATTAAGAGATGGAAAATGTCAAAATCCGATCATGAATGAATTATTGAAGATGGAATTCCATTAGAATTTTTTTGAGTGAATTGTCCAACAATTTATTCTCTTTGGATTAAATATGTTTTAGAACTTCGAGTACTCAACTAAAAATTTAGCTGCTTATGTTATTTGTGCAAGTGTTTGCACATGTACAAATTGTTTTGGTACAAGCACGTGCTCTAGTATCAACTGAAAGTAGCTTTTCTATACATGTGCATTGATGAAAAATGTTTTATATATATATATATATATATATATATATATATATATGTGTGTGTGTGTGTGTGTGTGTGTTCTAGAATGAAATTAATTGTTCTAGTTTTACTATGTGCATTGATGAAAAATTATTTACATACTCAATATATATGTTCTAGAATGCAATTAACTGGAACTAGTTTTTCTATGTGCATTGATGAAAAACTAGTTGGATTTTCTGGTAAAAAGCTTCCACAATGTAAATAAATCGATAAGGCTACCTATTTGAGTGCATTAACGACATTGACCCAAATTCAACAAACATATATATGTACTAGAATTATATTTCCAATCAAAATTAAAGGGATAATTTGTACATATATCTACTTCTTTAAACTCTTTTTTCAATTAGAGCTCAATTCATACATGGTTAGTTGCATTGAAAAGCTATGTTCTTCCTATTGGAAATTTTTTCATTCAAACAAAACTACATGGAGAGATCAAAAGCAATCTTAAAATTCCAAATGTACTTCAACCATCCAAAAGGGATTTGTGCAACATTACTTGACATTCCATGCCAATTATAGTGAACAACTATCCAATAGAAACATTTAACATTATATACCACATGTGCCAAATGTAGATTGAAACCATCCAAAACTTTAAAATTTTAAAAACTTTTGATAATATATTGTGTAACATTAGAATATTAAACATCACATGCGAAATGTAGATTGAAACCATTCAAAACTTGAGTTTAAAAAACTTTTTGATTATATATAGATCGTTACTTCACATGCCATGCCAATTATAGTTCAACTAGATCCAATAGAAACATTTAACATTATAGACCACATGTGCCAAATGTAGATTGAAACCATCCAAAACTTTAAGTTTTAAAAACCTTTTGATTATATATATCGTGCAACATTAAAACATTAAACATTTAAAGTTCATTAAATATCACATGTAAAATGTAGATTGAAACCATCCAAAACTTGAGTTTTAAAAACTTCACATGCCATGCCAATTATAATTCAACTATCCAATAAAAACATTTAACATTAAATATCACATGCCAAATGTAGATTGAAACCATCCAAAACTTTTAACTTTTAATTTAACAAAAAAATATAGATCACAACATTACTTCACATGCCAAATGTATTTCAAGCATCCAAAACTTAAATTTTAAAAACAAAACAAATTACAACACATGTCATTACATAACATGCCAAATGTAGTTCATATGAAAACATTAATTTATAGATGACAACATTACTTCACATTCACATGCCAAAAGTACTAAAACAATCCAAAAATTAAATAAAACAAATTATATTAACAATGTAATAAAATATGCCCAAAAATTGTAAATCTCACAAGTATCAAACTGTATCAAGTTTCACAAATTTTAAGACCATCTAAATTTTGAAATCAAATCTACAAATCATGTCCATAAAATAGAGACGGATCTAGCATCTTTCCTATTAGGGTCTCAGTGCGCGCCGTATCATGTGAATGGGAAACCTACATACACAATGCACATGTACTTGAACATTAAAATTTGATGTTTTAAAAATGAATGAGAATATATATATCTAGAACTTCATGTAAAAAACAAAATATAACAAAAAAATCATGCAATACCTCATGAGGTTCCCTCTCCATTTGATGAACAAGTTCTCCCATAGGAACATCTACAGTGGTAAACTGTACAATATACATGTACAGTTAAATATATATATATATATATATATATATATATATATATATATATATTAAAAACTTTCAAATGAAAATGCACGTGTACATATATAAACTTATTTTCAATAATATTAAAAAAGGAACTAAAGACAACTTGTTCAAATGTTGTGGATGTTCCTATCTCCGTCGCTAGAGTCCGCGGATTAAAGAAATCTTCTATAGGAACCTAAATTCAAAAAAATTTAAATAATTCAATATATATATATATATATATATATATATATATCAATTTTTAATGGAACTTTTTGAGGTAGAATATATATATATATATATATATAACTTTTAAACATAAATTTTAAACTTGTGAAAAATTGTCCATACTTGTGGCTCATCTCCCAAGGAAGTAGAAGGTACATCTCCCAAAGAAGAAGAAGGTACCGCCATCCCAAAAACATCATATGGAATTGGTACTTGTTAAAACATTTTATCAAATTATATATATACATACATGTACATGTGTGGCAACAATTATTTATTTTAAAGTCACTTAAAAAACACTAACATTTGCCAACATATCTTGATGGTCAGACCCATTTGCATTGTTTGAACCAGAGGTCCCGAACGTGATATTAACATTTTCGTCACGCATCATGTGTGAGAACTGCAAATGGTGTTTTAACATATAATCATACATTTTTGTTAGATTAATGTACACATACAAATAAATGTACACATGTACATACACATGTATTTATTACAAATTGTACACATGTATATGTAAAAATAATTTCAAATCCTAAGGTCACTAACACATACCGTTGCGGTGCCCTCTTCCTCATGAAAAATTAGATCTTGCAAACCATTGCGACAATTTTTTGCATATGTTCGGAGATCTTCAACATTCATGTTGTCAATCTCCTCATCTGTACAATAAACAAAATTGGCACGTGCATTTTCACGTGCTCTTTGTCGATTGAAACAAAGATCGACTCCACCCAATCCGCTATGAACATTGTCGATCATAACATCCCTTTCTTCTTGACTTATTTGAGAATTTGCATCCATCTCTGATCGCAGAGTTTCGACTCGAAACAGTCGACTCACCAATGGTGGCTCAGGGCGAGGCAACTCCACATCTCGCTTAGCGCCCTTACGGTTATATAATCGACCTTTCCCCGGGCCAAAAAATTCTGATAGAAGGTCATTGTAGTTTGGTTTCATATCCAAAAAAAATTCTGCATAAAACATTTGTGCAAAATAAACAGGAACCTCATCGTTCCATGGAAGCCTTCCATAGGCCGCAAGATGCCTATCATACAAATAACAAGCTATGTCCGGGTGCTTGAAATACTGCACCTTCAACATTTTTATTTTTGGCCCTTCCTTGTAATTAAACATTGACTTGACCACTTCTTTTGTAACTTTTTGTTTTACGTCCTCCCATTTATCGGGACCCATCACTGTTTCTTTTATCTTTCTCATCATTTCTACAAATGAATCAGTCGTTGACCCAAGATTTCTATACACATTTACCATTTCACCCAATGAATGTGTAACTATTTCAAGGCTTTGTCGACTCTCAGCAGGTAGAGACAAAGCCACGAGATCTCTTTGCAATTTTGCATGAAGTATTTCACACCTTTGTAAGGTGCATTCCACCATGTTGGTTTCCCATGGTATATCAGTAATCTCGGCCGGATAAGTTGTGCTGGGTTGACAACCTTCTTCTTGAATGTAGTGGGCTGCCCTGCGTCTATTTTGACCACTAGTTCGAATATTTTCGGCCTCTGCATCAATATATATTTAAAATTTCGTATATTAGAAAAAAACGTGAAAAAAAAGTTGTACAAATTTAATGAAAGAATATTGAAATTGATGGCAACCTTGAAGTTGTTGGTTAGCATCTTCTCCAACATGACCTTGCTGAGAACCAGACCTAGAATGACCCTGTTGAGAACCAGCAATCGTTGATTGGCTTTCGGGGGAATAAATATCACCCCCTTCACGCAACCTGCTACCACTCATACCTCGACCGGTTGAACCATGGGCATGCTCCATGGATGGAGTAGAAACCCTTCTCCTCTTACCTCCTAAAAATTAAAATATGAAACTTATTAACAACTAATTTAACTCACAAATTTAATTAAAAATCAATTCCATATGTACACACATGTATGGAGATTTAAGATTATATTTAAATACCGTGAATATCCCCTGATCCCTGAACCTCCATATGGGATTCGGCTGATCTTCGTCGTTCATCCTCCATGATATATATCTATTGGTCGACATTTACACAAAATAGATTTCAGAAAATCAATTTGTAATTTAGTGTACACAAATTATGTAGAACACAACTTTCAAAGCAATAATTGATGTGTGAAACTAAATTTAATCGAAAAAGAAATTATAAAAATGATAAGTTCACCAAATTGCGCTTTACATGGTGGGAGTACACATGGTATACAATTTACCACTTATACACTTTAGTTTGTAGGAGAAATGACACATGTACATAGTTTACCTTAAATTTGTTGTGTTTTATGGATATTAAAATGAAGAATTTCTATTTAGATCCATTCCAGAGATTGACTGTAGGGGCATTTACTAGATATGTCACTTTTCATAAAAGATGAGATCCAAAGGATACCTGGCCCTTTACAGACTCTGCCTATAGAACTTGTAGAAGTAAACAATAGAGGCATTGACAATATCAAAGAGCGTTTTCATGCTCAGACATGGGAATGTGTCTCTTTCCCTATGCAAAAAAATAGTTCAAGGTAGTTAATCTTCATAGACACGTCATCAAGCAGGTCAATGTGATCATCCCCAACTTACTTTTCATGAAATTAGGCTTGGAATCCTCTACAACCTAGTGGATGGAGTTGAATGGGAACTAGGTCAAGGCCTTTACAAAATACATGCTAGTGAATAACACTTACTAGGTTATGCCAACAAATAAAGTGGGAGAAATGTTTTCTCCTCGAGGTTATCCAATTGGGTGTGTAATACCAACTTGACCCATTTCCTAACAAGTTTCTCTCTTAGGTTACAAAGTGTCTTCCACCTTATTAGTTATATATTTTTCAATTTCCCGTGGATTCCTTGAATTTTTTCTCCTACCATCTCCCTCTCTCACTCCCCAAATTATTGTCATCAAACATGCCCCATTGAGGATTTGGAGCGATGTTTACACCATACTTAGAACTGTCATTGCTGCTAATTGAAATTGGAGAGTCATGTATACTAGATTGCTTTCTTAAGTGGCTCTTACTTGGACAATATCTCGAGATAAGTTTGACATGATGGTCATATGAGGCTGGAAGCTACTTGGTGTAACTTTCCTTAAATCTTCAAAAAAACAGAGCAAAAATGTCATTTTCGATCATTTTTTATTCAAAAAAATAGAGCAAAAATGTCATTTTCGATCATTTTTTATTAGCTTCTGCATACAACAGATGTTATCACAATTGCAACACAATCATGTTCCATGAGCATGAATTATGAATGTCGCAAGCCAAATTGCAAGGAAATTTGCATTCATTTTAGGCAAAAGAGGGCTATGACATTAAGGTCCATGCTAGAAAAAATTATGCAAATAAGGTTGCTAAGTCTTGATACTTACCATGTGTTTCAAATCCATAACGAAGGTTGGCTTTGAGAGTGTCCTCCCAAAGCCCTATCTTGAGATGAAATTTAATTCAATGTCTCTTAGAGTTGCAAGGTGGAATTGATAGAACTATTTGATTTCTTTACCATGGATGGATATCTCCTTTCATCTATACCTTTCTCTACCATCTTATTTCCAAGTGAAATGGGAATTTTCACATTTTGAATGCCATTACCATGTACTTTGGTAGTCTGCTAGCTAGACCTATCACAAGTAAGGTTGTCATACCAAACTATTTCTCTTGCTCAACTCAGTGACCATGACTCTCTTCTCACACTACTTACCATAAGATCTTCAATTGTACATATCACACAAAGTCAGTTCTGGGCTGGCCATAGCAGTTATGAATAAAAACTTAAATAGTGGCTCACCTAAAGAAGTGAGTGGTGGATTAAGTGAAACTACTTTGGCTTAATGTTAGATTTAAAGGAAGGCTTTATTAGAGAAGAAGGTTTTGGAGGAGAAATTGAATTCTTTCGACTTATTTTTGGCATTGAAGTTTGAAATAGTAGTTTTTATGACTCCATTGATGACCTTGCTGAGGAATTTGATGCACACAATATTGAATTTGAAGATGGTTTAGAAGATGCTGAAGAAGTTGTAGATTTTGGTGTTGTCACTGAATGTTTCTTTGTTGTTGGACTTGATCAAGACACAATTTAACTTTACGAGCAGATTGAAGACCTTGAAGAGGTTTTAGATTTTGTTGTTCTCATTGAAGGTTTTTGTCTAGTTTTGTTTCTTAAACCATCATTTCCATAAGACATTTTTGGTGAATAAATTATTGACCTTGATGAGAGGATATGATACCTTGAAGAGGCTACATATTTTGGTGACGTCACTAATTGTTTCTCTATTATTATGTTTGTTAAACATCTCACTTAGGGCGAGGCAACTCCACATATATTGTACAGTTTATGGGACATAAATCAATATGTAGAAATATTCACTTGGTTTTTATAATTGGATAGAAGAATGACTTAAAATGACCTTGTATGTCTTCTCATTTTAGAGCTCAAATTTTTAGGAAGGATTTAAGTATCCACCTTTCAAGAATCACTAAAAGAGGTTGATAAAGAATATAGGAAGACAAAACTAACCAATGGTGTACTAAATGGATTTCTTGGGAGGTAGATTGGCATATGGACTTTTGGTAGCTAGAAATTTTCCAAATAAGTGAATGTATTTGAAAACCAAACCTCTATTTTATTTTGGTTTAGACAAGGTCTAGAATTTTAAAAGTGAATTCCCTCTTTCTTCCTCTTACATACATTCCAATGATCGAAATTTGGATTGATGGAAAAAAAATTCCTAAATAAAAATTTTGCATTTTATTTGTTGTACACATGAGTTTTTAAAAGCTAATTAACTCATAAATTTCTCACAAAATACACTTAAATCTTGACACATAAACCCCTTCCCAATTGGCTAACTTTAGATGATCCTAAACACATTTTTATTTAACTAATGAGGGAGATAGCCCAATAAAACTAGTTTGTCCATATTCAAATCAAGTTGGTATCAAAGTACAATTTAGCTCATTTTATTCAAGGTTAGTTAGAAGAATTAGCTATTGGTTTCTGTCTTCAATTTCCTCTCAAAATGAATGTGTACATGCTTTTGAGAGACACACTAGAGGAATAAGGTCCAAATTTTTTATGAAAATGTGCTATGAAAGTAAAGGGTTAAAGGCAAACATGTACAAGGCATAGTTGAGTACAAGGCATAGTTGAGCCAAATGTTGTTGAGGAAGGGCCTAATTATTTGGGTCTTGGTTAAGAAAAACATGATGGAGAATGCTCCAAAGCCAAGGAGGCACATGAAGTTGTTCCAAGAAGGAATTTTATTTCGTGTTCATTACCTCAAGCTTGTGAAGTTTGTGTTCATGATGAATGGAAAATTTTGACACCCACTTTGCAAGAAGATGTTAATAATCATGCACCTAATGAGAATGTAAAAGAAGAGGATGTTGAAAGCTCTAGAGTCATTGAATTCATTGCTAGTATTCAGAGGAGAGCCACTACCTCATCAAATTCACCTCCTTAAGAAGGCGACAACGGTGAATGTTCAAGGTATAAATTTTCCTTTAATCAAATTGCTTTTGATTATGATAAACATGGTAAATATTCACATAAGATATAGAAAAGAAATTGCACATGTTCCTTTTGTGGTTCGAATAACCATAATGTTTATAGATGTTGGAAGAAGATATCCATGCACATTGAAACTTTCTAAATAAATGAGGAAAAAAATCAAAGGCCCATTGGACAAGGAAAATGATGTTGAAAATAAGATGCAATTGTTTATTACTCATTGCCATAAGAAAGGTCACCTTGTAGACAAGTGTTGGACTTTGTATCCAACAAGTCATCCACAACATTTGAAGAAGGTGGAAAGAGATAATGACAAGAATGGAAAAGAGGATTCCATAATCGATGAGGGTCAGGATGATTCACATGATGATGAAGTGCAACTAAAACAAGCGCCATTGAAATGGTTTGCTAACAGATGGTTAGATTTATTATCTAATTAAGGCCTTGAATGTATTTTGATGTTTCATGAATTTATTTGCAAATTCAAAGTATGGTGCATGTTGCATGGAGCAAGATGTTGAAAGTAGAGTTATGTTGACACACTTAAATGCAAAAAATATGGAAATTTGTACATGAGCTATTATTTGACTTGAGAGTCAGTTGTTTGAAGAGGCATGTTTTGTCGACTTGTGTTTGGTTGATGGTTTTGTACACCAATATGTAAGAGTACATGGAGATATTCACATGATGTGAATTTTTTTCTTTGAAGGAGAAAAAAGATATGTCAGGGAGCTATGTTTCTTGCATGATGTGTTTTCAGTTTGATGGTTTTGTTTGTGACAAGAAGTCACAAGATTTTGGGAAGGTCCACTCTTGAGCGAGAGCCTCATGATTACAACCTAATCATGAGAATCAAATGGGAGTGCATCCTTATTTTGAAAACAAATAGGATTCTAAGCTACCTAGGATTCAAACCATTATTTTTAAATTTGAAATATCATGGTGTGTTGTTTCAATGCCTAAATCCACAACCCTAACATAAATTGTTTTATTATTTTTTTGCAAGATTTAGTTGGTTATATTAAAATTCAGTTGAATTTAAAATTCTTGGCTTAGTGGCATGAACCAAACATATTGTACATATTAAATGAGGAATTTCACTCTCCCAATCATTTCTAAATCACCCATATCACCAAGAAAACATGTTTTAAAAGAACATACTTTGGTATGCGAAAGACCTTAGGTTTCAAATATTATAAGAAGGTTTTTGATATGGTTGAGAGAATGTGGAAAATAGAATCCATAAACAAATTATTTTTCAAAACATATTACTTTCAAAGTATCAACAAGGAATGTACAAGGGTGTTCAATGAATTAATGCTATTTATTTAAATTCCATGATGTATATCTTACTCATAATTTTAACAAATTATTAAATAATGATCTAGATTGGATAATTATATTATTTGTCATATATTTTGACGCTTAAAGTGAAAAAACTGAAAGAATCAACTTGTAGGGTCATTTTAATGGTGGGTGGAAAATTGGGATCCAAAACCTTTTGGAGTCATTTTGAGGTTTTAAATTTGACATTTTTGGGGGTCAAACGATTATTCCTTGTGCCGAAATCTTGACCATTATTCTACACTTAAAGACATATATCCAATGGTGCAAGAAAAACATCAAATCAAGTTCATTCAAAATTTATGCCTTTAGTAAGTTGAACTATATCATGTTGACCACCATGGTATGAGAGAATGACATTTTAGCCCCATTACTCATGCATAACAAGCTAGCTACATGTGGAATTTTAACAAGACTCTAAAAGGTCTAAAATCACAAACCTCGTTAATGGTTGACGGAGTCAAATCTTACACCTAGTTGGCTATCACGCTATGTTAAATACTTCGCCACTAGGAGGAATAAGAGTTCCATTTTGTGTTATTGTATTTTGTTACATAGTTGAAAATACAACTAGGACTGTGAAGTTAGAGAGAAAAATGTATGAAGTTAAGTTTTTATAGCAACCTTACATGCCAAAAGTCTTAGCTAACTCTA
Source organism: Pinus albicaulis (assembly GCA_034641835.2). Classification (NCBI taxonomy): domain Eukaryota; kingdom Viridiplantae; phylum Streptophyta; class Pinopsida; order Pinales; family Pinaceae; genus Pinus; species Pinus albicaulis. The sequence goes on from CM076575.1 coordinate 839,075,978, forward strand.
GAGAGATTACCTTAAACATATTTTCCATACCAGAAAAGAGAGAGTAGAGCATGTTTACATTTTAGTGTTGTTTTTCTCCCATAAGGATTTCCTAGGGAAAAAGGAGTCTAGAACATCATTACTTTTTAGTGTTGCTTGTCTCCCATAAGGATTTCCTAGGAAAATAATTGTGTTGATTGTCTAGATATATGTATGTGTGTGTTTCATTATGTTCTCTATTTCTTACATTGTGTTTCATTATGTTTTATATTTCTTACATTTCTGCCCTCCTATTTTTCTTTCCAATCAAGTTTTATAAAGTAACATGAGAAGCAACATGAGACTTGGAACAATAATTTTCATTATCTATATGGAAGGCAAGAAGGATTATATCCCCTTAAGCTTAAGCTTATGTAGTTTGTCAATTTTTATCATATATTTTTTGGTAAGGGTAAATGTTTTTTTATCTATAGTACAAGTCATGAGTTCCCCAATAAATTACCTTATGTAAAGCATGATTCTAGGATTACTACAATTTGTACTTGGTTTTTTATTGTGATGATGCCCTGTCTCAATCACTTGGCCATCTCTCTATGGGTAGTTAAATCTTTATAACAATACTTAAGTAATATTTATCTATTTCTATTATGTGAAATGTAAAAATGGTATACTATTTTTCATAAAATTGGGTTGAGTTTATCATATATTTCGATGAAAGTTGATTATATGACACGTTTTCTTTAAAAGGATCTAAAAATTTTGTTAAGGTATGAATTTGCAATTTTGTGTGGCTCTCTATCAACCTTCACTTCTTCATTTCTAGAAAAAATCTACTTGCTCATTTGTATACCCACTTTCTATTAAAATGCATGAGTTTTAAACTCTCGATAACTATGTTTTTCCACACAGGAAAATTATATGTCACATTTTATACTAAAGTTCTAAATATTTTTTTGAAGTTTGGATTACTGTTATTCTTTTATATAATTTAACATTAGATATAAGTTTAAATTGAAAGCTACTTAGATGAAATATAGCTTAGATATGGCATTTGCAAATTATTATCTATTTATTGAACTAAAGGACATAATTATTACACATGTTTAATTTATATTCAAATGCTTCTTTGATTTATCTCCTATAGCTTAATGTAATGCTAGATATATAATTTAAGTTGAAGGCCCATGAGATAAATATGACTTCTATGTGACATTTGTATTGAATCATCTATTTGTTGTGTTATATGAACATAATTGGTACGCATATCTAATTTGCATTACTAATATGTCATGCTTCTTTAATTTATCTTTATAGATGACTAGAGCGCATCCCTTTTTAATCTATCCCTTTTGACTTTGGATATGTGGGCAATATTCATCCACATATTTTTCTATCATAAATCAGTGAGTAAAATTGTAAATTCCATTTGTGTCAATGTTAAGGTTAAGCACATGGATTAAAGTTTTATATATTAGATGAGGAGGCTATGTATTACATATGGTCTTGAAAATCTGAGAGTCTAGAAAGGTTGGAGAAAAAAAATTGCAGATACCAAGTTGAAGATTGTGAAAATGAAGGTAAACTAACTAATACAATTTAACACAGCAAACAACAACAATTTATCACAGCAATTAATGTATCATTTGATCAATTTTTTGAAAGGAGGATCCAGAAAGCATATACTGAATCTATTGGGTACAGGAATAAATTTTATAACTTTTGCATACGCTTTACAAAATTCAACCTGTGTCCCACCATTTCTTTTTTTTCAGACAGAAAAAAAAATGCTGATGTATTAATCAGTTCATATGCTAAATACATACTCTCAGCTGTGCAGTGAGAGAAGCAAATACATATCCCCCAGCAGTATACAGTGCCAATCTAAGAAAGAGGGGCACCGATAATAGTGGGAAACATAATTTGGGGGGTTGATACCACATCCCATCATGATCAGAATTAAAAACATCCCTGTAGATAACACGAACAACAGAAATGTCATAGCAAAAGGAAAAACATCAGCCAGTTAGACATGAAAAAACATGTAAGAGTTCAGGAAGAAATATAAGCAGACAAAATAGCAGACAATTAGTAAAAATAGCCTGTAGATACGACATAAAAAACGCTTGGCCAACCATAGGAAGTACTGGGAACATGGATAGCGTTGAAAACCGCCAGTGTCCTGCCATTGCTAGCAGCTACATGAAATTACTCACAGTACACACATGGGGTGGGAAACAAAAGCAAGAAAATAATTCTTGAAAAGCAATTGCAGAAAAAACCCACATGGTGATTGTGATATGGTGAGGGATTTAAAAAGTAATCAAAATTTCAAACAGATTCATTTTTTTGTCGGGAAGTATGATTCCGGATAAGCACGTGGAAAGATATATATTTTTGCTTCACTTGAGGAAGTCAAGATAATGCTCAAGAACCAAAGGTTCTTCGTGGAGAGGATTGACTTGTATCTGGAGCATGTGGAGAGCCATATTTCTTGTCATTTAGATGGCGGGGACTTAATGGATCCTCCTTGCTCTAGTGCGAGGGTTCTAGAAAATATCTCACCTTCGAAAAATGACCAATGAGCATGTATGGTAGGTGGTGTAGTATGGTGATTTCCTGGAAATTCTAGTTTTGTTTTATGCAGGGTACTTTTCATCCTTTTGGTCTACAAAATATGGAGGCATAGGTTGGTCACATCTATATTTTTTATGTGATGGATATGGCCCGCTTTGTTAGTGGCCGCTACACCTATGTGTATTGTGCATGTCTATGGTGGTTTTGGGCTTATTTCCCTAGGTTATTTCCATTTCTTTTGGCTATCTATGGTCAGTTGTAAAAGGGACATATGTGAGTTGTTTGTCACTAATTGTCTATTATTACACCATTCACAGTGTTTGTGTGAGATATCATAAGAATTTATGGTGGGTTTTTGTTTTTCTGTTAGCTGTAGTTGACACCCTTTTATACAAGGGGAATCGATAGATGGTAACCCTCAAAGGCAATAGATAGAGTAAGCAACATGATATGGACTCAACTATCAGTTTTAAGTACGTATGAAGTAGTGTGTTCATTAGGTTGATAGATCTCTATAAGGGATAGTGTTTTATATTATTAATAAGCTGGAAACATAGGTAATTTAAGAGTCCGTTATATAAGCATCTCCATAAGTAGTGATTACTCACTATACTATGAAGCAGAGTAATATATATTGTTGTATATATATACAATATGATTATTAGGGAGAATACGTCACACCTATGTAATGAGATAAGAGCTTAGAGAGATTACAGTATAAGTGTAAAGCTCATGTTATTACTATAAGTATTACAGCTCTTGTTTATCCTTATGTAAGTGATTACCTATGTTTATAGAATAGGCTTTATCACCATAAGCTTACTATCACATACCTTATATAGATTACACATATAACATGATTGGTTTAATGTAATGACTCTATTCCAAAGCATGGTTTTCTTACCATTATTTAGATGAGTATGTAGCTTAGTGAGTACCAAGCTTGTACTTATGTGATATGTGTGACACTATACCCTATTCGTTTGATTAGGATAGTACAATGGCTAGTAAGTAGTAATGAATACTGATTACTTGTACCTAATGAGTACAATTACCATATCTTAATAAGCTCATATTACTAAGATAGCTTGTGATTCAATACTGGTATGTTACCTATTCAATATGTGTTGTAAATACATGCATACTAATACATAATCAATTACAACCATTACTCTAGTGAGATAAGCACTTGGTAAGCTTATTAATACTCATTATGTAGAACACATGGACCGGTGTAGTTGATATCACATTAGTAGCAGTCAATGGTATTGGTTCTATCCATCCTACGAATCACTGTGTTAAAGCCATTATAGAGAGATAATGTATAAGTAAGCATCCTTAGATTACGAGCTCTATTGATTACTAGATATGACTGGAATAGTGTATATAAGCCATAACAAGGTAAGCTTTATTACTAGTATTCCCATAATCAAGAAGTATAAGCTATTAGTGGTATGAGTTATTGGAACACTTCACAGTATAGCTATATCTAATATGACCTATGATATAGAGCTAACAAGGTGTAAGCATAAGGTTATAGGTTATGATTGATTAGGTGATTACAGTACTACTTAGCTTCATTGATTGCCTACTTTCTCATATTGAGTCCTGTATTTCACGTATGATATGGACATGGAATAGAGGGAAATGCACATGGCACACATATGGAAGGGCATATCGCTCATATGTTACTGATATAATTAGATTCATTACAATATAAATATTGTTCTATTATGGATATAAATGCTTACGTATTTGACCTAATAGCTTATAAGTGGTTATAGCTTGAAACTGTCATAGGTCATGCCGAGTGAGCTTAATTTGATTACCATTGTGACATATAAGGTTACCATGAGAACCAATGCCATTAAGCAGAGATATGGAAAACACAACAAGCTGGTATGAGTGATATCATAGTTGCATCATTACCTTAGCTTTAATCAATACGGGTCTCTAGCTCTAACTTGGAACTTATACGTAACTTACAATCCCATATGAGTTTGAGAAAGGTGAAGTAACGGGAATCATAGTGCTTATCGTATGTGAAACCCTTGCCTTATCATTAGATATACGAACATTACAAGCTTCTCATGATTAGTTAGCTTCATGAAATCGTAAGTAATAACAAGCATATCAAAGCTCTATACATTCAATGGTAATAGAACAGTAGATATGAGTATACCATTAGCTTGGTGTATCTAATACTATGATTACGCTTATATCTATCAGTGATATAAGAATGAGTAGAACATGGTGATGTAACCTTTATGATTACACTTGCTATCTATACTTAACCCCATTACGATGGTTAATGACTTGGACACATCACTCTGAACTCTTCATGTGAGACCATGTGTTATGTAAGAGCTTGTATCTTATATAAGCTTTCATCCTTGCTTATGTTACTTCATCATCTATCTTATGGGAATTGCTCTATCCACTAATCGAATAAAAGCATTGGTATAGTTGCATAAACTAAGCTAGTAGATATGTAAGCTTATCAAAGGGTTAAGCATTAGCCTAATTATTTATATACATAATACGTATAAACATGGGTTCTATGTAATGCCCTATCAAGCCCATTAAGAGTAAGTAACATGAATACTATGATTGGTTTCGATAAAGATGAATGAGTACCATTGACTAGTGATCTATCCTAGCTTATCTTGTATTCAGTATCCCTTGTAGAAACGTATAACATATTCGTATAAAGGTAATGGTAATGGAACCATAACTACCCTATAAGCTTAGTATTACTGCTTACTTTGGTACATGTCATAAGCTCACTTGTACAAGGATTAATGTTCTTCATGGAACTTTGATTGCCATTAGTTTAGCTAACATCATACTCTAAGTAGAAACCAAACATGATGATTAGGAAACATATGTTTAGACTAGTAGACTATGTAAACTGCAGATTACTCATTACTTGGACTGCATGTAAGGATTTTTATAAGTACTAATCCCATTGAGTGGAATGACTTACCTTTAACCTTTAACCAAGAGTTACACGTATATGATAGATCCCTATTACTAGTGTGTTAAGTGTTTATCATAAGTATTTCCATAATAATGAAAAGGAAAAGAGCTGCTTACTTATAATAATAAAAGTGCTTGTAATAAATACGTCACAAGAAGTAAGGGTAATGTAAGAGGTGAAACTAGTTAATCCATAGAGTTGAATCCATGTATATGACTAATAATCACTACTACTTGTTCAGACTAGTATTATGTGTGTCATTGATTAGACCAATACAGTGGTATGATCATAACCTATAGAGTAAGTGACACCTTATCTATTAGCTATGAACAAGCGTATGTTCCAATTGCATATCATAACTAATAAATACCGTAAGTTGTATACCTGTATTAAGCCGTATTATGTTACTATGATTACCATGTGATCTTTAGCTCTATGATGAAGCTGTGTTCTTATAATCAGTGATACGAAGCAAGAGGTGTATAGTAAGCTCGTACTAGTCTAATGTAAGTGATTATGCATACATGATTACATATACTATACGAGTAAGCTAAGTGATTTGTATAACTGACCC
>CM076575.1:839082184-839250250 GCA_034641835.2 Pinus albicaulis
GGAGACTAGATTGAGACACAACATTTTGGCGCCGTTGCCGGGGAAGTGTAACTAGGTAACCTTATTTCTTACATCCAAAAAAAAAAAAAAAAAAAAACACAAAAAAAACACAAAAAAAAACAAAAACTTCAATCACCTACCACACCCACTATATCATGTGGTGCAGTAAGAGCCACACATCCACATCATGAATTCATATTTTTGCAGGTAGAAGAAGAGGTGACAAAGCAAGTTGAAGAAATGGATGGAGATGATGACAATGAGGAAGATCCTTTTGGATTTCCCATTCAAGAAACTGATATCAAAATTCAAATGAAGAACATCCATCCATCTGTACTTCCTAACTTCAAAGGTATGAGATCAGAAGACCCGGAAACCTTTCTTTTTGAATTTGAAATAATTTGTAGATCTTATGGCTATTCATTGCACATTCAAAAATTGAATTTGTTTCCGGCAACATTGAAGGATAGAGCTCTTAGATGGTTCATGACTTTAGGAACAAATTCTATAAGGACATGGGATGATATGAAAAGAGTATTTTTGGAAAAATATAAAGGTTATTGTATGCACCATGACCTTAGAAATGAAGTCTTTAACATGAACCAAAAAGAGAATGAAAGCCTAGAAGATTTAGTAGAGAGATTTACTTATAATATCAAAAGATCTAAATTGCATAATTTAGGATCAGATGCATTAAAAACTCTCCTACTAAATGCTATAAAGGATGAATGGATTGATCTTCTTAATATTGTGGGAAAAGGAAATGTCTATCGATTGTCATTTCAAGAAATTTGTGAACTATGCAAGAACATATCAAGAGGAAAAGCAAAGTGTGTAAGATCCCTTCAAGGTCCATTTGTGGCAAAAGTAAGTAAGTCAACATCAAGATTGGTAAGTCAAACTGAACCAAACAATTTGATAAACATTCTTGGTAATTTAAATGAACAAACTGACATGCTAAGAGTGCAAAACAAGCAAAAAGTTGCTTCATTTATATTTTGCCCTAAATGTAGAAAGAAACATGCTTTGCATGAATGTCCACTTGAAAACATTAAAATGTGTAAAATTTGTGCAGGATCACATACTACTGAAGATTGCCCATCATTACCAGGGTTGAAGGAAATTTACCAGAAGGATAATGGAGCAAATCAAGCACAAGAGCAACTTTGTTATGTAGCTCCAAGAGGACTATGGCAGCCTCATCAACCCAATATGATGCAATATCCTTATGCACAATTTCAAGGTTATGCACAACAACCTCAAGGTAATTGGAGAACACCCTTGCCTTGGCAACCTTGGCCATCTCAATCCCAACCTCAAAACCAACTTTGGAAACCTTGGCCATCTCAATTCCAACCCCAAAACCAATCTTGGCAACAAAGTTGGCAAAGGCCATACAAAGGAAATCCACTTTCTCCTCAATCTTTCCCTCTCTATCCTCAATATCATCATCAATGTTATCCATACCATTTACCTCCACTACAACATCAATATCACCCTCATTTTACCTCAAATCAATCTTTTCCATTACCATCCACACAAACACCCCAAAGATTCCCCACTCCACTACCTCCACAACCATTTCATATCCCCAACAATAAAACACCTCAATCAACTTACAAATCTGAGGTATTGCAAAATGATTCACCAGCTGTCATTGAAGAACAACAACCAGCAGAAGAAGACTCAGATAAGGTCCAAGAATCAAGGATGTCTATTGATAAAGAGGAGATATTGGAACCAGAGATTGAAAAGTCTCATGCATGCCTATCACTAGATTCTATGAATGAAGATCATATCTCCGAAGACTTGCATTTCATGATAGAGGAAAGACAAGGAAGACAAGATTACATTGAATCTTAGTTCAATTCAGTCATTGGATTCCAATGCTCAATTATTCAATATCTTTTGACATCATCTAAATCAAGACAGTTGGCATCTCATATACAGGTACATATCAAAGAGTGTCCTTCAAACCTGCATATGAGTTTATCTATCATCTTGTTACAGACATGGTTCCATTGGAAGTACTCATATACTTGAACAAGATTTTCTTTTTCAAGTAGAGTAGGACATAAAAAAAAAAAAGAAAAAAAAAAGAAAAGAAAAAAAGAGTAAAGAGAAAAATAAGTCCTATTGTGAAAACCAGCTTGCTGGCGTAATTGGACATGAGCTTTGTTTGAAAACCAGGCAACTGGCGGGCAAAGTTCACAATAAGTTCTGCAATTTCATGATGGTTTCAATCTTTCATGGTTCTTCAAATCATTCTTGGTTCTATGCTCGAGTTAGATGATGTGGAATTCCTTAAGGTCCACCTTCCAACAGATCTTGTCCCATCGACCTCAACACTTTATCTGGGATCAAGATTAGAGATTATTTGGAGTGCCTTGGAGCTTGCATTCATCAATGGCAAGCATCCTCATTGATAACAATGGGAATACAACAATGTCTCTTGATTGTCAAATCTTGCAGGCGACTCGACTTCGACACATTCATTCGTCCCTGTCAAGATGCACTGAGGTACCTTGACACTCATTTACATTATCGGTGAGTTGTCTCGCATTGGTTAACGATTTTCATTATTGATCGGCAATCCAATGATTTCTTCCCATGCTCGACTTCGACACATTTATTCGCATGGTAAGAATTGTACCATGAATGTTGGCTTTGATGAAGACTAATGGTTTTATGGAATCAACAACAACTTGCAGCAGTAAATTTTATTAGTTTCTTATAGCAGCATGTTCATCTTCTTGTCAATTCAACTACAGCTGCGGAAAGTGGCAGTTTCTGCAGCTATTGCTGAAGCAGCCTGTTTTCGTCTTTTTGCAACTTTTTCCAGAAGGCAGTTTTGGCGCAAATATTGCAAGAGATTGGAGAAGAAATAAAAAATTCTGAGCTTCTGGGTTTTCTCAGAATATGATAAATTGAGTAGAATCCGGACAGAATTTGGAAAAAAGCAATTTTCAAGGGCATTTCAGAAGGGTTTTTCAGGCAGATTTTCAATTTTCAGCGTTATGGACAGAATAGGACAGATTTGAGTATTTTTGCACAGCAGCACCTTTTCTTCATCAAAATGAAATTTTGGAAGCATGTGGCAGTAGAGAAGGTAAAAATACACAGTTTCCCATTGGAATCACTCAATTTGGCCTTAAAATGAGTCCGTGGCGTACTTTTTTGTTGCAAAATTGGGCAAAATGAAGGGTGAAACAGGGCAGAAATTGATTTTATCATAACTTTCAAACCGTGCATCCGTTGGCCCTGAAATTTTTATGGTAAATGAATTGAGGTAGGGTGAATAAACACAGAAAATTTCAGAAAATTTCAGTGTGTATTTTTCAAGAAATTGGCCACTTTCACCTACAGCCATTTCTCATTTTCCGGGAGATCCGTGCAACCAATGGCAGAGATTTTTCGCCGGAAGATGCATAATAATATTGGTAACAACCTCAGAAAATTTCAGGGAAGTCTGATGTACCATTTGAGAGAAATTGCAAAATTCATTTCATTCTACAAGTCCATTCCACTTTCACTCCATCTCACGCCATTAGGAAAAGAAAGCCTGGTTGCCTTTCATTTCATTTCACAAGTCCTATTCCACTTTCACTCCATCTCACGCCATTTTCATTCCATTTCACAAGTCATACTCCACTTTCACTCCATTACATTTCACATCCATATTCCATAGCCATACTTCATTTGTTTTTACAGATTGCATGTTGCAGCCACATCTTAATCAGCAGTTCTGACATGATTGTACAACCTACAAAGAGATGATGATTACAGGAAATTGAAGGATTCTGTTTTGAAGACCAATATGCTCAAAGAGGACCAAAGGAACAGCATCAAGCACAACAATTAACAAGGTCAAAATTCTGAGGTAAAATTGTGAAAATTATTTTAATAGCAAAAAGTCAAAACATAAAATAGATACAATGTGTATAATCATATGTTTCCTAAAACAACCTATCATTCGAATTGATTAGCCATATCCCTTATCCAAAATTCCATATTTCGCCACAAGGTCATCATAAATTCTCCATCAGATCCATAGCCACTTCATTTTCCCTTATATCATCCATTCACTTCCATTACACTTTGTAGCCAATCCATCTCTAAGTGCAGAAAGGTAATTCTAAGGTGAAGCATCATTCTTCAACTAATCCATCTTCAGACACAGAGATACAGTTTCAAAATAAAGAATTAGACTCTGTAATCAATCTAGCTTCAAGCATAGAAAAGTAATTCTGAAAGGAAGATAATCTGCATAGAGGAGGAATGGCTAATTGTAAGGACAGAATCAGTTGAAGTCAAGTCTTTGGAAGGATATCCATAATTCAAGGAGCTACTACAATAAGAAGGGAGGCTAAATTTTATAGAGAAATTTGATGGCTTCCATAAGGAGATTATAAAATCTTTTGTCAAATCTTTTGATGGAGCAGAAGAAGAAAATCTGACATGGTTATTGAAAATAAAATTGACACTCCACTATAAGAGGAAGATGAAGAACTAATTTCTGAAAAGAGATTAGGGCCAAAAGAAGCAGAAAGAAAAAATTTGGATGTTTCAGAGTACATGGAATAAGTTTTGATGAAATTGCATGAGGACATGCAATAGTCTTGCAGTGGGGGTATGTTGAGCCTCAAAATTGTGCTTTCTTTCATTCCACTCTACCTCATTTCATCATTCTCTTATCACTTCATAAGCCTAAAATCAATGAAGAATGATTAGGATTGCTTAAAGGTTACATGCAATTGATTAACATATTGTATTTTCATGATTTTTGCTATTTTAACAATTTTCTGCAAAATAGCTACAGAATGCAGACATTCCGTAGCTGACCGGCGATTCTGCAGCTGTTTTACAGTTTGAGTGGGTTCCAGGTGTCGTATGAAGGAAAACCGCATATGGGCATATTCCACGTCATTTCTACATGGTTTGTTGCTCACCATGAAGGAAGAAACGAATTCTGTGTGTGGTTATGCACGTGGAAACCAAAATCAAGAGGTAGACTTCTAGTAGGACTGTCTCAGTCCAGCTGTCTACAGCAAAAGTACGCAGCCTTCAATAAGAGTTTTAATTTAAATAGGAATGGGAAAGACAATAATCCTTCATTATCTCAAGTTCTGTTATGTAAATCATTATAAATATGACTTGGGAGACAAACAATCTTCGGTTAAAGATTTGAATTAGTTTTTGGCACTGATTGTTAGATTCAAGCAGTAGATACTGTTCAGTCTTTTTCTCCTTTTAATAGAAAGAAATGACACATTTTACGTGAACGTCTTTGAGTCAATTTTTAAGTTCAGTTATCTACCAGGTGGTGGAGAGGCCCTACCTCACAATCTCAGCCTCTATTTTCATAATTTAGATAAGTGTTTAGCTACATTTTCCTGGGTTAGATCCATTATTTTACTTTCAGTCTTTTGTTTATGTTTCAATTGCATTAGATAGTACAGCCAGACTTGTTTTTGTAATATGAAATAGACTAGTTGCATGATTAATTTAGTCATAACACTCCGGAGGTAGAATGCATATGGTTCAGCTTTGTCCTTTCTTTTCAAGTATGATAATGGCTCTTGTTTTGATATTGTTTCTTCTTGAGTTAACATCTTAGTTTGGTTTGCTCATGCTTTAAAACACTTCTAGTTTGTTGTTAAACATTAATAGCCACTTTACATGTACTTAGTCAATTCAATCTCTGAAACAATTATTACAAAACTTCTGTTGTAATTCATACTCACTTTAATTATCTGAATGAAGATAGTATTATTATAAGGTCTAGAGTATTTTGCAGCTTCTTTATCATTTCACAAACAAGCCTCTTTCTCAAATACTCTTTTTGAAAGGAAATCTATAACTTTTGAGAAAGGTTTGATGGTGTTAAATTGAGTTGCAAAACAGAAGTAGAAACTAGTTTAGAGTAGAAACTTTACCTTGTTACAAATATTCTTTTCCACATATTTTCCAACAAATATCTATTCACGGATAAAGATGTTGTACATTGTAAGTTATCTGTTTGATTAGTGATTTAGGAGAAAACTTCATTTACACTTAGCTTGTTCATTTCTCAGGTTCATTTCAATTTCATGTTGTGAGTTTACAATAGAGTCATTATCAAGTTTTGTATTTGTTGGTTGCTAGTCATAGTTAGACTCTGTTTTGTTTCATCATTTTCATTTATTTACCATCATAGTTTAGGCTTCACTCTGTCTTGACCAATAGTTTCCCTTCATTTAGCACTTAGTTCTTTTCCTTTTCAAAATAAAACCATAAAACCAAAAACATCAGAAAACACTAAACACAACGAAGTAGGAAGAGGTTACTTAGGCACATATAGTGCACCACACTTCAGCAGTTTACTGACCCTGGTTGCCAATTAAATGAGCTCAATTTAGGAGACTAGATTGAGACCAAACATTTTGGCGCCGTTGCCGGGGAAGTGTAACTAGGTATCCTGATTTCCTACATCCACAAAAAAAAAAAAAAAAAAAACTTCAATCACCTACCACACCCACTATATCATGTGGTGCAGTAAGAGCCACACATCCACATCATGAATTCATATTTGCAGGTAGAAGAAGAGGTGACAAAGGAGGTTGAAGAAATGGATGGAGATGATGACAATGAGGAAGATCCTTTTGGATTTCCCATTCAAGAAACTGATATCAAAATTCAAATGAAGAACATTCATCCATCTATACTTCCTAACTTCAAAGGTATGAGATCAGAAGACCCGGAAACTTTTCTTTTTGAATTTGAAATAATTTGTAGATCTTATGGCTACTCATTGCACATGCAAAAATTGAATTTGTTTCCGGCAACATTGAAGGATAGAGCTCTTAGATGGTTTATGACTTTAGGAACAAATTCTATAAGGACATGGGATGATATGAAAAGAGTATTTTTGGAAAAATATAAAGGTTATTGTATGCACCATGACCTTAGAAATGAAGTCTTTAAGATGAACCAAAAAGAGGATGAAAGCCTAGAAGATTTAGTGGAGAGATTTACTTATAATATCAAAAGATCTAAATTGCATAATTTAGGATCAGATGCATTAAAAAATCTCCTACTAAATGCTATAAAGGATGAATGGATTGATCTTCTTAATATTGTGGGAAAAGGAGATGTCTATCGATTGCCATTTCAAGAAATTTGTGAACTATGCAAGAACATATCAAGAAGAAAAGAAAAGTGTGTAAGGTCCCCTCAAGATCCATTTGTGGCAAAAGTAAGTAAGTCAGCATCAAGATTGGTAAGTCAAACTGAACCTAACAATTTGCTAAACATTCTTGGTAATTTAAATGAACAAACTGACATGCTAAGAATGCAAAACAAGCAAAAAGTTGCTTCATTTATATTTTTCCCTAAATGTAGAAAGAAACATACCTTGCATGAATGTCCACTTGATAACATTAAAATGTGTAAAATTTGTGCAGGATCACATACTACTGAAGATTGCCCATCATTACCAGGGTTGAAGGCAATTTACCAGAAGGATAATGGAGCAAATCAAGCACAAGAGCAACTTTCTTATGTAGCTCCAAGAGGACTATGGCAGCCTCATCAACCCAATATGATGCAATATCCTTATGCACGGTTTCAAGGTTATGCACAACAATCTCAAGGTAATTGGAAAACACCCTTGCCTTGGCAATCTTGGCCATCTCAATCCCAACCTCAAAACCAACTTTGGAAACCTTGGCCATCTCAATCCCAACCTCAAAACCAACTTTGGAAACCTTGGCCATCTCAATTCCAACCTCAAAACCAATCTTGGCAACAAAGTTGGCAAAGGCCATACAAAGGAAATCCACTTTCTCCTCAATCTTTCCCTCTCTATCCTCAATATCATCATCAATGTTATCCATACCATGTACCTCCACTACAACATCAATATCACCCTCATTTTACCTCAATTCAATCTTTTCCATTACCATCCACACAAACACCCCAAAGATTCCCCACTCCACTACCTCCACAACCATTTCATATCCCCAACAATAAAACACCTCAATCAACTTACAATTATGAGGTATTGCAAAATGATTCACCAGCTATCATTGAAGAACAACAACCAGAAGAAGAAGACTCAGATAAGGTCCAAGAATCATGGATGTCTATTGATAAAGAGGAGATATTGGAACCAGAGATTGAAAAGTCTCATGCATGCCTATCACTAGATTCTATGAATGAAGATCACATCTCCGAAGACTTGCATTTCATGATAGAGGAAAGACAAGGAAGACAAGATTACATTGAATCTTGGTTCAATTCAGTCATTGGATTCCAATGCTCAATTATTCAATATCTTTTGACATCATCTAAATCAAGACAATTGGCATCTCATATACAGGTACATATCAAAGAGTGTCTTTCAAACCTGCATATGAGTTTATCTATCATCTTGTTACAGACATGGTTCCATTGGAAGTACTCATATACTTGAACAAGATTTTATTTTTCAAGTAGAGTAGGACATAAAAAAAAAGAGAAGAAAAAAAAAAAAAGAGTAAAGAGAAAAATAAGTCCTATTGTGAAAACCAGCTTGCTGGCGCAATTGGACATGAGCTTTGTTTGAAAACCAGGCAACTGGCGGACAAAGTTCACAATAAGTTCTACAATTTCATGATGGTTTCAATCTTTCATGGTTCTTCAAATCATTCTTGGTTCTATGCTCGAGTTGGATGATGTGGAATTCCTTAAGGTCCACCTTCCAACAGATCTTGTCCCATCGACCTCAACACTTTATCTAGGATCAAGATTAGAGATTATTTGAAGTGCCTTGGAGCTTGCATTCATCAATGGCAAGCCTCCTCGTTGATAACAATGGGAATACAACAATGTCTCTTGATTGTCAAATCTTGCAGGGGACTCGACTTCCACACATTCATTCGTCCCTGTCAAGATGCACTGAGGTACCTTGACACTCATTTACATTATCGGTGAGTTGTCTCGCATTGGTTAACGATTTTCATTATTGATCGGCAATCCAACAATTTCTTCCCATGCTCGACTTCGACACATTTATTCGCATGGTAAGAATTGTACCATGAATGTTGGCTTTGATGAAGACTAATGGTTTTATGGAATCAACAACAACTTGCAGCAGTGAATTTTATTAGTTTTTTGTAGCAGCATGTTCATCTTCTTGTCAATTCAACCACAACTGCGGAAAGTGGCAGTTTCTGCAGCTATTGCTGAAGCAACCTGTTTTCGTCTTTTTGCAACTTTTTCCAGAAGGCAGTTTTGGTGCAAATATTGCAAGAGATTGGAGCAGAAATAAAAAATTATGAGCTTCTGGGTTTTCTCAGAATATGATAAATTGAGTAAGACGCGGACAGAATTTGAAAAAAAACAATTTTTAAGGGCATTTCAGAAGGGTTTTTCAGGCAGATTCTCACTTTTCAGCATTTTGGACAGATTAGGACAGATTTGAGTGTTTTTGCACAGCAGCACCTTTTCTTCATCAAAATGAAATTCTGGAAGCATGTGGCAGTAGAGAAGGTAAAAATACACATTTTACCATTGGAATCACTCAATTTGGCCTTAAAATGAGTTCGTGGCGTACTTTTTTGTTGCAAAATTGGGCAAAATGAAGGGTGAAACAGGGTAGAAATTGATTTTGTCATAACTTTCAAACCGTGCATCCGTTGGTCTTGAAATTTTTATGGTAAATGCATTGAGGTAGAGTGAATAAACAGAGAAAATTTCAGAAAATTTCAGTGTGTATTTTTCAAGAAATTGGCCGCTTTCACCTACAACCATTTCTCATTTTTCGGGAGATCCGTGCAACCAATGGCTGCGATTTTTCAGTGGAAGATGCATAATAATATTGGTGACAACCTCAGAAAATTTCAGGGAAGTCTGATGTACCATTTGAGAGAAATTCCAAAATTCATTTCATTCTACAATCCACTCCATCTCACTCCATTTTCACTCCATCTCATGCCATTTCCATTTCACTTCACAAGTCCTATTCCACTTTCACTCCATCTCACGCCATTTTCATTCCATTTCACAAGTCATACTCCACTTTCACTCCATTACATTTCACATCCATCTTCCATATTCATACTTCATTTCTTCTTACAGATTGCATGTTGCAGCCACATCTTGTTCAACAGTTCTGACATAATTGTACAGCCTACAAAGAGATGATGATTACAGGAAATTGAAGGATTATGTTTTGAAGATCAACATGCTCAAAGAGGACCAAAGGAACAACATCAAGCACAGCAATTAACAAGGTCAAAATTCTGAGGTAAATTGTGAAAATTATTTTAATAGCAAAAAGTCAAAACATGAAATAGATACAATGTGTATAATCATATGTTTCCTAAACAACCTATCATTCGAATTGATTAGCCATATCCCTTATCCAACATTCCATATTTCACCACAAGGTCATTATAAATTCTCCATCAGATCCATAGCCACTTCATTTTCCCTTATATCATCCATTCACTTCCATTACATTTTGCATCCAATCCATCTCTAAGTGCAGAAAGGTAATTCTAAGGGTGAAGCATCATTCTTCAACTAATCCATCTTCAGACACAGAGATACAGTTTCAAAATAAAGCATTAGACTCTGTAGTCAATCTAGCTTCAAGCATAGAAAAGTAATTCTGAAAGGAAGATAATCTGCACAAAGGAGGAATGTGGCTAATTGTCAAGACAGAACCAGTTGGAGTCAAGTATTTG
This sequence comes from Pinus albicaulis, assembly GCA_034641835.2. Classification (NCBI taxonomy): domain Eukaryota; kingdom Viridiplantae; phylum Streptophyta; class Pinopsida; order Pinales; family Pinaceae; genus Pinus; species Pinus albicaulis. Next base: position 839,092,894 of record CM076575.1, read on the forward strand.
GAAGGATATCCACAAGTCAAGGAGCTACTAAAACAAGTAGGGAGGTTAAATTTTATAGAGAAATTTGATGTGTTCCATAAGGAGATTACAAAATCTTTTTCCAAATCTTTTGATGGAGCAGAAGAAGAAAAACTGACATGGTTATTGAAAATAAACTTGACACTCCACTACAAGAGGAAGATGAAGAACTAATTTTACGAAAGAGATTAAGATTAGACGAGAAAAGAAAATTTGGATGTTTGATTTTTGAATAGAGATTTTGATGAGAGTACATGAGGACATGCAAATAGTCTTAGGTGGGGTATGTTGAGCACTAATTGTGCTTTCTTTCATTCCACTTTACCTCATTTCATCATTCTTTTATCACTTCATAAGCCTAAAATTCATGAAGAATGATTAGGATTTCTTAAAGGTTACATGCAATTGATTAACATATTGTATTTTCATGATTTTTTCTATTTTAACAATTTTCTGCAAAATAGCTACAGAATGCAGACATTCCGTAGCTGACTGGCGATTCTGCAGTTGTTTTACGGTTTGAGTATGTTCTAGGTGGCCTCTCAAGAAAAACCGCATATGGGCATATTCCACGTCATGTCTATATGGTTTGTTGCTCACCATGAAGGAAGAAACGAATTATGTGTGTGGTTATGCACGTGGAAACCAAAATCAAGAGGTAGACTTCTAGTAGGATTGTCTCAGTCCAGCTGTCTACAGCAAAAGTACGCAGCCTTCAATAAGAGTTTTAATTTGAATAGGAGTGGGAAAGACAGTAATCCCTATGTTATCTCAAGTTCTGTTATGTAATTTCATTATAAATATGACTTGGGAGACCAAGCAACGCTGGTTGGAGATTTTAGTTAGATTTTGGCTTTTTCTTTGTTAGGTTCCGAACCGTGGGCTCTCTGTTGATCTTTTTTCTCCTTTAATGAAAAAACGGCATTTACCCTTGAGGAAAGTCTTTGAGTCAATTTTAAGGTCTCGTCCTGCCCGGTGGTGGAAGACCCCACCACCTCACAATGAGTAATACATGTCTCTTGTTAGATAAGTGTTTTAGCTCTTGTTTTCACGGTTTGAGTACGTATTTACTTTGATGCATGCTGGTGGTAGATAATCTTATATTCGGACTTGTTTTGTAATATAAAATATAAGACTAGTTGTGATTAATTTGGTCATAACCTGGGAGGAGTAAGAATTTACTAGTTTTGACTTTGTCCTTTCTTTTCAAATGTATTCATGGCTCCTTTTAGTTGATATTGTTCATGTAGATTAATAGCATCTTAGTTTAGTTTTTAACTCATTGCTTTAACACTTCAAGTTTAGTTGTTGTCCATTGTAGCTTACTTTTTCTTAGTTGATAAATTCAATCTCACAGGCTTAATTATTTACAAAACTTCTTTTGTTCAAAATTCATACTCATACACAATTATCTGGACAAAAGATAGTATTATTATAAGGTCTGGAGTATTTTGCAGCTTCTTTATCATTTCACAAACAAACCTCTTTCTCAAAGACTATTTTTGAAAGGAAATTTATAACTTTTGAGAAAGGTTTGATGGTGTTAAATTGAGTTGCAAAACAGAAGTAGAAACTAGTTTAGAATAGAAAATTTACCTTGTTTCAAATATTCTTTTCCACATATTTTCCAACAAATCTTTATTCATGGATAAAGATGTTGTACATTGTAAGTTATCTGTTTGATTAGTGATTTAGGAGAAAACTTCATTTACACTTAGCTTGTTCATTTCTCAGGTTCATTTCAATTTCATGTTGTGAGTTTACAATAGAGTCATTATCAAGCTTTGTATTTGTTGGTTTCTAGTCATAGTTAGACTCTGTTTTGTTTTAGCATTTGCATTTATTTACCATCATAGTTTAGGCTTCACTCTGTTTTGACCAATAGTTTCCCTTCAGTTAGTACTTAGTTCTTTTCCTTTTCAAAATAAAACCATAAAACCAAAAACATCATAAAACACTAAACTTTATGACTAGGAAGAGTTATGGCACATATAGTACTACACCCACTTATTGATTTACGTACTGGTTGACAATTAAATGAGCTCCAATTTGAGAAATGGGTGAGACACAACAAACGACATACCAAAATTCAAATACAAAAAGCATCGAAGACAGGTTCAGAGGCAACTTGCGCAAGGAGCCGATTCAAATAATATGCCACAGAAATCAAATATCGAGAAAGTGGATTGATGAAAAAACATGAAGAAGATACTAGTTAGCATGGTGATACCCAGGATACCATGACAAAAACACAGTAAACATCAACTAAGAATCCATACATGACAATAGCATTTTAAAAGCACCTACTCCTCATGTATTATAAACCGGTAGCGGAAATATGGATGGTATGGGCAGTGCGCAGCTAGGCCTATTTAAAGTGCTTGACTAACGTAATGCAGGCTTCCCTTTCAGATGAATCCTTACTTAAGATCAGTGAGCCACTCACATTCTAGAACATGATATAAGAAGATAAATGCAATGAAATGAGATATTATATTAACACATAAGAAAATATTACATCACTGACAGGATATGAGACGAATCTCATTACTGATTTTAATGTCCTTCTCACTAACGAAGCCGAGCTCACCAAACCCTTCACAAAAACTTTACAAGATGTACCGAAAGCACTTTCTTTGCCTGGGTTCCCGGTAAATGGAACCTTTACAATGTCTTTCTTCCTCATTTTTGCATAAAACTTTCTGCTCTAGAAGATAGGGTAAGGTGATATACATTTAATGATCTAATTTAAAACAAATTTGAAAGAAAAACCCGCCTATGCTGTTTGACGGTGCTGAACTGGTGCAAGTACTCTGCTGCTGTTTTATGAAATAAATGTTGAGGATGAAAATCTCCACATAAACAGGACATAAAGAATAAAATATACAAATGTTTTGTACTTGACTGAAAGAGAAAAATTTGCTGTAATAAAACCTTGAGGTTGCTTGTATTTGTGCATGGTACTCTCGCCCCCTTGAGCCCCGAACTGGAATTTGTATTTTTCAATACCGGACACTGAGCTCTTCGATCTTCTGTTGATATTCTTCGTAACCTCATTTATGTTTTCAGCTACCAGAATCTGCCCCCTTTGAATTGCTCTGTAGGGTTCAATGGATTTATTTCTATTTCCATTAATGAAGTCATATCACAGCAACTACCCCCAGCTTCCCTCTTAAATTTCTTCCTCAGAGACTGTCAATGCGGTGCTCTTGACCTCTGTGATGGAGGCAGTGAATAAAAGTAGCTTCTTCTTAATCTAAACCTGCAAAACCCGCAAATACATTAGAGGAAAAACCAGACGCAAGGGTGGTGGAGGGAGACGTGACTACAGAATTGAGGATGAAGACTGGGAAAAATGATGAGGGGATGCAGGGTTGCGGAGAAATTACAATGGAGCAGTGGTGGATGAGTCAGGCAGAGACGAGACATGTGGCGGAACAGTGATAAATGAACGCGGAGGTTTATATTATAAAAAACGATAAAATATAATAAATGAATAGGGTATATGAAAGGTGGAGGTGGGGCGCAGTGAACACGTGGAGCGAATGACGAGGATGCACGGGAAACTGGTGGAAATATGATGTGGAGCTACAGGGTTGATGACGCGGCAAGGTTTTGATACAGACCGCTCGATCGTTGGGGAAAATCGACGGTGAAAGCGTGACGATGAACCATGAAATGGTGGGCCAGGGAGAGTGCGGACTATTGTTAACACCCATGCAACTTTGGAGAATAGCCATCGTCGGATGTAGCGCGCAGGATCGGACGGTGATGATGAATTCCGCTGCCCGACTTTTGACTAAACAATAATGCGCGAAATGGGCGGTTTTGGGAATCGTACATGAGGACACTTGTCATGCGATCTATGGAATCACTGGCCCCACAGAGAATACCGCCCTCTCAGCAATGGTGGTGCGGAATGAAACCGCCGGTTTCGCAACGGGTACGGGCGCGGGGACCACCACGGTAAGCACGGCTCCGCTCCGTCAATTTTTTTTTGATTGGACGGCTCCAAACGCGCCCGAAATCTTTGACGATAAGCTCCTGCCTGTCTGGCACACGGTTTTGCGCCCGGGTCATGTGAGAATAAAAAAAAAGGGGCTAAGACTGCAGGGGCTAGGCCCGATATGTTTTTAAATGCGGATCTTAACCTTTGCAAAGTGTATTTTTCGGGCGGAAAAGGGTAGCGATAGGAAAAAAATGGGGTTTTATGGCCACGACGGGGGATTTAAACAGATTTAAACAGATCTGCAAGTTAAAAACTTGAATGGAGGAGCTAATGACCACAAAATAAATGTAGGGGTTGATATGTACAACAGGGGCTAGTTGCTTGAATGGTTGGGTTAGTTCCTGAGGGTGTTATTTTTGATGTACATGGTATGTGTGAAGAGTTTCCATCGATTCCACTTCCTTAAGGTCACCTAGGAGGTTGAATCTCACCATAGTATCATTTCGTTGCATATTTACCCCGGTTGGTCGGTTGTTTGGGTAGATGTGGGAAGGGGATGTTACAATATCACAATAACGTCAACCAATAGAATGAATATGGCACAATGGTGATTAGCTGAAAGAAAGATTTGGTTCAGCCCAATCCATGGTCAGGTGGTATGTGGAAGTCCCTGACCTATTTGCATTTTGCATATGTTAAGAAGAGCTCCTTTACTCTTGTGTATTATGTGTAAATGTGCTTGTTATTATATGACCTTAATGGTTGTTCTATCATTGTCATTATGTTGGTTAAAAGCATGGTTTATGAAAAATATTAGTCATGACTCTCATTATGTTTTTTTTATTAAATAAATGAACAATGAATGTATGACCTAATAGATGGTAATGCAACTATTATGAGAAAGCATCAATCCTTATTGACGATTCTCAAATGAGTATGAAGTCCTTATGCCCATATATGTTTATATGGCCTATATATTACATGTTCATGATGTGTTTGACAATTTTTTTGTCATGGCTAGGCCTTTTTCAGGGCAGGTCATTGTTCAAGTTTTGCTTTAGAGGCCTTGCCATCATGTTATTTATCATTTTTGTGATTTTCATTAAGTTATGGGAAGAGGCCTGAGTCCTGTCCCTGAAAAAGTGGCTCAGAATCCAGAGTCGTTGGCACAAAACTACCTAGAAAAGTCTGCAGCCGCATGGATGGAGACTTGCGCATGCGATTGGAGGGCTTTAGCCACATGGAGGGCTTTTCATCAGTGTGACTGGGGCTCTAGTTCAGTCAAAAAACAAGTTGTCTCAAGGGTTGGACACCTAAAAGGGTTGGTTGGCTCTTGAAGGTTTTGTAGCATCTGAGGAAGGCCAGATTGGTCTTGTCTTGTCAGTTCCACTTCCTTAATTGTACTTGGGAGGTTGAATCATATCATAGTAACTCTTTGTCACATGTTTACCCCGGTGGACCGGTTAGCTTGGGTAAATGTGGGGGGAGGGTGTTACAACAATCCACAGAAATATGCCACCAAACACATCTACACAATTTTGATATGAAAAAAACCATTGACATTCTCTTCTTTTATAGAAATGTTAAAAATTACAATAGGCAACACGAGTCAAGGCTCAGTTCCTTTGTTGCAATATGCAAAGTTCACTAACTTATAAAGCCAAAAACCTATCCCACTGAATCAGTTCACCACCGCAGGTCGTTCCCCTTCAACCCTGTCTTGATTCCTCTCGATTGATCGTCATCTCAACCCACTCAGTGCTCTATCTTACTATAGACCCACTTGACCTCCCATCATGCTTCATGGCTATGTTTTATGAACTCCACTTACTCTACTCTCCCTATTCGGTTTCATATCACTCCATATATGTATGTATGTATGTTGCGTTGCAAAGGTTCAACACCCTGTGCCCCTTCACTTGTCATGTTTATCCGGCTGGCCAGCTTGCCCATGTTGTGGTTGACTCGCACACTCCCATGTCGGCTTGACTTTGTTCCAATCGTGTGTTATTTCCCCGCCATCAAGCCAATGTGTGACTTGTGTCATTCGATGCATTCATTGCATCATTCCACCACACACTACCCTCCTGTCATTTAAGCCAACTTCACTCTTTGTGTGCTCTTGCATGTCATTTGGCCATGCCGCGACCTTGCACCCATGCCACCCAAGCCGACATATAATCATGCACTCTCATGCCCATGTGGAAACCCCAACATCTGGTTTTTCGACTTATGTGGAAGCACACCTTGATGCCCTATAACATTTTTTCAGGGAAAGAAAAAACATTTGATTTTTATTAATATAAAAACTAGTACATGAGCTTATATTCTCTGCCCGTTAGAAGGATTGATCTTTGATAAACATATATGGACAAAACATTGAAAAATTAAATAGTCATGTGACAAAAACAGTATACAGAGTCCATAAAAAATTTCATAGGCAATGGCCATAGATATACCCTCCAAAAACTTAAACTAATATAAATAAACAATTAACTGAAAGGAAAAAAAAACCCTAAATCCTAAGATAATGTTGTTATTCATGTTATTCACCTCTAACAATATATATATATATATATATATATATATATATATAACAATAATATATTTCTATGCAATTATACAGCTTGAGTGGGCCTAATGTTTAAGAGCATGTGTTTCCTCTTTAGAAGTCGCAGGTTCAAAACCAGAGTGGGTAGAATATGTATGCCTTTGTAGACTTAGCAGCCAAATAGTTGCGCGGAGGTGGGTCCCTTGTCCCACAAACAAGAGTGTCTCATACACTAATTTAGTGTTTGTGCGCGGAGGTGGAAACAAATGTTTTTGGCTTTAAAAAATAAAAAGCCCCCTCTTTCATACTTTGCATTCTCATTTCACTATTATACTTTAATCCCTATACAACCCCCCAATCACTTCCTATTCACTTCCTATTGGGATGAACTGCAGCCGCACATTGCCTCACAGGATCATGCCATGCTACAGGCCAACGAGTTCCTCCTCTCCATCAAGGCAAGTCCCCACTTTCATAACTTTGCATTCTCATTTCACTATTATACTTTAATCCCTATACAACCCCCCAATCACTTCCTAAAGGGATGAACTACAATCGCATGTTGGCTCATAGGATCATGCCATGCTATAGGCCAACGAGTTCCTCCTATCCATTAAGGAAACTTGAGTGGGCTCAATGATTAAGAACTTGTGATTTCTCTTGGGAAAACCGGCAGGGGTAGGGTTGTATATGGCCCGTCAATGACTAAGCTAGAGGGATATATGTCCCTGTTGTTGGACGCCTCAGTCCTTGCGAAATCATGAGTTACTAGTATATGTGGCTTGCGGGCTATTACATATACCTAGAGAAATTTCTTATTTCCCTATGTTAAAATAATAATAATAATAATAATAAATAAATGAATATTTCCTCCTCTCTATCCCTAGCTCACACCATCCAGTAAAATGCCACCAAGCTTTGGTAAATATATTTTACGTAAATGCGATTTTTATAAATCGCACAATCGTCATTAGTCCTCATTGTTGGCATGTGCTGTGCTCGAACATGATTCCACAGAGGATCCACATCGCACAATTTAGTACTTCTGGAAATAAATAGTACCGATTTGCATAAAATGGGAGCTTTTATGCCCGGGAAATCAATGTTTTTTCATTACCAACAATAATATTATCGTCAATCTGCAGTATTTACAAATGACTAGATGACATCGGCAACATTTATTTTTAAGGCTTCAGGGCGAATTCACAATCAAGAGGACTCAGATATTCTCAGTTAAGTCACATATCTTGCCCAGATATGTTAATTTCAGAGAAATATACTGACTGGATTTGATGACTAGTAATAACCACATATTGATTATTCAATGATTATGTAAATGTTAAGGAGTAAAAATGGTGTTGTTAGCGGATTTTTATTTCTTTGGAGAAGGCAATGGCAGAACCATTAAGGAGTCAGGGGAATGGGACGTTACAGTTTGTTGGGCAGATGCTTCAGCTTCATGGTAGAGGAAAAAGTAGAAGTGGCAATTATGGCAACACTAGCCTTTCCGAGAATGTGAGAACTCTTTGTAAAGGGGGTCAATTAAAAGAGGCAATGCACACCTTGAGTTTTACCAACCAGTCTGTAGATTTCTGGACTTATGTTCAACTCTTGCAGGGTTACATTAAGGAGGAATCCTTGTAAGAGGCCAAGCTGGTACATGCCCACATGATTGACACTGGATTTGTTCCAGACAGATTCCTATGGAACACACTTGTCAACATATACGCTAAATGCATGAATTTGATAGACACTCGCAAAGTTTTTGATCAAATGTCTGAACGAGATGTGTTCTCTTGGACTGTCATGATTTCAACTTATGGTAGACATGGTGCTGCTGAGGATGTAGTGGCATTGTTTCAACGAATGCAAAAGACAGGTATTTAGTTTAACTATACCATTGTTATCTCGGAATGTGCTGACTCGACAGTTATCCAACAAGGAATAGATATCCATAAAGAAATAATGAGAAGTGGATTTCAGTCTGATGTCTTCGTGGAGAGTTCCCTTGTAGACATGTATGAAAAATGCGGAAGTATTGAGAAAGCACGCGAGTAGTTTAACAAAATGCATCAACGAGATGTGGTGTCCTGGACAACCATGATTGTAGGTTATGCAAAGAATGGGTATATTCATGAGGCTCTGGATCTCTTTCAGAAAATTCCTGAACATAATACTGTCTCATGGAACGCAATGATTGCGTCTGTGAAGCCCTGCATCTGTTTCAGAAAATTCCTCAATGCAATATAATGTCCTAGACCACAATGGTTGCAAGATATGCACACAATGGGCTACATGTGGATGCCCTAAAGTTTTTTGGACAAATGTTGTAGGCTGGTGTGAAACCAGACTCTAAAGCTTTTGTCACTGTGCTCCCTGCTTGTGTTCACTTGGTAGCTCTGAAGGAGGGTATTCAAATCCATGAAGAAATAATTAGAAGTGGATTCCTTTCCGATGTCTTTGTGTAGAATGCTATAGTAGACATGTATGCCAAATGTGGCAACATAGATATAACACGCACTGTATTTGACGAAATGTCTCAACAAAACACTGTCTCTTGGACAATGATGATTGTAGGAGATGCCATGGGGTGGGGTGGGGTGTGGGAGGTGAGGAGGAGGAGGGAGCGAGGGAGGAGAGAGGAGGAATGAGGTTTTTAGGTCCCTATATTACTAGTGCAGTCCCTTTTTGTTGTTAGTTTAGCCCTCCTTATTGTTATTGTTGTACCCCTGTAACCCCCATATTGTTATTGTTTTGCCCTTACATTATTATTGTTAGGTCGCCTAGGATGATATTGTGACCCCATGGACTCCTATATATATAAAGGATGTTTTTTCATTTGTATCATCCTAGAATTTTTCATTTATGTAAAGTAAAGGAGGTTTCCCCCTTGAAGTGGATTATTTCTAAGGCGTTGATCTTTCTTTTCTTCTATTTTTGGAGTTGGTTCATAAAATTTGGTATCAGAGCTTTGGATTCTAGGTTTTTGCTGCTCCAAACATGTCATCGTGGAATTTTCACTAAATTTTTTTTTCTACGAAGGTTCAGAAGCTGCATTTTTTACCACGAGAAGCTGAAATCCCAAGGAACTTTGTGTAAAAATTTTAGATCTTGGTTCACAATATTTTCGAAGATATGATCTATGGAAGTTAGGGGTTTTGCAGGCTCCCTTATTTCATCTAAAATAGGTGACCTTGGGAAAATCATCTTCAATCTCTCTCTGAGCACCAGATTGGAATTTTGTAAAAAGTGGCCAAAATCACAGAGATGGTAGTTTCTGGTGTAGAGGAAATAGTGACATGTGGCATGCCATACAAGTGTACTCTACTAAACTAGTCCATAATTAGGTCATTGTAGGAGATTGGGCATAACTTTGTCTTGAAGCATCCAAATCAGGTCTAACCCATGGCATTCGAAAGAAGCTTCAGAGGGCTACTACATGACCGAATTTCAGATATTTAAGATCCAAAATATTGATCTCCTCAAAATTAAGAAAAAGGTGTGTATTTTTTTTCAAATTGTATAATTCTTGTTTGAAAAATAAGTTGAAGTGATTCCAAGGGAATATTGAAGCATAGATATTAGTATTGGGTTCTAAAATTCCCCCTAAAAAAATTCAACACCCATTAAGCCCTCAGAATACTCTACTATGAATCATTAATATGAAGAAGTGAAACATGATATATCAAAATTACAAGAGCAAGTGCACCAAATTTCTCTCTTGCAAAGAGCAAAAAAAAATGTAATGGAAGGTTTGAAGAAAGGCGTGGAAGCTAATATGGATGGTTTGAAGAAGGGCGCAGAAGCTAATATGGATGGTTGGAATAAAGGCATGGAAGCTAAGATGGATGGTTTGAAGAATGGCATGGAAGACATAGAAGAAAAAATGAAAGACAACATGGAAGACATGAAGAATGATCTAAAAGAAAACATGGAAGGGTTGAAGGAAGGTTTGATAAATTTGATACAAGAAATGATTCCTAATGGCGAAAATATAGTATAGGAAATTCATGATGAGAAACAAATAAATGTTAATTGTGATTTCATAAACCCTAATGTTGGATTGAAGACCCACTATATTCCAAAGATCAATATGAGGAAGTTTTATGTAAAGGATCCCATAACATGGATACTGCAGATGGAGCAATATCTTGATCTCAATGATGTGAAAAAGACACAAAAGGTACGCCTTGGAACTCTATATTTAGAACAAAATACTTTTGTATGGTATCAATGGCTTTGATCCAATAAAAATATTGTCACTTTGTGGGAGGAAATGATAACACATTATTAGGATACAAAGAGAAACACGTTCTTTATCCAATTGATAAATCTCAAACAAAAGGGTTCAGTGATGGGGCACATTGAGGACATCCAAAAATTAAATATAAGGGTACCTGATATTCTAGAGGAACACAAGATTGATGTCTTCATAAGGACTTTAAAGGATAACATCCAACATGAGGTTCGCCTTTGGGAACCTAATTCATTGGCGAAGGCATTCAGGTTGGCAAGAAAAATTAAATGTAAAATTGTGGCGACAAGGAATCCTACCACTCACATATGTAAATATGGAAGTGTTGCTACTCCTAGACTTCCACAACCTACAAGGTTGACACCACAAAAATTTGAAGAAAAAAGAGCAAAATAGCTTTGCTACAGTTGTGATAGAAAATACACTAAAGGTCATAAGTGTGCTAAGAAGAAATAATTTTACATAGATTGTGAAGAGGAGGAAGAAAATGAACAAGAAACTTCAAAAGAAGAGGATATACACCAAGAACAAAACCTAGAAGAAATGAGTCCGACCATATCCTATAATGCACTGGCAGGAATTACCACTCCTCAAACTCTCAAGATAGAAGGACATATCAAGAAGAAAAAGGTAATAGTGTTGATTGAATCGGGTAGCACCCATAATTTTATTCATTGTAAGGTAGCCAAGTAATTGAATTTTTTCCTATACCCAACACCAGAGTGTGAAGTGATGGTTGCAAATGGAGGAACTATAAATCTCTGTGGAAAATGCCATAATATCAAGATAACCATGGGGGAATATGTATTTAATAGTCCAATTCTTTCCATTCCAATGGGAGGTGCTGATGTTGTAGTAGGAGTACAATGGCTACAATCTTTGGGGACGGTAGCTTTTAATTTTCAAGAACTTTTCTTGATATTTTTTTCGGAAGGAAAGGAAGTTGAATTTCAGGGTATTTTAGGGAAGTCGAGAAAGATAATAAGCTCTAATGTCATGACAAATCTTCTGAAGAAAGAAAAACGAGGCGCAATTGCACAATTATTCTCACTAGAAGTTCCAACATCAAAATCATATATTTCTCCAGATCTTCAAAAGGTATTGGACAATCATTCTAAGGTGTTTGAAAATCCCAAAGGACTCCCACCTATTTGTGATCATTACCATTCTATTCATTTCATTATAGGAAGTGTTCCTCCAAACATCAGGCCTTACAGATATCCTTATGTCCAAACGAGTGAAATTGAACGTATGATTGCAGAAATTTTAGAGGCTGGTATAATTCAACTGAGTCAAATTTCTTTCTCTGCTCCAATAGTATTGGTGCACAATAAGGGTGGATCATGGTGCATGTGTCCATATTATATGGAGCTCAATAATCTCACTATTAAAGATAAATTTCCCATTCCTGTGATTGATGAATTATTGGATGAATTACATGGAACTATTTATTTTACCAAGTTGGATCTTCGTTCAGGATATCATCAAATTAGAATGAAGACGGAAGATATTTTGAAAACATCATCTTGAACTCATAAGGGTCATTTCAAGGGTTGATGAATTCCATTTTCAAACCCTTTCTTATAAAATTGTGTTAGTATTTTTTGATGAGACACTAATCTACAACAGGTCTTGGAAGGATCATGTTCAACATGTTGACAGGGTGCTCAAACTATTGGAGGAGAAACAATTATATGCAAAAACCTCCAAATGTTTCTATGGAGTACAAGAGGTGGAATATCTAGGTCATATTGTATCTCACGAGGGTGTTAAGGTAGACCCTAACAAAATTAAAGCCATTAAGGAATGGAAAGTCCCCACAAACATAAAGCAATTACGAGGATTTCTTGGGTTAACAGGGTATTATCGCAAGTTTGTTAAGAGTTATGGGAGAATAGAAACACCTCTAACAACATTATTGAAGAAAGATGCATTTTCATGGAATCCTGAAGCAACTAAGGACTTTGAACATATTAAAGAGGCAATGTGCTTAGCACCGGTCTTAGCTACGCCAGACTTCACAAAAACCTTTATTGTGGAATGTGATGACTCAGGAAATGGAATTGGTGCTTTTTTAATGCAAGAAGGAAGACCCATTGCTTTTGAAAGTCGTCCAATCAAAGGAAAGTATTTGCAGAAAGCTATTTATGATAAGGAAATGTTGGCAATACTACATGCACTAAAGAAATGGCGACCTTACCTAATGGGAAGGCACTTCAAGGTAAAAATTGATCATGATAGTCTTAAATAATTTTTGGAATGAAGACTATCTTTAGAAGAGCAGCGTAAATGGGTCACAAAGGTGTTGGTGTTGGACATTGGGTTCAACACTCCCTGTGTGTTTCCTGACATGGACTAATCGCCTCTCATGGATCCTAACTATGGGGATTGTAGAGGAGACTAACACCTGTGGGTTTTGGTCTAACGCCAATCGTGATTCCAACAAGTGGTATCAAAGCGACAAGTCTCGAGTTCGAAACTCACCCAGCTCGCGTTGGGGGGGAGATTTTTGGACATTGGGTTCAATGATCCCCGTGTGTTTCGCGACATGGACTAACTGCCTCTCTTGGATCCTAACTTTGGAGATTGTAGCAGAGACTAATGCCTATAGGTTTTGGTCTAACGACAATCGTGATTCCAACAGTTGGTTTATGACTTTGAATTCATCTACAAAAAAAGGAAGCTAAATGTTGTTGTAGATGCACTCTCAAGAAAGGATGAAGAGGTGGAAGCATTACTTTGTGCCATTTCTATTATCCAAACAGATTAGAAAAGAAAATCAATGGATGAATGGAAGAAGTACAAAGAAGTGTGGACACTCATTCAAAAGTTGCAACAAGATCCTAGTACATCTAATACATTTAGTTGGAAACATGATTCCTTATGGTACAAAGATCGCTTATATATTTGTAATAATTCCCAACTAAAACAAAATATTCTTTTGGAATTTCACACTTATCCCCTAGGAGGACACTCAAGATTTTTAAAAACTTACCACAGGGTGAAGAAAGAATTTTTTTGGGATGGCCTTAAATGTGATATTTAAAAGTTTGTGGCGGAATGTTTGGTTTTCCAGCAAAATAAAGTTGAGACAATTAAGACCCCAGGCCATGTACAACCTTTATCCATTCCAAGTCAATGTTGGGAGGAAATTTCAATGGATTTTATCACAAGTTTACCTAATTCTGAAGGAAAGAGTGTCATCATGGTTGTAGTTGATAGAATTACCAAGTATGCACACTTTTGTGCATTATCTCATCAATTTAAATAAAGTACAATTGCTAATGCATTTATGAAAATAATTCAAAAGCTACATGGAAACCCAAAGATTATTTTTAGCGACATAGATCCCATTTTTACTAGAATTTTTTGGACGAAATTATTTTCTTCTTTGGGTACTCAACTAGCTCATAAATCATCTTATCATCCTCAATCTCATGGGAAAACTGAGATAGTGAAAAAATGTTTGGAAGGATATCTTCGTTGTTTTGTATCTGATAAAAAAACATAATGGGTCAAGTGGTTACATCTGGCTGAATGGCGATATAACACTCCCTAAGTCCAAACTGCAACAAAAATGACCCCATTTATGGCACTTTATGGATATCATCCACCGTCCATCACGTCATCTTTAAGAGAAAATTCTAAGGTTAAAGCAGTGGAAGATCACATGGAGCATCAACACCAAGTTCTCCAACTCTTAAAGGATAACCTAAATTTGGCACAAAATTGAATGAAACAACAGATAGATCAACATCACAACGAGATAAGTTTTGATGTAGGAGACTGGGAATTTTACGGCTACAACCATACAAAAAAATGTCCCTCAAGCAAGCTAAGGAGGATAATAAATTATCGCCAAAGTACTATGGTCCTTACAAGGTGTTGCAAAATATTGGTACTATGTCATACATATTGGAGCTTCCTTCTTCTTCTCGAGTGCATCTAGTTTTCCATGTTTCATGCTTAAAGAAGGTTACAGGTAACAAGATTCCAATTAAAAAAATATTGCCAGAACTTGATAAGGAAAAATCATAATGGAACCTGAAGCAGTTACGGAAATAAGAACTTGACAACTACGAAATCGATCAATTTCAGAGTATCTCATAAAGTGGAAGAACTTACCCACTGAATATTCTACATGGGAGGATAAGAATTTTATACAGAAGCATCCAAAGCTACTCAAGCATTGAGGACTAGAATTTTTTGAAGGAGAGGGGCATGTTAGGTCCCTATATTACTAGTGTAGTCCCTTTTTGTTGTTAGTGTATCCCCCTTATTGTTATTGTTGTACCCCTGTAACCCCCATATTGTTATTATTTTTCCCTTACATTATTATTTTTAGGTCGGCTAGGATTATATTGTGATCCCATGGACTCCTATATATAGAAAGGAGGTTTTTTCATTTGTATCATCCAAGAATTGTTCATTTATGTAATGTAAAGGAGGTTTCCCCCTCGATGTGGCTTATTTCTAAGGTTTTGATCTCTCTTTTCTTATATTTTTGGATATGGTTTCATAATAACTGCGAGGGGCAAGAAGGAGGGGTGGGGGGGGAGGAGGAGAGGGAGGAGTAGGAGCAGGGGGAGGGAGGGAGGGGAGGTCAGTGGAGGGAGGGAGGGAGGGAGGGGAGGGCAGGGGAGGAGGATGAGTGGGAGGAGGAGGAAGAGGAAGAGGATTGAGGGAGGATGTATGGGGGGAGGAGGAGGGAGGGAGGGAGGAGAAGGATTGAGGAGGGGAGGAGAGGAGGAGGATGATGAGGAGGAGGATAAAGGGAGGAGGAGGAGGGAGGGAGGGAGGAGAGGAGGAGGAGGATGAGGAGGAGGAGGGAGGGAGGGATGAGAAGGATTGAGGAGGGGAGGAGAGGAGGAGGATGATGAGGAGGAGGAGAAAGGGAGGAGGAGGAGGAGGGAGGGAGGGAGGAGAGGAGGAGGAGGATGAGGAGGAGGAGAAAGGGAGGAGGTAGGGATGCATGAGGAGTGGGGGGAGGAGTAGGAGGAGCAAGGGAGGAGGTAGGAATGTATGATGAGTGAGAGAGGAGGCGAAGGAGGAGGAGGACCGGGGGAGGTAGGGAGGGAGGATGATCATAAGGATGAGGAGGAGGGGAGGGTAGGAGGAGGAGGAGGAGGAGGGGGGAAGGTAGGATGAGGATGAGGATGAGGAGGAGGAGGAGGAGTAGGAGGAGGAGAGGAGGATGAGGAGGAGGAGGGGGGAGGGTAGGAGGAGGATGAGGAGGAGGAGGGGAGGGTAGGAGGAGGAAGATTGAGCAGGGGAATGGAGGGTAGGAGGAGGCAAAGGAAGAGCTAGCGAGGGAGGGAAGGAGGGAGGGAGGGAGGAGAAGGAGCAAGGGGGGATGGAGGGAAGGAGTGAGGGATGAGGAGGAGGAGGAGGGAGGGAAGGAGGAGGAGGAGGAAGAGAATGAGGAGGAGGAGGAGCAGCAGCATTAGGGGGGAGGGGAGGGGAGGAGGAGTAAGGAGAGAGAGAGAGAGAGAGAGAGAGAGAGAGAGAGGAGGAGGAGGAGGAGGAGAAGGGGGAGGGGAGGGGAGGAGAGGAGGAGGAAGAGTAGGGAGGGAGGGACGGACCTATCTATCTCTCTCTCTCTCTCTCTCCTCCCCTCCCTCCCTCCCTACTCTTCCTCCTCCCCTCCCCTCCCCTCCCCCCTACTTCTGCTGCTGCTGCTCCTCCCTCCCTCCTCTCTCTCTCTCTCTCTCTCAAGATGTGTGTCAATAGTTTATTGTATCATGAGTAAAATATTTTATTTTATTCTTTAGTTCACTTATTTTCAATGAATGATCTTGTTATTTTTCACAATATTTGAATTTCCCAATTGCACGGTGTGTTGTAGAATTTACTAGGAGATCGCATATTGTTGATAATGATGATGATGTGTTGGATTGTGAGGTTTTGTTGTGTCATGGTCAGCGTGTGATAATTACATGTAGTTTTTGGGTGGAAGCTCGCTTGGTAAATGGTGTCATTGGGCTTGTAGAATATATATTTTATTCACCTGGTACACAACCGCCTCAACTTCCACAATTTCCTACATTATTTTCGAGAAGTACATTAGTTTTCCATTTGACAATGATTGTCCTAAAGTTGTGCCCATAACACCTGTTGTTAGAGGGAACCTTAGGCAGATGCCTTTGAAAATGGAATGGGCCTTATACACAAGTCACAAGGGACGACTTTTCACCAAGCAACTGTAGATATTGGAGAGAGAGAGGCAGTGTTTGACATTTACAACTATAAGGAGAGTGAGAACAGTTGATGGTTTATGTATCTCACCACATTTTTATTATCAACGTTATGAAAAAATGAAAAAAAGTTCTTATGTTACACAAAAAAAAAAAGAGGAGAAGTAATTACAGTCTATATCATTTTGAGGTTTTTTTATCCGAAATTGAGTTCACTAGTGTGGCAGAGTGGTTGGAAATGCTATTGATGGTTTTTAATTTTTCGTACCATGATTTATTTAGTTTTTTTTCTTAAAGTTGTCATGTTGAATGTTTGGAAAAAAATCACGTGCATCTTGGGGTTCATATACTGTGGGTTTGTAATCTTTTTCTACTGGGTTTAATATAATTCCCTTCAGTTTACAATGTGTTGTGTTTTTATTATTAATCCATTTGGTTTATTATTTTTTTGCATTTGTAATATTTTTCGTACGATTTATATACCTTGGTTTATATTATCAATTTTTTGTGTTTATTAATTTTTAGGTTCATATTCAAAGGGTAAATATTCTTCAAATGGTTTATTGTTCTTGCATGCCTTTGCGAAAAAATGATTAGTTTTGTATACTTGTTGTTTCTTGCAAATTTTTTTGTGCAACTTGATAATTTTTTGGTCTTGTTTTCTCATCATTTGAATAGATTTTTTTGACTGATAAAGTTAGTAAATTGAGCGCTTGGAAGATATTGCATGGGTCTTTGATTTCCTAGTGGTGTTGTGGTTGTTTGATTTCTTAAATTTAACATGTTTCCACTATCTTTTCTTCTTATTTTTAATGGTATTAAATTTTTGACCATTACATTTTTTATGGTTTTTAAAGAAAATATATAAGGGTTTATATGTCTTGGTTTTATATTATAATGTATTTTCTTACTTTATTCTGTCCTTATTTTGAATTGTATTAGATTTATGTTCAATAATTTTTTTTTTTTTGGCTATAAAATCATATGCAAAAATGAAAAAAACTCAAACTATTTATTGTTTCTATATATTTTTTAGTTTCTTTGTTTATGTACTAATTTTTATTCCATCTTTCTGTCATTGAAATGCATATATGGACAACCATGATAGAATTTATTACATTAAAGTGATCAAATCTATTTCTGCAGCCAAAAGTTTTGTTTCATATATTCGTAAAAGGCTAGATAATAAATATGGCTTTCATACTTCTTTTATTGACGAGCATATTTGTGTGTTGGATGTAATGAAATGAGATGTGGAAACCTTGTATCATTTGCACCAAAGAGAGGTTGGGAGGAAAACAAGAAAGGATTGGCTGGAGAGCATTACGTATCTTGAGCATTATCATGTTGATTTGAACTGGTGTTGCTTTTTTCACCGTTCATGGTGTGTTTTGGAAGAGGCTCGTATCAAATAGTTGTGTTATGGATGAGTGTTTGAATTACATTTTTGTTGTACAATTTGTAGATGTTAAGAAACACGAAATAAATATCTATCTATATACTTTGGATTTCAATAAAATATCAATAAAATCTTCATTTTTAGGCTATAAATGTCAGGAAATTCTATTTCCTTGTCATTGGTGTTTCCATTTGTTATATTTTTTGTCAAATTTATTTGATTTTTTATTTTTTCATAGAGTTTGTTGGACACCTATAAAATTTGTTCTATCAAAAGGTGGCCAAAACATTGTTTAGCCTTCAAGGAACCGTTTCATTGCAGAAATGTTATCTCTTGAAGCCTCTTCAAGACATCATCTCCTCTATCCAAAATTTCACTGCTGTTTCCCTTCAGAACTCAGAAATTCTGCTAAAAATTCCATGAGAAAGACTGCTGCAAAATCCCCTTCTTCCCTTTCCTTCACTCAGAAACTAACCTTCATTTTTACTCTCTTTTTCCCCATAATTTTTCTCTGATTTTCATTTTTCCTCATTTCCCCTTCATATAATCCACCTTGCATAGTTTAAAACTCCTTTTTAGACTATATAGAAACCCCCAAAACCCTTTGAAAACCATTGAAAATCTATGAAAAAACCCATTTTTTATTAAGGGTTTAAGCCCCCTTGGGCTAAGTCTCTAACCATTCCCTTCCATACGCCCTGGTGCTGGAACTAAGCGTTGAGCCATTCGAGCGCTTATCACGCCGCCTGATCGTAGCCCCTTCCTCGATAAACCTCGGTCATATGATTCTCCATATAACCCAAAGCCCCGCAGTCGGGCGTTGATCCCTTTCGAATTAATTATCTCCACCCAATGTCCAAACCTTGGTTTTATGTAAATCTGTCAGCTTTTATTATAAATAACGTTTCCACCAATGAAAAATTCCAAATAAATCTCCACCATCAATCTGATCTGCAGATCAACGGTGCGCAATCTATCGTAGTCGGTGGTCCTCGCCATCCCATCACCGTAGCAAACTGGGCAGAATCCATCGCACCACTTTCAAGTGGAGGGTGGTTTTTTCCGATCGGCAATGATTCCATTCACCGGTTGACGCGTGGCCTGGGCACTGTTCATAAAACTTCCGCTCATTACACGTTAACGATTGGACGTGGACCCGACGCGATATTGATGTGCGCCATCCGATCTGAGGCCGCTCATCGGACGGTGGTCGCTCTTCGAAGATGCCCGACAGTTAACCAGACTATGATGCAGCGGTCAAATGATCTCCACCGTTGATCTAATCTGCAGATCGAAGACCCACATTCCATCACCCAGATTCCTTGTACAGTCAGCATTTCCATACCTGGGAGCTTTACTCAGCATGGTTTAATTAAATTTTTGAATTCCGGGTGTGTTTTTTAAGGTTTTACGATCTCGATCTCCACCGTTGATCGCTTGGGCCGCTCTCATCCGATGGCCCACGATCGTCCCGATTCCTGATCTTGATTTTTGACCATTTTTGCACGAAACAAAGGTTTTTATCCATTTTTCTCCGTTTTCCCAAAAAAATGACTCCTCCGCTTTGACTTTCTGCCTCCGTTCCCGACTATCGATCTTTGCGCGATTGACGGCTCCAATTTAACTTCTCCCTTTGTCTTTTTTGACCCCTTTTGATCAATCTTGACCATTGGATGATGCCATCCAACGACCATGCTCTCCCCACATGTCCTCCCGTAGCAATAAACCTATATATGTAGGATTTTATAATATTTTTTTGTATTTTGTAGGGTTTAAATGGTTTTCTCGCCATTTCTGAAGAAAATTCAGAAGCAGAGGGTGACGATCCTCCAGCCTCTGATTCACCAGAGAAATCATTCGCAGGGTTTAAAATTCACGTTTTGTCAATGATTCATGAGGCATTAATGCCATTCGACCCCTGTGCAGCCCTGCATAACAAAAAACACAATTAATCAAGCACTGATAAAAGAGTATCAGTGTCGAAGACAGAACACACCAGAAACAGGAGATTGAGGACCTAAAACACAGATCTCAAGTAAATTAAAGGTGTTTTAGGGAAAGACAAAGACATCTGTCGAGCCAAGAAAGCCTCCACCACCATAAGCAGAGGCTAATTGAACCCTCTCCAGCTCCTAAAGACACCTGTAGCCTCACAGAAATCAAAGAAAGCTGAGTCATTACCTGAACAAGAGGTGTTTACCTGAAGACAGCTGAACAATTAATATAAATCAAAGATCTTATCTCTAATTGTCGGCAAAACCATTTTGGATGATTAAGAACAATCCAGAAGCAGATCTTTTCGATCATTAGGCCTTGAAAGGCAGAAACAGAGTTATGAAGAAGAGTTAGAAATTATTACATTCCCGCCTTATGCCTTGCCTGGTTCCCAAGGCCAGGAATTCCATTGATTACATAATTAATGATACTTGACCCTTGATAAACCCTCCCACCTCCTCATTCTTCTATAAATACTTCTGTACAAGATGAGAAAATGTTGGTCTCTGGACATCTGAATTCATGTAATAGTTCTCTGAAGCTACTGATGCCCTGTGTGCAATTTGAAGATACATAAGTTGATATGAGAAGTTTGAAGTTGCAGAGACCCACCGGGCTTGCTGATTGTAACTGGTTTGAACATCAAATACAAGCTGCTGATTCATGAGATCTTGATTTGTGTTAATTGTGATGTGTTCCTCATTGTCAATTGTTATTTTCTTTAATGTTTTCACTTTGTTCACTTACTCTGATGAGAAACAAAAAACATAGAGCTAGGACTTACTCTCGACAGTACCCTACTCTTACTGAAAGCTTTATTTTCTATGTTTTCTTCATTTGAAAGTTCTCTTTACTGAGTATATTAAAGCAGGTTGGTTTCAAAGCACTTGCTTGATCTAGATTTCTCATTGTGATGATTATCAATGTTTTCCTTTAGAATATGCTGAAAGCAGGTTGGTTTCGAAGTACTCACATGATCTTAAGCTGTTCTAATTGTTTTTAAATGTTTTTATAACTGAAAGTACTTCAATGTAGGCTAGTTTAAAAGTACTTACCTGATCTCAGAATACTTTTATGTTTTGTTTCTCTAAGCAAATGCCGAAAGCAAGATAGTTTAAAAGCACTTACTTGATCTTAGGCTGTTTGATGTTCTCCATTTGTTATATTCTCCACTTCCTATCTATTTCATTCCATAAATCACCTTAAGAGATCCTTTGACATAAGTGACTTGCCCCATGGATCCTTCTTAAACATTGCTGTCCAATTAAAATCCTCCTATGACTCCATAGCCCAATGGGTTAAAAATATCTTTGCCTTTTTTGTCAGCCGAATCATTCCTTCACTTGCAGACATCTTCACCCTTTATTTTGAACTGCCTTCACCTTCATCATGTCTTTTCCCAACCAAAAAAAAAAAAAAAAACCCATGCTCTTCATAACTAGCCTAATATCACATTTCAGGCTTTAAAGATCACATCTTTAAACTCATTCATAGAGAGATCCCTCTCTGGATTCAGGAGGGCTAGATCCTTGAATCCCAAAGCGGTTTGATGTTACCCCTGTAGTTAGAATTTTTCCAATCTTGCCAATTACAGGGTGCTAACATAATGGCGACTCCACTGGGGAAGAAATATGAGAGTCTATGATTTCTAAATACTTGGTCTTGTGTCCCATTGTCATCGCCAACATAATGGCGACTCCACTGGGGAATAATTTCCCTTAGAGCTTCATAAAACCTTGTGAGTTAAAAGCAGCCTTTTCAAGCACTACCAAGAAATGGTAATCATGATGAAACTTGTTTGAATCAGTGACAATCTAGGTAAACCCTAGGATTCTCATAAGCCTTTATCTAACCTTGAAAAATCAACTAGCTTAGCCATAAGAGTAGACTGTCTTTGTCTCATAACCGTAGCTAAGTTTTGAAACAGAGTTAGAATATTATTAGAAACCACACAACTAAAAATTAACTCAGAAAGGACCAAAAAATATTTCAGATTGGTATTCAATGAACATGGTAGTGGATCATAAAACCTTTTACCTCTGAAAATAGCTAAAATATTCCACTTGGCGACTCCACAATCCTTAACAGACCTTAAGACTCCACCGGGAAGAACCTTTGTCATTGTAATATCATTCAAACTCAGTTAGAGGACTGTAGGATTAAAATTTGTGCAAACAGATTAGTTGACCGTCCAAATATTGTCATACCTGGTTGAACTTTTCTTTTTTATTTGGGTCTGAAAAACACAACATAGTGGCTCCTAGAAGGAGCCACACTAGATCCTATCCTGACCCTGATCCACCTGAGATAGTTGAAAATCCAAAAATTATCCTTAGGAAGTCTCCTAAGATTAAATTATCAACTGTTTTCAGATCACCCTTGAGAGCTAATTCAGTCCCAGAAAATCTTTCAGCTCTACAACAATCACAAGTTGACTTAGTGAATCCCTTTAGAACTAGGTCTCTTGGTGACTTAGGTCAGTTAGATTCCGAGTCTTCACTTTCATCTCCTGAACCAAGTGAACATCCTGGTAGCAGAGAAACAACACTGCCTGATTCACATTTTCTTCATAACTTAGGTGTCTCTCATCCAAGATCAGCTCAACAATCTATTCTTGGTCCATACATTTCTGCTCACCCTACATCCACTGTTCAAACCACCCCACTTCAACCCACTCTACCTTTTGTTAATCCACTTCTTGTGAATCCACCTCCACCACATATCATGGCAGCATGGCATGCTCCCTTAGTCCTTCCTGCACCATTAGTCAATCTTCCACAGGACTATCAGTCTAAAATTCCATTATATGATGCTAGTAATACTGCTACTGCATCACAACATGTGGATAAGATGAATGACTACTTTGATAGAAATGGAATTGATGATGATTCTGTCAAACTTAGATTATTCGCTCAGAGTTTGGGGGGAGAAGTAAGAAAATGGTTTAAAGGCTTAACCCTTCATAGTATCAATGATCTCCAAGCCTTTCATCAGACATTCTTAAACAAATGGGAAGTAAAGAAAAACCCTCTCCAAGTCCTTTCGGATTACAAGAACCTCCATAGAGACACGGGGGAAAGTGTACAAGCTTATTGCACTAGATTTAACAGTGTGTATAATGCACTTTCCCCAGAACTAAAACCTCCACAAGGCTCAGCTTTAAACAAGTTTCCTAAAGGGTTTGACCCTGAGATGGCTTATCAACTAAGGGGAAGAGATCCTGCAACTCTTGAAGAGATGAAAAAGGGTGCTCTTTCTGTGGAAGTAAACTTAATGGAAAAGAGAGCAAGAATGAAAAATGAAAAGAGAGTGTCCTTTAGAGAGGAAAATGCACCTTCTACTTCCAACTCAAAGATTGAAAGAATGATGGAGGAGATGATGAAGAAAATGAGAATCCTTGAGAGAGCACAAGCAAGTCAAAACCAAACTGCTCCTCAAAACAAAAACCAGAACCAGAATCAGAATTTTAGAAGGAACCAACCTCCAAACAAACCTAGGGAAGATGATCAACAGATCACTCCTCTCTTTCATCAAAACTATATAAGTGAGGTTGAGGAAACATATGAGATAACAAAGGAAGATGATATCAACATGCTTGGAATAGATAATGATGACTTTGAGATTCATTATGATAGAAAACAAGGTCTTCATACCCCTTATGATGACAACAGAGATGATGATGAAAGTTATTTTCAAGACATGGAAAATGTCATCATAGAGTCTAAAAAAGAATATGACCTTAGAAGAAAAACCAATCAACAAACTCCCAACACCAAAACCTCTGACAAATCTTCACAAAACAACACTACAACCAAGCCTAAAATTATCAAACAAAAGCATAAAACAGTGGCTGTAAATTCTGATAAAGGTAGAGAGAAAGGCACTCAAAACAATGAAAAACAGAGTGCGGACATTAGTAGTACTACCACTTCAGATAGTACTCCTGTTAAGACCATTTTGTCAAATACCAATAGAAAAAATTAGCAAGCTGATGTTGCTAATAAACTGGCAGCTAGTAAGGCTGAGATAAGTTCTTCGAAGAACCAAATTCCTTTCAGCCTAGAACAGGAAATTTCAAAGATCAGAATCTCTGTTCCCCTGACTGAGTTAGCTGCCTAGAATGTATATAAGACCAAAATTTTGAAGGATTTAAATGTTGAGGATAATAATGACACAGTCAATCTTAATGATGACCAACCAGAGCTCATTTTTGGTCCTAATATTGAAGGTATATATCAAGAGGGATCTGTTCCTCCCTTTTATGCGAGTTTAAATGTTCATGAAAAGATCCTACATAATGCCATGCATGACTCTGGAGCCTCGCACAACCTTATGCCAAAAGTAATAATGGAAAGGCTAGGACTAGAAATAACCAGACCTTACAAGGATTTATATTCTTTTGATTCTAGCAAAGTGAAGTGCCTTGGCCTAATTAAAGACCTTTGTGTGAGTTTGACCGAAATCCCAGCCAAGTGCATGGTTATGGATGTTGTGGTGGCTAATGTGCCTCCTAAGTATGGCATGTTGTTGTCAAGATCATGGGGTGCCAAGCTGCAAGGTACCATACAGATGGATGGGACATATGCCACTATCCCTGTCTTTAGCCAACTTAGAAGACTATAAAGAGAGGCACACATGAGATTCATGGTCAGTAGCTCAGAAAAGCCTGAAAATTCCCCCATTTACTCTGTCCATACAGACCTGGATTCGTTTATCTTTTACAATAATGAATCCAAAAAGGAGTCAGAGTCAGATAGCAACTCAGATAACCAGTTAGAGGCCCCTAATCTAGAAATGTTGGCAATTCTAGATATGGAAGAAAACGAGAGAGAAATTTCTGAACAGTGCACTAAAACAACAGACCAAAGTGAACAAAGCCAAGATGGCAAACAATAGACTACCCCTCACGCTCAACTCCATGAAAATCCTGAGGAATGAGACCCATCACAACATGATGCGGATCTCATAATAGAACATAATGATGAAAAATGCAATAGGGATGAAAACGATGTTATCTCTACAAACAATCCCTTATGGTGCATGAACTTCAACGGGTCTTGCACTAAAAAGAGTGCGGGAGCTGGGGTATGGTTGGTCGACACTGAAAAAAATTACTCCGAAAGCCATGATTTCAGGCTATATTTCAAATGCACTAACAACATCGCAGAGTATGAGGCTCTCATCCTAGGATTGCGTCTATTGAAAGAACTAGGAGCCAAGAAGATAATTTTTCAGGGAGACTCAGAATTAGTCATAAAACAACTAAATGGAGAGTATGCTGTTAAACATCCTAGACTAAGGGTATACCAAAATAATGCCATAGATTTCTTGAACACGTTTACAAGATATGAGCTCATGTTTGTCCCAAGAAGTCAAAACATAATTGCAAACGGGCTAGCTTGCGCTGCTAGTTCATGTCAAGTATCACCTGGTGATAAACAGATCATCATTCAAACAAAATATAGACTTGTAGTGCTAGATAACGAAAAATATTGGCAGGTCTTCGAGGGTGACAAGAAGATAGAGGATTTCCTGCTTGGTAGGAACGAATTTGAGCTATCTCATTCACATTCTAAATCTGATGAAAATTGCCTCAACAAAGAGTCCCCTAAAGGAGATATACTATCCGGTTCCGTAAAAATCAACATGTTAACTAAAAAACTTTGAACTCATACTAAAGAGTACGAGGACATAGAAAACAAAGACATTGAGATATTGTCGTCAAAGGAAAAGAACATACCTAGGGGGCTAGCACCATTATAAGACCTGTTTGAATTTAACGACGTAGCAAAGAAACCCACTTTGGAATACACAGAGTCTGATGTCGAGGAATGAAACACAGGCACCAAGGATAAGCCTAAAATGATTAAATTAGCCAGGTCCTTGCTAGAAGACATGAAAAAGAAATACATTGACTTATTTAAAGAGTTTTTCGATGTGTTTTCCTGGAGCTATGAATACTTAAAAGCCTATGATACAAAAATCATCCAGCACAAGATCCCATTGAAAGAAAACCAAAAACCCTTTAGGAAAAAACTGCGTCTAATTAATCCAATACAATTGCCTCTAGTAGAAAAGGAAATCAAGAAAATGTATGAGGTAGGAATCATAGTGCCTGTGAGGTTTTCAGATTGGGTTTCTAACCTTGTAGCTGTGAGGAAAAAGACAAGAGAAATCCGATTGTGTATTGATTTCAGAAACCTTAACACAGCCTCCCTAAAGGACAATTACCCTTTACCCAAAATGGAACACATCCTACAAAGGGTATTTGGTTCAAAGAGGATTTCTCTGTTAGATGGTTTTTCAGGGTATAACCAAGTTTTAGTACTCCCAGAAGACCAACTCAAGACAACTTTCATCACTCCCTGGGGCACTTTCATGTATGTGAAAATGCCTTTTGGATTAATGAATGCTGGGGCCAATTTCCAAAGGGCCATGGACATTGCATTTTCAGAGGAGATAGGGCACTTCATTGTAATTTACCTTGATGACATAACATTTTATTCCAAAACGGATGAAGAGCACCTTAAACATATAAGAAAGGTCCTAGAAAAGTGTAGAAGGTTTGGATTATCTTTAAATCCCAAAAAGACAGAGTTTGGCCTTCAAGAAGGTAAACTCCTTGGCCATATTATATCAGAAAAGGGGATTAAAATAGATCCAAAAAGAGTTGAGGGAATACTACAGATTAGCCAACCAAGGAACATAAAATAATTACAGTCCTTTATTGGAAAGATTAACTTCTTGAGGAGGTTTATTCCCAACTTAGCATAGCTCTTTAGAAACATGACTAATATGCTCAAGAAAGAAGTAGGAGTGAAGTGGACTGTTGAAGCTAAAAGATTCTTTGAATTGGTAAAACATGCACTCACCCAGGCACCTGTCCTGATCAGCCCTGAATTTTCAAAGGATTTCCTTATTTTTTCCTTTGCCTCAGAGCATACTGTGGCTGCTGTCCTGTTGCAGAAAAATTCAGAGGGATAGGAACAACCTATTGCTTTTTTCAACAAGGCTTTAAGGGATGCACCCTTGAAATATAACATAATGGAAAAACAGGCCTATGCTTTGGTAAAGGCCTTAAAGGACTTCAGGGTGTATATTCTGCATTCCCACATCATTGCCTATGTGCCTAATATAGTGGTAAAAGACATCTTGTCACAAGACCCAGATGGAAAGAGGGGCAAATGGATTGCTGCAATATTAGAGTATGATTTGGAAATAAAACCCACAAAACTCATTAAAGGTCAAGGCTTAGCTCAATTAATGGCTGAATATAATCTACAAGCCCTTGACATTAACATGGTAGATGCCTTGGATGAACGGGAAGAATTACCTACTCCCACTATCAAAGAGCGGTTTCAAAGTTCACCTTTGTACACTGACATCTTGTATGTGCTTACAAATATTAATGCTCCTCCTGATTGATCAAAAACAAAGGCAAGGTTTTTAAAGTTGAAAGCTAGGAACTATTGTATTTTAAATGAAGGTTTATATTGGAAAAATACTAATGGTTTATTGCTTAAATGTTTTCCTGAAGTTGATGCAGAGAGGATCAAGCATGAATTCCATGAAGGAGAATGTGGAGGTCATCTCTACTGGAAAACCACAGCCAATAAAATCCTTAGAGCTGGCTATTACTGGCCCACCCTCTTTCAAGATGTCCATAAAATGATAGTTGCCTGTCACAAATGCCAAATTTTTGAAGGCAAAAGAAAACTCCTCCCTTTACCATTACAACCTATCACTGTTGAAGCTCCTTTTCAACAATGGGGCCTATATTTCATAGGAGAAATCCATCCTACTTCATCTGCCCAACACAAATGGATTCTCACAGCCACTGACTAATTCACCAAATGGATAGAGGCCATACCTTTTAGGAATGCCACAGATTCTGTCATTATAAAATTTCTCGAAGATCATATCCTGTCTAGAATTGGCTGTCCTAGGAAGATTATTACTGATAATGCTGCTGCTTTTGGTTCTAGAAAGATGATTGATTTTTGTCACAGGTATCATATTAAACTTGGTCATTCTACTGCTTACTACCTTCAAGGTAATGGGGTAGCAGAATCATCAAATAAAAGTTTGGTGACCATCATCAAGAAGTTACTTGAAGAAAATAAAAAATCATGGAATAACAAGTTGGTGCATGCTTTGTGGGAAGACAGATTGACCACAAAGAATTCCATTGGAATGTCCCCTTACCAGCTTGTTTATGGAGTAGATGCAGTGTTTCCTACCAGCCTAGCTGTACCAGTGATAAAATTAGTCCAAGAAATACAGTCAGAAAAGGACAACATGATAAGGAGGATTAATCAGACAATACATCTCCAGCAGATAAGGGAAGAGGTTTACAATAGGGCTTAGAAGGTGCAAGAGAATATAAAGAAGTTGTTTGACAAAAGAACAAAAGCTTGTGACTTCAACATTGAAGACAAGGTACTCAGGTGGGACTCCAGAAGAGAGGATAAGGGTAAACATGGCAAATTTGACTATTTGTGGCAAGGTCCTTATATTATTCAGTCCACCATTGGTCCAAATGCCTTTTTTATGCAAGAGTTATATGGCACAGATCTGTTTGGGGGTCCTGTCAATGGCAGGGTGCTTAAGCATTACTATTGTTGAGTTCAATTTTGAAGCTTTCATTTCCATTGTAAATACCATTGCTTTGTTCAGTCTCACAAAAGAAAAAAGAAAAAATACAAAAACAATGAAAAAGAGAAAAGAGGGCAGATTATAAAAAACAATAAAGGTATAGCCCCATACCAAAAAAGAGAAACAAATCTGAAAGTGTGCAAGCTCAAATGCCACACCTGAAAAAAACACTCCTAGTTTGTCAAACAACCCAATCTTGACTATTTAGTTTTAAATTTACTGCTGATAGGATAGTGAATTCTATTTGCCAAACTGTTTAATCTTGGCTTATCAATAGATATATTAGGATAGAAATTAAAGGTTCAAACATGCTCAAAACCTGAACCTAAGTGTCCAAGCAAGAATTGACTCCAATCTATGTTTAATTCTGAGTCAAAACAGAGGTAGATTTGGTTCTAATCAGCTCAAAATATGAACTAGAGAAAAAGAAATAACAACTCAAACAAGAGGCAAACAGAGCTGTAAAAAGGTGAAGGAAGTGCATGAACTTTCAGATCTTAAAGCCTTCCATTTTGATTTAAATTTTTCTGCAAAATAATATCTATGTGCAGCTTTTTTTTTATGCCATATATCACAGCAAGTCAAACTGCTTAATCTTGACTTGACTATTTTTAAATTTCTGTTGTAGAATTTAGAGAATAAAAATCTGTTGGACAGTTTAATCCCAATAGATGGTAGAATAGGTAGAGAAGCATCTGAACTCAACTGTTTAATCTGAGTTCAGGGAGAAATAAGGAGTATAATTAGATTAGATTTTCTGTTTTCAAAAAAAAAAAATGTTGTAAAAGAGTTTGCCAATCCAAGTGCACTCTAATGAAGAAAAAAATGCTAGATCAGTAGGATTGGGTAGGTAGAAAGCTTGTTGATGAAGATCCATTGTTTTTCATGGCTACTAATATGTTTTCAGAAAAAAAAAGAGCATCCAAGCAAAGAAGGCAACCCAATGGATGAAGCACTGATCAGCCTCCCAGAGAATGCAAGTCTTAAGTTCTTGATGCCTTCAAGAAGGCACCATCCCCAAGTGGAGCCATTGTTGGCCACCTATAAAATTTGTTCTATCAAAATGTGGCCAAAACATTGTTTAGCCTTCAAGGAACCATTTCATTGCAGAAATGTTATCTCTTGAAGCCTCTTCAAGACATCATCTCCTCTATCCAAAATTTCACTGCTGTTTCCCTTCAAAACTCAGAAATTCTGCTAAAAATTCCATGAGAAAGACTGCTGCAAAATCCCCTTCTTCCCTTTCCTTCACTCAGAAACTAACCTCCATTTTTACTCTCTTTTTCCCCATCATTTTCCTCTGATTTTCATTTTTCCTCATTTCCCCTTCATATAATCCACCTTGCATAGTTTAAAACTCCTTTTTAGACTATATAGAAACCCCCAAAACCCTTTGAAAACCATTGAAAATCTATGAAAAAACCCATTTTTTATTAAGGTTTTAAGCCCCCTTGGGCTAAGTCTCTAACCATTCCCTTCCATACACCCTGGTGCTGGAACCAGGCACTGAGCCATTTGAGCGCTTATCGCGCCACCCAATCGAATTTAGCCCCTTCCTCCATAAACCCCGGTCATATGATTCTCCATATAACCCACAGCTCTGCAGTCGTGCGCTGATCCATTTCGAATTAATTATCTCCATCCAATGTCTAAACCTTGGTTTTATGTAAATCTGTCGGCTTTTATTATAAATAACGTTTCTGTCGGTGCAAAATTCCAAATAAATTTCCACTGTCAATTTGATCTGCAGATCGACGGTGCGCAATCTATCGCAGTCGGTGGTCCCCGCCATCCCATCACTGTAGCAAAAACCGGGCGGAATCCATCGCACCACTTTCAAGCGGAGGGCGTTTTTTTCCGATCGACAGCGATTCCATTCACCGGTTGACGCGTGGCCTGGGCACTGTTCAGAAAACCTCCGCTCATCGCATGTTAACGATTGGACGTGGACCCAGTGTGATATTGATGTGCGCCGTCTGATCTGAGGCCTCTCATCGGACGGTGGTCACTCTTCGAAGATGCCCGATAGTTAACCAAACTACGATGTGGCGTTTAAACGATCTCCGCCGTCGATCTGATCTGTAGATCGATGACCCACATTCCATCACCCAGATTCCTTGCATAGTCAGCATTTCCGGACCTGGGAGCTTTACTCAGCATGGTTTAATTAAATTTTTGAAGTCCTGGTGTGTTTTGTAAGGTTTTACGATCCCGATCTCCACCGTTGATCGCTTGGGCCGCTCTCATTCGACGACCCACGATCATCCCGATTCTTGATCTTGATTTTTGACCATTTTTTCTTGAAAAAAAGGTTTTTATCCATTTTTCTTCGTTTTCCCAAAAAATTGACTCCTCCGCTTTGACTTTCTGCCTCCGTTCCCGACTGTCGATCTCTGCGCGATTGACGGCTCCAATTTAACTTCTCCCTTTATCTTTTTTGACCCCTTTTGATCAATCTCGACCGTTAGATGATGCCATCCAATGGCCATGCTCTCCCCACATGTCCTCCCGCAGCAATAAACCTATATATGCAGGATTTTATAATAATTTTTTTTATTTTGCAGGGTTTAAATGGTTTTCTCGCCATTTCTGAAGAAAATTTAGAAGCAGAGGGTGACGATCCTCCAACCTCTGATTGACCAGAGAAATCATTCGTAGGGTTTAAAATTCACGTTTTGTCAATGATTCATGAGGCATTGATGCCATTCGATTCCTGTGCAGCCCTGCACACCAAAAAACACAGTTAATCAAGCACTGATAAAAGAGTATCAGTGTCGAAGACAGAACACACCAGAAACAGGAGATTGAAGACCTAAAACACAGATCTCAAGTAAATTAAAGGTGTTTTAGGGAAAGACAAAGACATCTGTCGAGCTGAGAAAGCCTCCACCGCCATAAGCAGAGGCTAATTGAACCCTCTCCAGCTCCTAAAGACACCTGCAGCCTCACAGAAATCAAAGAAAGCTTAGTCATTACCTGAACAAGAGGTGTTTACCTGAAGACAGCTGAACAATTAATACAAATCAAAGATCTTATCTCTAATTTTCGGCAAAACCATTTTAGAAGATTAAGAATAGTCCAGAAGCAGATATTTTCGATCATTAGGCCTCGAAAGGCAGAAAAAAAGTTATGAAGCAGAGTTAGAAATGATTACATTCCCGCCTTATGCCTTACCTGGTTCCCAAGGCCAGGAATTGCATTGATTACATAATTAATGATACTTGACCCCTGGGAAACCCTCCCACCTCCTCATTCTTCTATAAATACTTCTGTACAAGATGAGAAAATTTTGGTCTCTAGACATCTGAATGCATGTAATAGTTCTCTGAAGCTACTGATGCCCTGTGTGAAATTTGAAGATACATAA
The DNA here is from genome assembly GCA_034641835.2 of Pinus albicaulis. NCBI lineage: Eukaryota > Viridiplantae > Streptophyta > Pinopsida > Pinales > Pinaceae > Pinus > Pinus albicaulis. The sequence continues at coordinate 839,125,277 of CM076575.1, forward strand.
GCTGATATGTGAAGTTTGAAGTTGTAGAGACCCACCGGGCTTGCTGATTGTAACTGGTTTGAACATCAAATACAAGCTATTGATTCATGAGATCCTGATTTGTGTTAATGGTGATGTGTTCCTCACTGTCAATTGTTATTTTCTTTAATGTTTTCACTCTGTTCACTTACTCTGATAAGAAACAACAAACATAGAGCTAGGACTTACTCTTGACAGTACCCTACTCTTACTGAAAGCTTTATTTTCTATGTTTTCTTCATTTGAAAGTTCTCTTTACTAAGTATATTAAAGCAGGTTGGTTTCAAAGCACTTGCCTGATCTAGATTGTTAATTGTGATGATTATCAATGTTTTCCTTTAGAATATGCTGAAAGTAGGTTGGTTTCGAAGTGCTCACCTGATCTTAAGCTGTTCTAATTGTTTTTAAATGTTTTTATAACTGAAAGTACTTCAATGTAGGCTAGTTTAAAAGTACTTACCTGATCTCATAATACTTTTATGTTTTGTTTCTCTAAGCACATGCCGAAAGCAAGATAGTTTAAAATCACTTACTTGATCTTAGGCTGTTTAATGTTCTTCATTTGTTATACTCTCCACTTCCTATCTGTTTCATTCCATAAATCACCTTAAGAGATCCTTTGACATAAGTGACTTTCCCCATGGATCCTTCTTGAACCTTGCTGCCCAATTAAAATCCTCCTATGACTCCATAGCCCAATGGGTTAAAACTATCTTTGCCTTTTTTGTCAGCCGAATCATTCCTTCACTTGCAGACATCTTCACCATTTATTTTTAACTGCCTTCACCTTCATCATGTCTTTGCCCAACCAAAAAAAACAAAAAAAAACCCATGCTCTTCATAACTAGCCTAATATCACATTTCAGAATTTAAAGATCACATCTTTAAACTCATTCATAGAGAGATCCCTCTCTGGATTCAGGAGGGCTAGATCCTTGAATCCCAAAGCGGTTTGATGTTGCCCTTGCAGTTGGAATTTTTCCAATCTTGCTAATTACAGGGTGCTAAAAGAGTTTAATATTGTTCCATTGTATTCAATATTGTTTTCATGCGTTTCTAAAACATCCAACTTTCGTGTTAGTATTGTTGAGTGCATTTTGGTTTGTAATATGTGAGGGTTTTCTCTATTTTTGCTTTGGTCTCTATAAGTGGTTTTATAATTTCCCTCCCTTGTGTTAAATATTTTTCTGTTTTGTTTTTAATTCTCTAGTGCTATTGTGGTAATTGCTACACTTTAATTTTAGTAGTAATAAATAATAATATTTATTATTAATAGTAGTAATATCTTTACTGTATATTTAATAACCCAATGGATTGATATTTTAAAGATGAGGGGTTTTTATCGACCCCTTTTGTTTATATTCCCTTTGGATTACAATCCCTTGGGTTTATAATTTCTTAGGTTTTCAATATTAAAATACGAAAGGATGATAAACCCAACTTTTGTTGTTCTAAAAGGGATTGTCTCTTTGTAGAACTTGACATTCTCAACCATGGTCAACCTGGTTCAATGTCTCATAATGACAAACATTGTCTGAATAGAAAAATCACCCATGGTCCACCATTCTCTGATGTCGCATTTTTACAAATCTTGTACCAAATTTAGTCAACCATAACTGAGCTTTGCACTGTGAAAATTCTATAATCCAAAACTTATCGTGGTGAGCTCTTGTTATACATGTTTATTTAAGGTTTCTAATATTTATGTGTACGATTTTTAATATTTATCGATTGGGTTTACTATTATTCACGTAGATTTATAATCCCTTGTGTTTTTGGTTTTCATCCTTTGGGTTTATTATTTTTATGTTGGGGTTTATATACCTTGGGTTTGTAATATTTGTGACGTTGAACTATGGCTAAAGCCAAGGGGTTTTTATCAACACCTTCGGTTTGTATTTCCCTTTCGATTATAATCCCTTCGGTTTATAATTCATAGGGTTTTTAGTATTAAAATTACAAAGGATTATAAACCCTAATTTTTTTATTGTGAGAAGGATTGTCTCTTTATACAAGTTGACAGTCTTAACCATGGTCAATCAAGGTTCAGTGTTGCACAATGAAACATATTGTCTCATTAACAAATTCTACCTTGCTCAACCATTTTCTGATGTCGCATTGTGACATAACATGTCCCAAATGTGGTCAACAATAGTCAAATATAGACCACCTTAGCATTCTTAAAAGGGTTCTATTGTCCAAAATATACCATGGTGAACACTCGTCAAACCTATTTATTTTAGGGCTTTAATACTTATGTTTTGGGTTTACAATATTTATCCATTTGGTTTAGTATATTTCATTTCGCTTTATAATCCCTTGGGTTTTTTGTTTTGATCCCTTCAGTTTATTATTTCTTTTGGTTTACATTATTTATGGAATGGTTTATATAGTTTGGTTTTATAATATTATTTCCTTGGGTTCACAAAATGTTTGGGTTATAGATTTTATCACTTGGGATAATAATATTTATTAATAATAATAGTGGTTTCCGAAGGGATTGATATTGTAAAGCTATGGGGTATTATAAAACCAACATTTGTTATTACATTAAGGATTGTGCAAATATTTAAGGATTTACGTGTCCATTAAAGGGTTTATAATATTTAACTTGGGATTTATATACCTTGGTAACTTTATAATATTTCTCCCTTGGGTTTATTATTATTCACTTGGGTTTATAATGCTAATAACCCCTTCTCCCTTTGGTTTTTAATGCTAGACGTTCACAAATCCCAAGGAACAATGTTATAAACTCAAGGGAATTATGTTAAACCCTACTTTAAATGTATTATGTATTTGGTAGTGCAATAATGTCTCTTGTCATTTTTTTTGTCAAGAGTACACATTACTATACATCAATGTCTTTTAATCATTGTTCTTTTCATGTGTAAGCATTACTATACATAAATGTATACATTAATATACATTTTTGTGAATAATATTAATGTATATGTACTTAAGTACATTAATATACACAATAGTATATATATAGATGAGTACATAAATGTACATTTCAGTACATTGTATATGATGAAGTTGATATAAATGTATAAGTTCTTGTCATGTGTAAACATTAATATACATCAGTGTGCATAATAGTAATGTATATGTACATTAATATACATAATAGTGTATATATAGTTAAGTGTGTTAATGTACATTTCAATACATTGATATACATTGTATATAGTGAAGTTCATATACACTATTCTATATTGATGTGTATTTATAAATGTGGTTGATATATGCCTATCGACATTTATCAGCCACATTTATTAATGTGGTTATGATAGTATATAGTAAGTCTCATTTTTCATATTTCACATGAGTAATGGGTATTATATAGATTGACTGATTGGTCATAAAAGTCAATATTTTTTAGGCAGAATGATGTCAAAATTGTCATGATATATAAAATATGAAATTCATATTTTATTCCGATAAAAACATCACATGTTTTACCCATACATTTATTTTGGAGGTCTTGTGACGTGAGGGTGAAGGATATAGACCTATCAAATAGGGAAAGAGTATTCAAGGTGCTCGATTGAGTCACATGTATCTCGTGATAGATAATTGGAAAGGAAGCTAATTTATATTAGCTCCAAAGGTAGATGAAGATGAGAGATTTGAATGGAATTTTGAATTTTACATAAGTAATTTCGATGCCTACTGTGAGAAGACGAAGGGGAAATTGTCTCTCCAAGGAGGAGAAGGAAAAGGCAAAGTGATCAAAGTAAGGAAAGGAAGGAAAAACTCTAAGAACATGATATCTTAGGTTTTGGGTAAATTTCTAATATCAGGTACATGATGCATTCCTAAAAGTAGAAATCGTGATTCTCATTCCAAGGAGTTCCTTCAGAGAAATGGTGATTATGTCACAAAATGTGGAATATACGAAGCAAGGCCTACCATTCATTCAATTTTAAGATAAAAAATAACAATAGGAAAGTTTAAGAACAAATGTGGAATATACAAAGAAAATCCTATCATTCATTCAATATTAACAAGATTGAAAATCCGAGCGAATTAAACCAAATATATCTGTATGCATAGAAAGCATGACCATAATATATAAGGAAAAATGAGAAACCACGAACATAGCATAAAAATTACAAAGGTAAAATGGAATTCCAACTTTACACCGACCATTTCATGATGGCCTCCATCTTGGAAGGATCTATCTTCAACTCTCCTCCACCGATCACATTCCCCAAATACACCAAGGACTACTGAACAAACTCACACTTCTTGAGATTTACTAGCAGCTACTGCTTCTTCAATGTTTCTAGCACTTGTGCCAAATGTGAAATATTCACCTCCCAGGTAGCACTATATAGCAATATATCATCGAAATAGACAATAAAAAGTGAATCTATAAAAGGGCGCAATATATCATTCATTAATCACATAAACATAGCTAGTGCATTACATATGCCAAATGACATGACTAACCACTCATACAAACATTTCTTGGTTTTGAAGGAGATCTTCTCTGTATGTTCTTCTTTGACTCGAACCTGGTCATATCTAGATTTCAAGTCCAACTTGGTGAAGTATTTTTCTTGCAACAACTGATCCAATAGATCGTCTATCCTAGGTAGGGGGTATTTGTTCTTGAGCGTGATTTTTTTCAACGCCCTGTAATCTATACCTATCCGCCAAGTCCCATCCTTCTTCAGCACAATGTGTTGAACCCTTAGTTAAACTGAGAAGGGGGGTGAATAAGTTGAATACATTCATGGTCTTTTAAAACATTCTTTTAAAAATTATTTACACCTTCATTTCATGATCAAATTAATGTATAGTGAACCAACAATCTTAATATGTGAGCAGCATGTATTAAGTAGATTAAATATAGAATATCAACACACAATAAGCATGTACATAGACAACAGATATAAGTGGAAACCCATAAGGGAGAAAACCACATATTATTATTGTTGTGATGCAAAGACAAGATCCAACTCCCTCTCACCACTGATTTTATGTAGGCTCCAACCTACAGGAGGCTACTACCTCAAATTCTGCAAGCTACAACTTGCAAGGAAGCTCCAAATCCCATCTATTTTCTGCAGGCTACAACCCACAGGAGGCTCCTACCTCAACCATCTCCAAATGGACATCTATCAAGCTACAACTTGAAATGGAAGCACCAAATCCCATGTATTTTCTGTAGGCTACAACCCACAAGAGGCTCCTACCTCAACCAACTAGAAATGGACATCTATCAAGCTACAACTTGATATGGAAGCACCAGATTCCTCACACTACTATAAAATCATATGCTGATTTACCTAGAAATAAACTCTATTTTACTCCTTCTTCACTGCTGTCCTTCCAGCCTTCAAATCTGCTTTATATCATCCCTGGATCTTCATAGCTTCTCTATTTTCTTTGTCTTATTCTCCTACTCTCTAACCTCTTTATGCATATCACAATAACATCATTTATAGATATCACTTCATAGCTTTTTGCATTCCATATGGGAATATGAAATGAACAGGTATGAATCTTTGCCTTCCACCTTCTCATTTCCTCATTCAACATTTTAGGAGGTTACAACTCTATATACCCATTTCAGTATTTAATTGGAGTTTTTCTTTGCCTACGAAGACTTGCCTTTGCATCACAAACAATATAAAATAAATAAATAATACATTATATAGTTACAATCAATTATTTTACTCAACCCTTTTAGTTTCTTTGCTTTATTGTGCGTTTTTCCTCTTCTGCTTGCTGTCATTTTGTCTTTTTTGTTTTTTTCCATTATATTCAACCTTTGTTGCATAACTGCCCCTTTTAGCTCGAGCCTTTTTTTTTGCCTTACTGCTGCAACACTATTTTGCACAAGCTCCTAGTCCTTTGTTTTGCGTTCATGTATTTCCTTATAACCTGTGGGGTATGGCTTACATAACTCCCTTTATACATGCATTGGATTACAAATCCAAGTTTCATCAACATACATACGTTTTGTGATTAAACAACACATATTAACATAACATACTATTAGCAATAAATAAGCGCGTATATAACATACAAAGAATAGGAATATCGGGTCCCACAATACCTTGAACCAATCACATTTCATCCAAAATACTTGCCCATAGGTTTTCCACTCTACCGATAGCGATAAACCATAAACCATGCAATCTGCGATATGCGCTCTTGCACAGTGCTGACACGTGGACTCCCTTTATCGCATCGCGTCGTTTGATCCTTACCGCATTGCGAAAAAAACAACATACCTTGCGATGTCTTGAAGTTAAACCCTATTTATTTCGGGATGCGATGTTGCGCAAGGTCGAAATGTGTCCCTCCATTTTGCATCGAAAAACTTTAAACTTAACTTGCGGTCGCCTTACTGCTATCCCCTAAGCATCGCGATGTGTGGTATGTGGGCGAGGTCCATGTCATCATGCCATGCCTCCCTGCCATGTCACCACCATGTCACCTTGCCACATCATCATAAATTACCTGCGATTTGTGGGGTCGAGGCCACGTCATTTACCACGTCACTGCCATGTCATCTTCATGTCACTTCCATGTCATCTTTACGTCACTGCCATGTCATCTTTCTGTCACTTCCATGTCATCTTTCTGTCACTGCCATGTCATCTTTACGTGACTGCCATGTCATCTTTACGTTATTGCCCGTACTTCGCAATTTGCAACTTATAACCGTTTAACTTAGTTGTTAACCTCTATTTCATGCGATATACAATATTGTGCCATGCTGATGCAGGGGCATTGGAGTTTAGCTAGCAATGTGAAAGATTGTTCACATGTTGTGGCTAGATGGGTTTAAAATTCATTGACTGTTGGGTCAAAGCCGGTTTTACTGAGAGGGTTGGATCTCTCAACAATTTGTTTAATTTATTTTTGTAATAAGTTAGAAACTGTATTTAGAGATATAGTTTTTTGAATAGGTGTTAGAAGATTGAGCAGTTTTTGATTTGTTGACCATATCTAGCTTCAGTTGATAGAAATTAGGGAGATATTAGCTAAATAATATTTTGTCTAAAAATAAAGAATTTGATCCTAATTGAGGAGGTCTATGGTTATGTGAAAGACTATAAATGTAACCTCTGCAACAGAGGAATTTGGATTTGGCCGTAGAAGATTTGATTGAGAGGATTTTTCCTCTACCTTAATAAAATTGCAGATTTTTATTTATCTGAATATGCTGGCAAGTTCCCGGAGGATTCCACCTTTGTAATTTCAATTAATTGTATATTTCTATGTAGATATTGAGCGCAGATTGAATTTATGTCTAGTTCTGTGTGGAAGAAGAATTTAATTCTTCGAAAACCATTAATTTCATATCCTCTGTATAAGTCAAGTGTGTTTAGTTCTATACGAAGAAGGATTTGAGGATATTCAAAATTCTTTGTTTAAAACTGGTATTCAATACTGATATGCTTTTGCAGAGTTATTGAGTGGTTTCTTTGTTAGTGGAGTCGAAAAGTTAAAAGGACCAGGTTTTGAATTAAATATGGAACAATGACTAACACTCCCGCAGAGTTCACAGTTATAAAGAATGCATTTAAAACCGGTGGAAATCCACGTTTAACGCACTTGGATAAAAGTGGAAGGTTGAGCGGTTTTGAAAACGAAACTACCGGTCTCGCGCAACATTTGAGCCAGAAGTGGTTTAATTCATTTGGAACGCGATCCAACTAAGTTGCGACACGTCATAGTACAAAAACCACTAATATCGCGTGAATTTTGTTTGATAAATCCTGGAGAGAAATTAACGCGATATCCGTCGATTTGATATGAGGAAGCATCCAACAGTGGTTGCATGAATAGCTGCACGGGGTTTAAATAAGGTATGGTTCCAAAGGTTAATTGCAACAACGTTTAAATTAAGATTGTTTCATTAAAGAGTGGGACCCGAATCTCAATTTGAAAGGGGTTTAAACTTGGTTAATGTGCTTTATTATTACTCCGATGGTCTTTACCATGTTTTTAAAATGCATTGTAATATCATATGGGTCGAGTGGGTTATGATATTAGAGAAGGATTTGATATTATTTCAATAAGAGCTTTATTAGAGGTTGGAGTCCGAAAACCCATTTCAAAGGTTTAAAACATCATTTCCGAAAAGTTTAAAACTCTGTTTAAAAGTCAATATGATATCTGAAGAATATTTGAACATAAAAGTGCAACATTATGTTATGAAAGAATAAAGGGACCATTGCTTCTACATGTGCATTTCATTAATCAAATTTCATAAATTTGATGAATGAAAGTGAAAACAAGGAATTGGATCAGACTTCTCTGGAGTTAGAAAATATTGTTAGCAAGTTTGAACAACTCTCCTTAACGCCTGCACCCACACTGCCATCAATTGTGGTATCAAATCAGACATCAGAGCATTCTTCAGATATTGAAAGGGTTTCCAAAAGCCAGAAGAAGAAATCCAGCATGGCTGTCCAAATTGGTAGAGGTGCTGCTGGTAGAAGAAGAGGTAGGCCAGTTGCAAATGCAGAAGTATTAGAAACTATGCAACAGATTCAAGACAGATTGGAAGAAATTGAAGTAGGACATCCAAGAGATCCTGAAGATGTCAGTGAACCTGAAGTTGAAGAAGAAGAATACAATATTGAGATTACCCCTGATATGGGATTTTTTAAATCAGTTTTAGGCTCTACATCCAGGCCTAGACTTAAAGTATCAAATTTTGCAAGAGGATTGAATCCAGAAGAGTTGATAGACTAGATCAATGAGATGAATAAATGCTTTGATTATGAAGATATGGGTGAAGACAAGAGAGTTAAATTTTTAGTGACAAGGTTGAAAGGACATGCAACACTTTGGTGGGATGGAGTGCAAGAAGAGAGAAGGAGAGCTGGTAAGAAGCCAATAAAAAATTGGAGTAGAATGGTGGCAAAGCTGAGAGGTAAGTTTTTGCCTAGTGATTATCAACTTTCATTATTTAGACAAATGCATAATCTTAGACAGAGATCAATGATAGTAAAATAATACACAGAAGAATTTTACAAAGTGAGCATAAGAGCAGGACAAATCCAATACACCACAAAAAATATTTCCAAGTATATAAATGGTCTCAAAATGGAGATTCAAGATGAGATAAGTATATTGTCTCCTAAGACAGTAGAAGAGGCTTATCAAATGGCCTTAAAAGTTGAAGAAAAACTCCTGAGAAAGCAATCTGCCAAGGGAAGAGGTACTTTCCAAGGAAAGGGAAGTCAAGATGGTAGAGAAAGATCTACAAAACCAAGAGATGGAGCTAGCAGCAGCTCACCTCAGCATGCATCCACAGAAAGTGATGCAAGTGGCAGAAGGAGTTCCTACAGAGGAAGAGGAGGCAGAAGCAGAGGAAGAGAAGTGAGATGTTACAGATGTAACAAATTAGGACATAGAGCCTATGAATGCCTAGAGAAAGAGAATGTGGGTACAAGTTAGAGAAATACAATTGTTGCTCAGACTGGAGAAGAAGCAGCAAATTTGACTGAAACAAAGAAAGAAATTATGCTAGAGAAAGGAGAATCCTTGGTGGTTAACAAGGTTTTGTTGAAACAAACAAAGGAAGTTGCTAGGCCAACACAAAGAAAGACTTTGTTCAAAAGTGTGTGCAAAGTTGAAGGGAAATGTTGTCAATTGGTCATTGATAGTGGCAGCACAGACAATTTGGTCTCTATAGAGGTGATAGAGAAATTAAAATTGAAGACAAGGGAACATCCAACACCCTACAAGGTGTCATGGCTTCAGAAGGGACACCAACTAATTGTGAAAGAACAATGTGGAATAGAGTTGTAGATGGCCAACTACAAGGATAAAATCATGTGCGATGTGATGCCTATGGATGTGTGTCACATACTGCTGGGTAGACCTTGGCAGTATGATAGAGCAGCAGTGCATGATGGTAAGAGAAACACTTACAAATTTTTCAAGGATGGTATGAATCAAAAAACTTTACCTATGGAAGAAGGAGATGCATCAAGAAAAAATTCTGATCCCAAGACTTTATTATTGAGTGGGAAAGAATACTTGCAACATATTGAATATGATGAGGTAAATTTTGCTTTAGTTTGCAAACCTAAGGTAGTATTTAATTCTACTAGAATTTCTGATTTTCCAATTGAGATTCAAGAAATGTTGGAGAATTATTGTGATATTATTGTGGATGATTTTCCTGATGAATTACCACCTGTAAGAAGAATCAGCCATCAGATAGATTTGATTCCAGGATCAAATCTGCCAAACAAAGTAGCTTACAGAATGACTCCTACAGAAAATGAAGAAATCAGAAAGCAAGTGCAGGAATTGGTTGACAAAGGTTTGATTAGAGAAAGCTTGAGTCCTTGTGCAGTACCTACAGTATTGAGTCCGAAGAAAGATGGAGGTTGGAGAATGTGCACTGATTCAAGAGAAATCAACAATATAACAATCAGGTATAGATCTCCTTTGCCTAGAATTGAAGATTTGATGGACTGTTTGAGTGGAGCAAGATATTTTCCAAAACTCGATTTGAAAAGTGGGTATCATCAGATTAGGATAAGGGAAGGTGATGAATGGAAAACAACCTTTAAAACAAATGAGGGATTATATGAATGGATGGTAATGCCTTTTGGGTTATCAAATGCACCTATTACTTTTATGAGGCTCATGAATGAAGTATTAAAGGAATTTATTGGTAAATTTGCAATAGTATATCTGGATGATATATTAATTTATAGCAAAACAAAGGAAGAACACTTGAGACATCTTAATTATGTCTTAAAGAAACTACATCAAGAGAAGTTACTAGTAAATTTAAAGAAGTGTTCATTCATGAAGGAAGAATTGGTATATCTGGGTTTTGTTGTTTCTGCTGAAGGGTTAAAAATGGATCCAGAGAAGGTAAAGGAAATTGTGGAGTGGCCTTCACCAAAAAGTGTTTTTGAGGTAAGAAGTTTCCAAGGACTTGCTAGTTTTTATAGAAAATTCGTAAAGAATTTTAGTAAGATTAATGCACCTATCATTGAAACCATAAAGGAGGAAAAACAACCATTTAAATGGACTACTGAAGCTGAAACAAATTTTCAGTTTTTGAAACAAAAGATAACTGAGAAACTTGTCTTAGTTTTTCCTGATTTTAATAAACCATTTCAAGTGAAGTGTGATGCCAGTGGAGAAGCTATTGGGGATGTATTAAGTCAAGAAGATAGGCCTGTAGCATATTTCATTGAGAAGCTAAATGAGACAAGAAGAAAGTACTCTTCTTATGACAAATAATTTTATGCAATTGTACAGTCATTGAAGAAGTGGAGACATTATTTAATGTCTAAAGAATTTGTGCTATATTCAGATAATCATGCTTTACAGTATATTATGCAGCAGCCTAAATTGAATCAAAAACATGCAAAATGGGTTGAATATCCTCAAAGTTTTAACTTTGTTTTGAAGCATATAAGTGGTCAAGAAAATAAGGTAGCTGATGCCTTGAGTAGGAAAAACATTCTTGTTCAAGAAAGTCAAATTGAAGTGGTAGGTTTTGATTTTCTTAAGGAACTCTATAAAACAGATTTGGATTTCAAAGAAACATTTGAAGCATGATGTAATCCTATTTTGATAGATAGAAGTCAGTGGTTAGATTATTTCTTGCAAGAGGGTTTATTATTCAAAAGAAATCAACTGTGCATACCAAATTGTTCCATGAGAGAGAATTTAATCAGAGAGAAGCATAGTGGTGGACTTGCTAGACATTTTGGTATTGATAAAACTTATGAGCAGCTGAGTCATTTTAATTATTGGCCAAAGATGAGATCTGAAGTGGAGAAGTTTGTGAAGAACTGTAAAAGTTGTTAATATGCAAAGGGGAGAAGCCAAAATGCAGGTTTGTACATTCCATTGCCTATTCCAGACAGACCTTGGGATATGGTAAGTATGGATTTTGTTTTAGGATTGCCTAAGACACAGAGAGGGAATGTTGCCATTTTTGTTGTAATTGACAGATTTTCAAAAATGGCACATTTTATTCCATGTTATAAAACCAGTGATGCTACTCATGTTGCCAATTTGTTTTTCAAAGAGATTGTTAGATTACATGGGTTACCTAAAAGTATTGTTTCTGATAGAGATACCAGGTTTGTTTGTCATTTTTGGAGGACATTGTGGAAGAAGCTTGGTACTAAACTGAGTTTCAACTCAACTTATCACCCTCAGACTGATGGGTAGACTGAAGTAGTGAACAGAAGTTTGGGTAATATTTTGAGAAGTCTTGCAGGAGAACATCCTAAGCAGTGGGATCATATCTTACCACAGGCAGAATATGCATACAATGATTCACCTAACAAAGGTACGGGGCAAATTCCATTCCATATAGTTTATGGGATGCACCCAAGAGGAGTATCTGAATTGAGGAACTTGGAAAAAACAGAAATGAGGAGTGCTGATGGAGAAGAGTTTGCTTCAGAGATTCAAGCAATACATGAGCAGGTAAAGCAACAGCTACAGGAAAACAACATCAAGTACAAGAACGAAGCAGATTTGAGCAGAAGAGAAGTTAATTTTGAAGTTGGTGATTTGGTTTTGGCACACTTGAGGAAAGAAAGATTTCCAAAGAGGCAGTATAACAAATTGAAGTTCAAAAAGATAGGACCATGTAGGATACTGAGGAAATTTTCTACAAATGCCTATGAAATTGAATTTCCATCTGACATTGGAATATCTCCAATATTCAATGTTGCTGATTTGTACAGGTATGAAGATGGTGACACAGATGAAAGACCAGAAGACAGAGAATAGATTGACTGGGTAAAATAGTTACCTACAACACCGCCATTACAGCCATAAAGGATCTTAGACAAGAAAGTGTTCAAGAAAACCAGAGGACAAGAGTATTTCCAATACTTGATCAAGTGGAAGGATCAGCCAATTGAGGATGCTACTTGGATGACAAAAATTATGTTGCAGAAACTGGGCAGTTCTGTGGAGGAGCTCATGGACAGGAGCCCATGAAGATTTTTGTCCTCAGGAGTCTGATGTAGGGGCATTGGAGTTTAGGCAGTAATGTGAAAGATTGTTCACATGTTGTGGCTAGATGGGTTTAAAATTCATTGACTGTTGGGTCAAAGCTGGTTTTAATAAGAGGGTTGGATCTCTTAACAATTTGTTTAATTTATTTTTTTAATAAATTAGAAACTATATTTGGAGATACAGTTGTTCGAATAGGTGTTAGAAGATTGAGTTGTTTTTGATTTGTTGAGCATATGTAGCTTCAGTTGATAGAAATTAGGGAGATATTAGCTAAATACGATTTTGTCTAAAAATGAAGAATTCGATCCTAATTGAGGAGGTTGATGGTTATGTGAAAGACTATAAATGTAACCTCTGCAACAGAGGAATTTGGATTCGGCTGTAGAAGATTTTATTGAGAGGATTTTGCCTCTATCTTAATAAAATTGCAGATTTTTGTTTATCTAAATATGCTGGCAAGTTCTCAGAGGATTCCACCTTCGTAATTTCAATTGATTGTATATTTCTGTGTAGATATTGAGCGCAGATTGAATTTATGTCTGGTTCTATGTGGAAGAATAATTTAATTATTCGAAAACCATTAATTTCATATCCTCTGTATAAGTCAAGTGTGTTTAGTTCTATCCGAAGAAGGATTTGAGGATATTTGGAATTCTTTGTTTAAAACCAGTATTCAATACCGATCTTCTTTTGCAGAGTTATTGAGTGGTTTCTTTGTTAGCAAAGTCGAAAAGTTAAAAGGACCGGGTTCTGAATTAAAGATGGAACCGTGACTAACACTCCCGCAGAGTTCACAGCTATAAAGAATGCATTTAAAACCGGTGGAAATCCACGTTTAACGCGCTTAGATAAAAGTGGAAGGTTGAGCGGTTTTGAAAACGAAACTACCGGTCTCGCATAGCGTTTGAGCCAGAAGTGGTTTAATTCATTTGGAACGCGATCCAACTAAGTTGCGACACGTCACAGTACAAAAACCACTAATATCATGTGAATTTTGTTTGATAAAGCCCGGAGAGAAATTAACGCGATATCCATCGATTTGATATGAGGAATCATCCAATGGTGGTTGCATGAATAGCTGCATGGGGTTTAAATAAGGTATGGTTCCAAAGGTTAATTGCAACAACGTTTAAATTAAGAGTGTTTCATTAAAGAGTGGGACCCAAATCTCAATTTGAAAGGGGTTTAAACTTGGTTAGTGTGCTTTATTATTACTCCGATTGTCTTTACCATGTTTTTAAAATGCATTGTAATATCATATGGGTCGAGTGGGTTATGATATTAGAGAGGGACTTGATATTATTTCAATAAGAGCTTTATTAGAGGTTGGAGTCCGAAAACCCATTTCAAAGGTTTAAAACATCATTTCTGAAAAGTTTAAAACTCTGTTTAAAAGTCAATATGATATTTCTGAAGAATCTTTGAACATAAAAGTGTAGCATTATGTTATGAAAGAATAAAGGGACCATTACTTCTGAATGTGCATTTCATTAATAAAATTTCATAAATTTGATGAATGAAAGTGAAAACAAGGAATTGGATCAGACTCCTCTGGAGTTAGAAAATATTGTTAGCAAGTTTGAACAGCTCTCCTTAATGCCTGCATCCACACTGCCATCACGTGCCAACACATGTCCTTTCTCCACTGCGCATTGCACACAAAATAGTTTACCCTGCAACGGCCTTAACACTTAACTGCTAAAGTTTGTGATTTGCGAAATCGCTCCTTGTGCAATTCGATCTCCACCGTTCATCTCTCGTCTTCACTTCTGTGATCTAATCCTAACCGTCTGCTCGCTTCCCTTAGAATTATTCAAAGAATTCTCTGCCTTAGTCAATTTTTTTGTTCTTTATACTGTCGCGCTCTGTAACTCCAGTTTCTCCACGCTGTTCCTCCTAAGCTTGTTTCTGAGCTTTTCTTTGTTATTAAATCTCATCCCGAGTTATCACACTCGACATATACCTTTTCATACTAATTAAAACCCTCTCTGTCTCTCGGCTCTCGCCTCTCTCTCTTGGCTTAATCATATTTGTTTAATTTGCCTCTTCCTCTCGGCTCTTGCATCTTATTGCTTCTACTATGTGTAAGATCTCTGGTCCTCACTGTGTCTTGAAAATCCGATTTCCTTCTGCTGTGAGATGAAGCAATTCATTGCCTCTTTTCTTAATTCACTACCTCTGTTGTCTCTGCTTCTTTGCTGCCTCTGCCGCCTTGCTGCATTTGGTGCCTTCTTAGCTGCATTTGCTGCCTATGCTACATTCGATGCCTCTCTTATTTTTCTGCTTCTCTGCTGCCTTTGGTGCCTTTGGTGCCTTTTTGCTGCCTTTGCATTATTGTTGGTTTTAGTGCTGCTCGTTTGTGCCCCTTTGCCATCAATGAAAATATTTCCAACGGTCTCCCCCTTTGGCATTGATGTAAATACTCCAATACTTCCTCCAGGACTTCCTCCCCCTTTCATTATGAGAAGTGTCTTGTCTTTCCTCCTCTGCCTGATTTTCAAAAGAGCCTTTCTTCTTCTTCTTACTTTTCCGCCCCCTTTGACATCTGTTAACCATGTCAGCCCCCAGTTGAGTTTTTGGCGAGAAATCCCATGCTCACCTCATAAATTCCCTCCTCTCTCTTTGAAAAGCCTTTTTATGCCTATCGTTGCCATTTTTCATTCCAAAAATTACACTTAGAATGGCCAAAACCTGCAATTGATAATACAAAAAGTCTGGCACCTTTCGGCCCTAGTCTCCCTGTCATCTCTCCACATAACCCAGGCGCTAAACTATGTGCCAAAACGAAAAAGCGCTTACGATATATGGCCATCGGGTGCACTGTGAGCCGTCCGATTAAGCAGAGATCAACGCACCATAGCGCATTTCCCTTGTGGACCCTGCCCCACCTCCACTGCTAAAAAATCGACCCGTTTTCCCCGCACCACCCTTGTAGGGCAGGCGGTATTCTTCAAATCCCAGCGATTCCATTCAGTAGGCGCCACGCGTCCCAAGTCACTGTTTCAATACCGCCCTCTCTCGCGCATTAATGCTCGACCCAGGACGCGCAACGAAATTTATGTTAATCGTCAGATCTATAAGCCTTCATCCAACGACGGTTGTTTTCTGAAGCTGCGCGAGTTTTAACTTAAGTATACGGTGCTCCGGGCCCGCAATCCACCACCCTCCAGTGAATTTTTAACCGTTGATTTCATTTTTGGATCGTATGGCCCAGAATTATTTACACAACCCGCTGATTGACCAAGTCCACCTCCACGTCGTCCCTTCCGCTTAGCCTTTTGTACGCCCACGTGTCATTTGCGTTCTCCTCCACCATTCATATACTCCGTTTATGTGTCATATTTCAGTGTTTATGTTATGCACCTCCGCCTCGTTCATTAATCATCGTTCCACTGTATTTTTTATTTCCACCCTTCATTCCTACGCTATTTATCTGCGTTTTCCACCACCCTGCACCTTCTCATCATTTCTCCCAGTCTACATCACCATTTCGAGGTCACTGCCGCATCCGCCACCCTTGTGCCTGGTTTTCTTTAATACGTTTGTGGGTTTTGCAGGTTTATGGTGAAGAAGAATTATCACAATTCGCAGCATCCACTGCTGAAGCTAAGGACGCGTTACAGTACTGGGTTTTCAAGTACCATATTCATGAAGAAGATCCTGGGTAGTTGCCGAGATATGACTGCTATTTAAAGAAGCCATGGCAAACCCTCCAGAGAAATTTAAAACATAGATTTTCCACAGACGGAGTTATTAATGATACGGCAAAGAGTATCAGTCAGAGAGCAAGGGATTCAACGTCTGGAGTCGAAGATTTTAAATAGCAATCTAGCATTCAGAAGGAAAAGAGTACAAGTGCATAAAAATCATATCCTCCAGCATTTACTTCATGAAGCCGCCACAAAGTACCTGCAGCATCCTAGGGCCGCCAAATAGCATGGGCGGTCCTATTTTTCACCATTTTGTTTTAATGAGTCAATTAAATGATTCACCAGCTACCTTTTGTTGAGTTTTGGGAAGATTCTCCTATAAAGTCCCAGGAGAACGAATTAGTTGGGGTTCCAGATTCTTATTAGAGAATTGTGTAGTGAAAGGAATTTTTTGTATACATCTTGTAAAAGCTCTTGTATGAAGGCTCAGAGCCCGTAGGGTTTCAGTGAGGAGGAGTTCTATCTGTATTAGAGGATTCTGGTCTTTGATATCCCACAGTTTGTAACTTCCTTTTATGTGTTTAATACAATATTTCATTTTATCCATCTCCTTGTATCATGTATTGGAATGCGGGTGGCTCACTGATTTTAGGTAAGGATTTATCCTAGTTGATACCCATACTTGGATCAGTCAAGCGATTTAAATATGTCTCAGGCATGATATACTGTTTCATGTTCATTTCATCCATCTTTCTGCTATATTAGTTGCTTTGGGAGGGTGCTTTTAAAACGCCATTGTCATGTATGGATTCTTAGATTGATAAGCCCATATATGGTTCTGTTGTGTATTTGGGTATCAGACCAAAGATAACTAATATATTATTATATTTCTTTCACCGCATACACCTTCTGATATTTGATTTCTGTGGCATATTACTTGAATCGGCCCTCTTTGCAGTAAATTTTCTCTTAACTGTCTGATTCTTTTGTGTTGGAGCTTTGCATCTTGTCTCTGCAACATTACTTTCCCTGTGGCGGTTTCTGTAAGTTCTGTTCCCATTTAAATCAGTTTCCTTGTTTACAAGAGATAGCAAGAGAGCCTTTGGATTGACACCCAAGTTTTATTATATGCTCCTTGCTATGATAAGATGTCCTAGGCACTGGTCTATGGAAACTCTAGGCTGTCTCTAGGAGCGACAACATCTGTCGACAACATCTTTCTGGCGCTATTGTCGGGGACGAATTTAAGAAAACCATTATCCCTGGGCCTCGACAAATCATATTCACTCTCTAATCAGGTGAGCACAAAGAGTTGAAGAGTTGCATATCTCTCACCCTGGCGACTCCACTGTTGTTTATTTGATAAATATAGTTGTAGTCCTAGCTCCCTGTAAGCCTCACTTGAGGTCAGATACATCACAGTCAAAGACACCTTCAGTGTCTGACCCTGAGAAGATTATACATACAAGAAATTGGAAAGAAAAGAAATCAATTCGTGCTGAAATCCCTGAGTTTTCCATAGAAGATTATCCATCTTCTTCTTCTCAAGAATTTCTAGTAGAAAATATCGAATCCACTGTGGGATACACAGAATATTACTCAGATAGCCCACCCAGGGGAGGTGCTAGAATTAAATCTCATCTTCACCCTACTCCTGAGGTTGAAGAGGTTAAAGAAGTCACCAAAGTAGCTACTGTTAACCGTGAACTGTTCCCATCTACACCTCAAGCTGTTGTACAGTATATTCCTATTGTTATCCATACTCCACCTCCGCCTCTTCCTCCATTTGTACACCAGATTGTGGCACAACCCCCACCTCCTCCAATGGCTAATGTTCCAACTTTTTTATTAAACAAATATGCTCCCCTGGCATTACCTCAAGTGATGAATGATATGCCACAGGATTATTTGAAGATCTTGCCCAGATTCACTGGGGAGAATGAAATTGATGCTCAGAAACATCTTGAGGCTTTCTGCTCTTTTGCAGAGAACTTTAATGTAGAACATTTGGATGTGGTCTTAAGACTATTTGGGCAATCTCTGGACGATGAAGCCAGAAAATGGTTCAAAACATTAGGAAACCGTTCTGTAACCACTTGGAACGATATGGAAAATACCTTTCTCAGGAAATGGGGAGAAAAGAAAGATCATGGACAGTGTTTTACTGAGTTCAATACACTTAAGAAGAAACACAATGAAGGGGTGTCAGAATTTATCAAGAGATTTAATAAGTTATATCTAAACCTTCCTGCCGATATGAAGCCTCATCAGAATGCTGCCAAAGTTGTTTTCATAGCAGCCTTTGACTCAGATTTTGGTTTCTCTCTCAGGGAAAGAAAGTCTGCCACCCTAGATGATGCTCAGTCAGATGCTCTTGAGTGAAGCAAATTTTGCTTCCACTGGAAAATTAAAAGGGAAAGCTGAACAAGATACCAGAAGAAGAGGTAAGGAGGAAGTATCTACTTCTAACCAGGATAAGGATTCAGATAGAATTGAAGAAATGAAAAAAATGATTAAGAATCTTTCTATTAAACTGGTCAAGCTTGAATTGGAAACCAAGAATTCAACCTCCAAGAACTTCCAGAATGCTCCAAACAGAGGTTATAATCCTCAGTATAGAAGACCACCATTGCAAATATTGAAAAAGGAAATAAAAGAACAACAAGATCAAGTACCACATCCATTGTACTTGGAAGGTCCAGTAGGTGACTCTACTGAAGATGCTGCCTATGAACTAGAAGATTCAAATCTTGCTTTTTCAAATAATGATCAAGAAATAGAATGCCCCTTGCAAGAAGAAGGAAATGTTGGAGACACAGAGGACTCAAAAGCTGATTATTATTGTTGTAAAAAATTTGCTGATTTCATGCAAGCACACTTCAATAGAAAATATGATCTCAGGTCTTCTAGGAAGAGGACCCGAACTCAAGAGCAGGAAGAAGAGCCATCTCAGGAAGAGGCACCTACTCAGAAGGAGTCAGCAGTGAGGAAATTTGTAGACAAAGGTAAGAGTCCTCTAAACAAACCTTTGCAGTCTGATGATCAAACTCCTTCTTCTTCAAAAGTTGTTGTTCCTCCTAATGATAAGTCTGAGTCAATAGAAGCCAAACCCCTAGCTGAAAATAAAGAGTCAAAGGAATTTGTAATAGAAAAGTCCCCACCTGCTTTCAATTTGCAGAAAGAACTTGAGAAAGTTAAAATCCCAGTCCCCCTGACTGAACTGTTGAAACAACCTGCATATCAATCTCAAGTCACTTCTTTATTGTCCCCTCCGGAAGCACCAATAATCCCAGACAGTCTTAACCTCCAAGAAGAGAGACCCATGGTATTCTTTGGCCCACATCTTGAGGAGGTAGACCCTTCTACCCCTCCCTTCTATGTGTCCCTAGTGATCCATGACCTGCTGCTACACAATTGTATGCTAGATTCTGGAGCTTCCCATAATATTATGCCTTTGTCAGTCATGGAACAACTAGGATTACAAATCACACATCCATATAAAGACCTCTACTCATTTGATTCCAAAAGAGTTAAATGTTTATGGATGATCAAGTATTTGGTAGTCAATCTGGCCCAAATCCCAGCAAAAAGTGTGGTAATTGACATCGTGGTAGCTGACATCCCAGCTCGTTTTGGCATGTTGCTGTCAAGGTCTTGGGGAACAAAAATTGGTGGATCACTCAAGATGGATTTGACATATGCCACTATCCCAGTTTTTGGTGGCCAGGAGAGGAGGTTATACATAGAAACCAGATTTGTCAAAATGGTGACCAAAGCTGACAATTCTGAGAACTCACCAATCTATAGTAAAGAAGGGGATTTTTCATGCCTAATGCTAGAATAAGATCGAAATTATGCTCATGAACCTTCCTTCTGTCAGATCGAGACTGAAAAGCCTTTAGAAGATCATGAAGCAGGAGTATGGACTCTACGTTTTGATGTGGCAAATTCAAGAGAAGGAAACAGAGCTGGAGTATTATTAATTTCTCCTACAGGCAAATGGATCCCATTGTCTTTCAAGTTGGAATATGAGGCTACTAATAATGTAGCTGAATATGAAGCACTTCTGTTGGGATTGCAGACAACCAAGAGCATGGGCATATAATGTTTACAGGTTCTGGGAGACTCTGAGCTGGTGGTCAGACAGGTTAGGAATCAATGTCAAACCAAGCATCCTCGGTTGAGGGCTTATAGGAATGAAGTATGGGACATGGTGGAGAAATTCTTCTTGGCATTCAATATCCAGTTCATTCCCCGGGAGTAGAATAGAATGGCAGATTCTCTTGCTGTAGCTGCCAGTGCATTTCGTCCTCCTCAGAATCCTCTCCTAAGGTATGAAATCGAGGTACGTTATAGGCCATCTATCCCAGATAATATCAAGCACTGGCAGGTATTTGAAGATGAGGAACAAATGAAGAGAATCCTGGAAACAGTGGGAGAATTCTCTAATACGGAGATTGATGACTGTGAAGAAGAGGAGACTGAGAATGTTCCAAAGAACAATTGGGAAGAGAAAATGGCGGGAAGTAAAGTGCTACAGCTGAAAGGAAATGTCATTCCTAGAGGTCTGGTTCCTCTAGAAAGACTATTTGATAAGAATAATGTCCCATTGCAGCCTAGTAAAGTGGTAGAAGAAAATCAAGTAGAAGATCTAAATCTGGGTACTAATGTTGAGCCCAAGATTGTCAAATTATCTAAGAAAGTCCCAAAAGAATACAAGCAGAAATACCTGAAATTATTTTAGTCATACAGGGATGTGTTTGCATGGTCCTATCAGGACCTTAAAACTTTTGATATTAGTATAATGCAGCATAAAATTCCTCTGAGGGAAGATGAAAAACCTCATAAGCAGAAGCTTAGACAGATAAATCCTCTATTGCTTCCCTCCATCGAAAAAGAAATTAAGAAGCTGCTGAAGGCTAGAATAATTGTGCCACTGAGGTATTCTGAATGGGTGGAAACCCTTGTCCCTGTTCGAAAGAAGAATGGAGAAATAAGGCTGTGTGTGGATTTCAAAAATTTAAACAGAGCATCTTTAAAAGATAATTATCCACTGCCCAAGATGGATCACATTCTGCAGAAAGTGGTTGGAGCCTCTAGAATGTCGATGATGGATGGTTTCTCTGGCTATAATCAGATATATGTACTTCCAGAAGATCGAAAGAAGACTGCTTTCACTACACCATGGGGAACATTTATGTATGCCAGGATGCCTTTTGGATTGATTAATGCAGGGGCCACCTTTCAAAAGGCTATGGACATAGCCTTTGTTGGGGAGTAGGATAAATTTTTGGTGGTGTACCTTGATGATATTACAGTTAAAAAAAAAAAATGATGATGAACATATTGAGCATTTACGAAGAGCTTTTGAAAAATGAAGAAGGTATGGACTTTCTCTTAATCCAAAAAAGTCTTTATTTGCATTGGAGGAAGGCAAACTTTTGGGGCATATTGTAACTAAATATGGGGTGAGGATAGATCCAAAAAGAGTAGAGGTTATAAATGGCATCCCTCTCCCCAGGAACAAGAAAGAAGTACAAGTATTTCTTGGGCGTATAAATTTTCTGAGAAGGTTTATTCCTAATTATGCTGAAATAGTTAGGCACATAACTGATATGTTGAAAAAAGGGAATGAGGTGAAATGGTCACAAGAATCACGGGAGGCCTTTGCTAGAATTAAAGCTGCATTTGCTAAAACCCCTATACTAGCTGGGCTAGATTATACTAAACCATTTATGATCTTTTCTTTTGCATCACCTCATACAATAGCTGGAGTGTTATTACAGAAAAATGAAGAAGGATATGAACAACCTATTGCCTTCTTCAATCAGGTTCTCCATGATGCAGAACTGAAGTATAATATATTGGAGAAGTAGGCCTATGCCTTGGTGAAATCTCTCAAAGCTTTTCGCATATATATTTTACAGTCTCACATCACTGCATTCGTACCTACTGTAGCTGTAAAGGATATCCTTGTTCAGGGAGACAGTGAAGGAAAAAGGGGAAGGTGGATTGCTAAAATACAGGAGTATGATCTAGATATCCACCCTACCAAGTTGATCAAAGGACAGGGGCTTGCAAAAATTCTATCTGAATCAAACTATCAAGCTCTGGGCATAAATTTGTCTACGATTTCAAGTGAAGAGTCTGAGAGTGAAATGAAGCAGCAAGGATAGGAAGTTACTTCTCAGAAAGCACATATAAAGTACTTCACTGGTCCATGGTACAAGGGGATAGTAGAATACCTCCTAACACTCATAAATCAAAATACAGGGCTTTGAGGCTGAAGTCACAAACGTACATAGTTGCTAATGGTCAATTATATTGGAGGGACCCTTCGGGCATTTTACTCCTGTGCCTTACAGAGGATGAAGTAGAAATTATAATGATAGAATTTCATGAAGGAATTTGTGGAGGACATTACAGCTGGAGGGCCACTGCTCATAAAATACTGAAGGCTGGTTTCTATTGGCCAAAATTATTTGGAGATGTTTTTTCTTGGGTTAGAGCATGTGATAAATGTCAAAAGTTTGCAGACAGACAGAAGTTGGTAGCTCTGCCCCTGATTCTTGTCCATGTAAATGAACCATTTCAACAATGCGGAATAGATTTCATAGGTGAAATACATCCTCCCTCAAGTGGCCAGCATAAGTGGATTTTGACTTCCACAGATTACTTTACAAAATGGGTGGAAGCCATACCTGCAAGAAATGCTACAGATACTGTGATAATCAAGTTCATGGAGGAAAACATCATATCCAGGTTTGGCTGTCCTGCTAGAATAGTGACTGATAATGCACAAGCCTTCAAGTCTGCAAAGTTTGTAAATTTCTGCCAGTAATATAATATTACATTGAATCATTCTACAGCTTACTATCCACAGGGGAATGGCTTGGAAAAATCTTCTAATAAAACTTTAGTGAGGACTTTGAAGAAGACAATAAATGAAAATCAAAAGAATTGGGACTCCCAATTGAAATTTTATCTATGGGCTAATAGAATCACCAGTAAGAGAGGAACTGGGAAATATCCATATGAATTGGTATACGGACGAGTAGCAGTCTTTCCTGTGCAGCTGGCTCTACTAGTGGCCCGTTTCATGCAAGAAAGTCAGGAGGAACCTGATGATATGGTTAGGAGAATCAATCAATTAGTAGAATTAGAGGAAACACGGGGCCAAGTAAATCATAAGTTAGCTGAATACCAAGAGAAAATGAAATACATCTTTGATCAGCATGCTAAAGACATGAATTTGCAGACTGGGGATTTGGTTCTTAGGTGGGATATCCGGAGGGCTGAAAAAGGAAAACACGGTAAATTCGATCCACTATGGTTTGGCCCATTCAAAATTGCGGAACAGAGGGGCAATAACACTTTCATATTGGAGAATTTACAGGGTGACTTGCTGGATGCCCCTGTAAATGGTCAATTCTTAAAGCCCTACTTCCAATTCTGATTTAGGCCGAAGGAGCTTGATGTACCATAATGTATATTAGTTTTGTTGTACCTTTGCTTGAATAATATGGGTGTCATAATGAAATATCAGGTGAAAAACAGAAATACTGGAGGATAGAGTCAGCTGAAAAGATGATCAAGAAGGTCTGCGTAGTTCTCAACATGTCCAGGAATGAACGTGTCATCCCCAATTGGAGCCGATGTTAACCATGTTAGCCCCTAGTTGAGTTTTTGGCGAGCAATCCCGTGCTCACCTCCTAAATTCCCTCCTCTCGCTTTGAAAAGCCTTTTTATGCCTATCGTTGCCATTTTTCATTCCAAAAATTACACTTAGAATGGCCAAAATCTGCAATTGATAATACAAAAAGTCTGGCACCTTTCGGCCCTAGTCTCCCTGTCATCTCTCCACATAACCTAGGCGCTAAACTATGTGCCAAAACGAAAAAGCGCTTATGGTATATGGCCATCGGGTGCACTGTGAGCCGTCCGATTAAGCAGAGATCAACACACCACAGCGCATTGCCCTTGTGGACCCCACCCCGCCTCCACTGCTAAAAAACTGGCCTGTTTTCCCCGGACCACCCTTGTAGGGCAGGCGGTATTCTTCAAATCCCAGCGATTCCATTCAGTAGGCGCCACGCGTCCCAGGTCACTATTTCAATACCGCCCTCTCTCGCGCATTAATGCTCGACCCAGGACGCGCAACGAAATTTATGTTAACCGTCAGATCTATAAGCCTTCATCCAACGACAGTTGTTTTCTGAAGCTGCGCGAGTTTTAACTTAAGTATACGGTGCTCCGGGCCCGCAATCCACCGCCCTCTAGTGAAGTTTTAATCGTTGATTTCATTTTTGGATCGTATGGCCTAGAATTATTTACACAGCTCGCTGATTGACCAAGTCCACGTCCACGTCGTCCCTTCCGCTTAGCCTTTTGTACGCCCACGTGTCATTTGTGTTCTCCTCCACCATTCATATACTCCGTTTATGTGTCATATTTCAGTGTTTATGTTATTCACCTCCGTCTCGTTCATTCATTGTCGTTCCACTGTATTTTTTATTTCCACCCTTCATTCCTCCACTATTTATTTGCGTTTTACACCACCCTGCACCTTCTCATCATTTCTCCCAGTCTACATCACCATTCCGAGGTCACTGCCGCATCCGCCACCCTTGTGCCTAGTTTTCTTTAATATGTTTGTGGGTTTTGCAGGTTTATGGCGAAGAAGAACTATCACAATTCGCGGCATCCACTGTTGAAGCTAAGGAAGCATTACAGTACTGGGTTTTCAAGTACCATATTCATGAAGAATATCCTGGGTAGTTGTCGAGATATGACTACTGTTTAAAGAAGCCATGGTAAAAGTCTACCAAACCCTCTGGAGCAATTTAAAACATAGATTTTCCACAGACGGAGTTATTAATGATACGACAAAGAGTATCAGTCAGAGAGCAAGGGATTCAACATCTGGAGCCGAAGATTTTAAATAGAAATCCAGCATTTATAAGGCAAAGAGTACAAGTGCATAAAAATCATATCCTCCAGCATTTACTTCATGAAGCCGCCACAAAGTACCTGCAGCATCCTAGCGCCGCCAAACAGCATGGGCGGTCATCTTTTTCACCATTTTGTTTTAATGAGTCAATTAAATGATTCACCAGCTACCTTTTTTTGAGTTTTTGGAAGCTTCTCCTATAAAGTCCCAAGAGAACGAATTAGTTGGGGTTCCAGATTCTTATCAGAGAATTGTGCAGTGAAAGGCATTTTTTGTATACATCTTGTAAAAGCTCTTGTATGAAGGCTCAGAGCCCGTAGGGTTTCAGTGAGGAGGAGTTCTATCTGTATTAGAGGATTCTGGTCTTTGATATCCCACAGTATGTAACTTCCTTTTATGTGTTTAATACAATATTTCATCTTATCCATCTCCGTGTATCATGTACTGGAATGCGAGTGGCTCACTGATTTTAGGTAAGGATTTATCCTAGTTGATACCCATACTTCGATCAGTCAAGCACTTTAAATATGGCTCAGGCATGATATACTGTTTCATGTTCATTTCATCCATCTTTCTGCTATATTAGTTGCTTTGGGAGGGTGCTTTTAAAACGCCATTGTCATGTATGGATTCTTAGATTGATAAGCCCATATATGGTTCTATTGTGTATTTGGGTATTAGACCAAAGATAACTAATATCTTCTTATATTTCTTTCACCACATACACCTTCTGATATTTGATTTCTGTGGCATATTACTTGAATCGGCCCTCTTTGCAGTAAATTGTCTCTTAATTGTCTGATGCTTTTGTGTTGGAGCTTTGCATCTTGTCTCTGCAACATTACTTTCCCTGTGGCGGTTTCTGTAAGTTCTGGTCCCGTTTAAATCAATTTCCTTGTTTACAAGAGATAGCAAGAGAGCCTTTGGATTGACACCCAAGTTTTATTATATGCTCCTTGCTATGATAAGATGTTTTAGGCACTGGTCTATGGCAACTCTAGGCTGTCTCTATGAGCGACAAAGTCTGTCGACAACAACATCAATGGAAGAGGGTTTCACATTTCCCAATGTAGATTTTATCTTTGCATTTCATTTGTCTCAGATGTGTTTAGGCCTTCTTCTTCTGAATTTGTACCTTGCTGCTCCAGATTGGTTTACAAGAGTTGATGGGAGAATACTTTGAGAATCATTGAACTTGTATGTAAGCTTATGCCATCCCAAAGCACATAATCCTTTCCATTGTATAAAGATGAAAGTGATGATAAGGACACTTCATAGAACAAACTTATATAACCAGACTTATATAATCAAGGATGCATCATTGGCATAATACTAAAATATTGAGAATGCTCCATAGGAAATTTAAAGTATTCTCCAGATATACTTCGGTCCATATTATGATCTTCATCTGAAATACATATATGTAGTACACATATTTTCAAATATGATGATGCCAATATATCTCTTATACATGAGGTTCACCATTACTACCTGTTGGTGGTGATATGTGTTGGACTGCTAATAGGGATATTACACTAACAACCAAAAGGCCCTTGATACTGATGTGAACAATGAATCAAACCCGAACTTACAACTTATTTTAAGATTAGACATTATATTTCAATCTAAGAGACAAAAAAACTTTACTACTTATAAAGAGTACTTTCAAACTAACCCTTAAGGCTAGATACATTCAAACTATTGGTCAGTCTCACTTATCAACTATGCAATTTTATTTAAGACACAAGGGGGTATGTATGTCAATAATAAACCTCTCTTCAATGGTGAAATACCAGCAATTCATTTCTGCTGAAGTAGGCTTTAGATGAATCAATAACAAACTCTTGAGCTTCAAATGTAAGATTAACAAAACTAGTCATTTATACTTCAGATACTTTAACTATTCTATCATGATGATATTCAGCAAAAACATCTTCAAGTTGTTTAATTGAAATCTCAGCAAATAGACTTCACACAGTTTTATGAATGATCTTAAGATAAAGGCCTTGAAGATATATTTGTACTGAAATGAGGAAAGCATGCAATTATATCTAGAAATAGATACTGCTTCAATGCTCAATATAATACTACAAGTGTAAAAAAGATAATGATCATTTAGCACTGTTATTGACCTTTTCATGCTTTAATAATGCAGATAACGCTGGGAATACTACCTTGATGTACTTCTGGCATAATATTCTGATCCCGAGGAACTGTACCATACCATTGCTCCACTGATGACACTTGGTATTCTACTAATAGGCAGGCTACTTAATACCAATTGATACTACTTTGATAAACCAAGAAGTAATTTCACTTTAGCTCGCACATGCACCCATAGTTAAGACAACCTTCATAGTTTCTACTATTGAGCTGTCCACTGTTCTCAACAACAATCATCAATATCTTGAATCTGATCTTGGCATCATTAACCTTTTGCTTATTCTGTCATTCTAGTTTAAAAGAATGTCACTGCATATTCCTTTCTAGGACTGCTCTAGAATCATTGCTGCTCTATATACAATTCAACTATTCTAACATAATGATCTTCGGGAAGACATCTTCAATTTATTTACTAGGAATCTAAAAGGGCATAGCACTCATAGTTTTATGACTCATTTAACTACTTTCCTCTAAAGGGAACCTTCTATTGATTAATTATGTAATAGTATAATGATGATAAACATTTCTCTTACTCATCCTTCTTAATTATGTTTCATTATTAATTCTTCCAGTGTGATGCACAATGTGATCATCCTCTATGGATCTTTCTAGTTCTATAACTCGAAACATAATTTTTGTGATTTTAACCATTCATCACTTAGTGTGTTGTTGTTTTCTTAGCTTACATGATCATGGCTGATGTTCCCTCTACTACCATGGTCGCTTGCTGCCCTCTCTCCTTCCATCAACCTATTGGGTATTTAATGCTTAAGGTATTCTTCTTCCTCTATAGTTATCTATTAGAGGAATTGTCCTTTCCCTTCTTGAACTTTTAGCTATTCTTATTCCATGGAGCTCTTCTTAGACTACTTTTATGGGGACTATTTATGAACTTCTCTCCCCCTAGGATGTTGCTTCTTATCTATTGCTGGCTGGATATTTGCGTTGCTTCCTAGAGCAGCTCCCCTTGAGACTATGATGGATTCATTATGTTATTGAGGTAACATGATCCCCCTTTCTCTTTTCCTTCCATTATGTTATTGAGGTAACATAATCCCCCTTTCTCTTTTCCTTCCATACTTTAGTGGGGTTCTTCATAATGTCTGCACTTCCTTTTGATTCACAGTTTTGTCTAGAATTCTTTAATGTATATGGAAGCTTACAATTTTTTTATTTGTGACCAAGCTTGTGGCATGAATAACATCTTATTTTACGTAAGAAAGTTGAGCTGATGTATGGCATTTTGTTCCCCTTTTTGAACACAATTTACATTCAATAGATTTATGTCCAAATTTATTGCATGAAAAACAGTAGCCATGGAAATGATTTCTGTACCTGGTGATAGATTTTCTTCTTCATTTGTTTGCTTGAGGTAGTCCTTTCATTGGTTGCATCTTTAGTTGGTTGGAATATATTTTCTTTGTCTTACAATATGATACAACATGTCGAGGTGTGCGGCAGGAAAAACAATTGATACTTCTCATAGGAGGAAAGAACCTCCGTTGACAGCTTCCGAATTTATTCAATTCATATTTAGGAGTGTATGAGCCTTTTTCAGCTGACTATTTCTTCATTTCGTTCTTTGTCATTTGAGGTTGTTGCTTGTTTCTGTTTACTTCATTGAAAATCATGTTCTTGCTGGATTCTACTTCTATAGGAATGTTTTGAGCTGCTTCATTA
The DNA here is from genome assembly GCA_034641835.2 of Pinus albicaulis. Classification (NCBI taxonomy): domain Eukaryota; kingdom Viridiplantae; phylum Streptophyta; class Pinopsida; order Pinales; family Pinaceae; genus Pinus; species Pinus albicaulis. The sequence goes on from CM076575.1 coordinate 839,154,728, forward strand.
TCCTTTACAACTTTTACAAAAATGATATTCCTGTTATCTTCTACCTTGGACTTACTTGTTTCTCCTTCATAACCTATCCCAACCTTTATGAGAGGATATCTTTGGTAATTTAGAATTTTTTCCAACTGTTCAGAGATTTTCATTCGTGGAGTGTTCATAGATAATTTCCTTTGGGCGTTTTCTAGTTTCTTTCTCAGGCATACTACTTCTTCTTCCAATATCTTGATTTTTTTCTTCAATTTTCTTTATCATAATGTCTTCCACCTTCTTAGCTTCTTCAAGTTGTACTTTCAACTGAATGAGGTTTTCCGAATCTGGTTCTTCCTTTACATATTTAAGGAGAATGTCTTTCTATTTTCTGCACTTGAGTCTAAGTCTGTCTATTTCCTCTAGGGCACTCCTTAGCTCCCACTCAAGATCTACCTCACCTTCTTCCTCATCTTCTAGAAGGAATCCTTCAGGCTCTTCCTTGGCCATCAACACAAATTCAGAGGTTCCTTCTTCATTTGAGGATTCATCTGAGCTTTTAGATGCACTGCTATCTTTGTAGAGTATAAACCTCAAGCTCTTCCTTGGCCATCAAAATTAATTCTGAAGTTCCTTCTTCATTGGGGGATTCATCTGAGCTTTCAGATGCACTACTATCTTGTTGAATATAGAATGATCTTCGATTAAATTTGTTCCCTTTCGGACTATTGCGAAAATTGGTTTTCTCTTTCCCTCTTGACCGATTCTCCATTCTCTTATGAGGAAATTTAGATGCATAGTGCCCCACTCTTCCATATTTAAAGTACTTAAATGGAAGTTTACCTTTGTATTTACTCGTGCCTTTATCCAATCTTCTGACGAATTTGGCCTCTTCTTCATCTGAGCATGGACATGTATCTTCCTTCTCTTTCATGCAATTGTCTACCTTAAAGGTTGTCTCCCTCACATTTGACTTCCCTTGTGGAAGTCTCATCTCATAAGTTGTCAAGTTTCCAAGCAATTGGATCATGGCCAAGGTTTCCCAGTTTGTTGTTTCTTCTATGGTTGAAACCTTAGGGTTAAAACTGGATGGTAAAGATCTCAATATATTTTTCACTATCATAGATTCCTTAATGGGTTCTCCTAGAGCTATCATGTTATTCACAATTTCCACAAAATTTAAGAAGAAAATATCTACATATTCATCTTCATTCATTTTTGAATTTTCAAACTGAGCTCTATAGGTTTGCAGTTTGGCCATCTTCACCTTTTTATCTCCCTCATGGATATTTTCTAATGTATCCCATATTTCTTTGGTACTCTTACTGTGCAATACTTTGATGAATTATGACTCACACAGACCACACAAGAGTGCATTCATTGCCTTTGCATTAGCTATAAAATATTGTTTGGCTTCTTTCTTTGTCTCAGTAACCTTTGGAGCATATCCATCTTCCACAACAACACAAACTTCTAATCCTAGAGACATTATGTACATCCTCATTTATATTTTCTAGAAGGTATAGTTTGTGCTAATAAACAAAGGGGCTTTATTTGTTCAACATCCTTCTTGGCTAGCCATATTGGGGACCTAAGATATCATTCCAGTTGTTAAAATGATACATAAAGAACTCGCTCTGATACTAGTTGTTGAACCCTTAGTTAAACTAGTAGGGGGGGGGGGTGAATTAGTTTAATAAATTCATGGTCTTTTAAAACTTATTTACACCTTAATTTCATGATCAACTTAATGTATAATGAACCAGCAATCTTAATATGTGAGCAGCAAGTATTAAGTAGATTAAATATAAAATATCAACACATAATAAGCATGCACATAGAAAACAGATATAAGTGTAAACCCATAAGGGAGAAAACCGCATATTATTATTATTGTGATGCAAAGACAAGATCCAACTCCCTCTCACCACTGATTTTATGTAGGCTCCAACCTACAGGAGGCTACTACCTCAAATTCTGCAAGATACAACTTGCAAGGAAGCTCCAACTCCCATCTATTTTCTGTAGGCTACAACCCACAGGAGGCTCCTACCTCAACCAGCTCCAAATGGACATCTATCAAGCTACAACTTGAAATGGAAGCACCAAATCCCATGTATTTTCTATAGGCTACAACCAACAGGAGGCTCCTACCTTAACCAACTACAACTGGACATCTATCAAGCTACAACTTGATATGGAAGCACCAAATTCCTCACACTACTATAAAATCATATGCTGATTTACCTGGAAATAAACTCTATTTTACTCCTTCTTCAATGCTGTCCTTCCAGCCTTAAAATCTGCTTTATATCATCGCTGGATCTTCATTGCTTCTCTATATTCTCTGTCTTCTTCTTCCACTCTCTAACCTATTTATGCATATCACAGTAACATCATTTATAGAGATAACTTCCTATTTGTTTGAATTCCATATGGGAATATGAAATGAACAGGTATGAATCTTTTCCTTCCACCTTCTCATTTACTCGTTCAACATTTTAGGATGTTACGACTCTATACACTCATTTCAGTATTTAATTGGAGTTATGCTTTGCCTACAGAGACTTTCCTTTGCATCAAAAACAATAAAAAAAAAATACATTTACAGTTACAATCAATTATTTTACTCAGCCCTTTCAGTTTCTTAGCTTTGTTGTGCGTATGTCCTCTTATGCTTGCTGTCCTTTTGTCTTTTCTATTTATGTATTTTTATTCCAACTTTGCTGCATAACTGCCCCTTTTAGGTTGAGCCTTTTCATTTGCCTTACTGCCGCAACACTGTTCTACGCGAGCTACTGGTCCTTTGTTCTCTGTTCATGTATTTCCTTGTAACCTATGGGGTATGAACCACATAAATCCCTTTATACACACAACAGATTACAAATCCGAGTTTTATCAACATACATACATTTTATTATCAAACATCGCATATTAACATAAAATACTCTTAGAAATCAAACATCACATATATAAAATACACAGAACAGCACTATCGGGTCCCACAATATCTTAAACCAATCACATTTCATCGCAAATACTTTCTCGTAGGTTTCCCACTCTACCGATAGCGATAAACCATAAACCATGCGATTTGCGATATGCGCTCATGCGCGACGCTGACATGTGGAGTCCCTTTATCGCATCGCGTCATTTGATCCTTACTGCATCGCAACCAAAACAACATACCTTGAGATGTCTTGAAGTTAAACCCTATTTCTTGCGGGATACGATGTTGTGCAAGGTTGACATGTGTCCCTCCATTTCGCATCGCAAAATTTAAACTTAACTCGTGGTCGCCATAATGCTATCCCCTAAGTGTTGCGATGTGTGGGTGAGTTCCACATCATCATGCCACATCACCCTGCCATGTCACCGCCACCTCACCATGACACTTCATCACAAATTAGCTGCGATTTGTGGGGTCAGGGCCACGTCATCTCCCATGTCACCGCCACATCATCACCATGTCATCGCCAGATCACTGTCACGTCATCTTCACGTCATTGCCATGTCATATTTACATCATCGCGACGTCATATTTAAGTCACTAACACATCATCTTTATGTCACTTCCACGTGATATTTACGTCACTCCCCATACTTCGCAGTTTACAACTTATAACTGTTTAACTTGGTGGTTAACCTATATTTTGTGTGATATGCGATATTGTACCATGCCAACACGTGTCCCTTCTCCACTTCACATCGCATATAGAATAACTTACCCTGTGACGGCCTTAACACTTGACTGCTAAAGTTTGCGATTTGCGAAATCGCTCCTGGTGCGATTCGATCTCCGTTGTTAATCTATCGTCTTCACTTCTGCAATATAATCCTGATCATCCGCTTGCATCCCTTGGAATTCTTCAAAGAATTCTCTGCATTAGTCAATTTTTCTATTCTTTATACTATCGTGCTCTGTAACTCTAGTTTCTTCACGTTGTTCCTCCTGAGCTTGTTCCCGAGCTTGTCTTGGTTATTGAATCTCATCCTGAGTTACTAACACTCGACATATACCTTTTCATACTGATTAAAGCCCTCTTTGTTTCTTGGCTCTCGCCTCTCTCTCTTGGCTTAATCATATTTGTTTAATTGGCCTCTTCCTCTCGGCTCTTACATCTTCCTGCTTCTACTATGTGTAAGATCTCTAGTCCTCGCTGTGTCTTGCAAATCTGATTGCCTCCTGCTGTGCGCTGAAGCAATTCACTGCCTCTTTGCTTCATTCGTTTCCTCTGCTGTCTCTGCCGCCTTGCTGCCTTTGGTGCCTTCTTAGCTGCATTCGCTACCTCTCTACATTTGCTACCTCTCTACTTTTGTTGCTTCTCTGTTGCCTTTGGTGCCTTTGGTGCCTTTCTGCTGCCTTTGAATTATTCTTGGTTCAGGTGCTGATATTTTGTGCTCCTTTTCCATCAATGACGATATTTCCAACACAATGATGATGGGTGACCACATGGTGATGTACTCGGTCGAATGACACCCTGTTCAATTAGCCGCTGCAATTGTTTCTTCACCTCACTTTCTTCTATACCATACTGCATTTACAACCCAATATTTGGCAATGGGGAGTCTAGCAATAGATGGATCACATGCTCCACTTATCTCTTATGTCGTAACCCTTGAGGCTCTCAGAACACATCCTTGTATGTGTGTAACAAATCCTCCAATTTTTGTTTAGTGCACTCCTCCAGGGATGCCTTGCCTCTTATTGACTCCTCTTCAGACTAAATTTCTCTTAAAAATAATAAAACATACTTTTTTCTAGAACTGATCAATTTTTTGGCTTGGTTGGAACTTACCAATGAAATTTTCGACTTGCCTTTGTGTACGTTGATGATGAACGATTTTCCATCCTTGACGGGTTGATATTGGTTAGATATACTCATGAATATTGGTTCACACATGTACATTTATGGACTCCCAAACACTGGATCATACATGTACATGTATGGACTCCCAAACACGTCTCCACATACATCAAAGGAAACCACATGTAGGTCTAATTCATCAATAAAATTAACACTGATAACAATTCTAATTTTACACTGTTTTGTTACCTTCAAATCTGCATCCTTATTTACCCATTCCAATGGACATGGGTTTGGATGATCATGAAATTCAAAACCCAACTTCTTGACTAGCTCTGCTACAATGAGATTCATTTGCGATCCTGAGTCAAATAGAGCATAAATATTTCTTCTCTTGACCTATATCTTTATATGGAAGAGTTTGGTCATTTATTTCTCTTCTTGTTGTTGAAATCTACTTATATTCGCCTCCTTCTGTACTGACATACAAATGATCTTCTCATCCACATCCGAGCTACTTTCAACTTGGTTGCTATAATCAGTGGCCATGAGATTCTTCTTCTTGTTATATTTCTCATTTTTCTTAGGATTTAGATTCAGATGCAAATTCCAACACTGCATATCTATATGGCCATCAATGTTGTAGTGGTTGCTAGGATCTTTGCACTAGTGTGTTGTGGTTGTCATCTTCTTATCTTTTCCCCCTTTTTGCTTCTTCTTGTTGTTCCTTCTGCTTCGATCCACTTGATTGCGCTCTCTTCGGGCCTATGTTCTCCTGGTACTATGCTTGTACACAAGCCTCGTACACTAATTTTCTCTTGAAAAACATCAATTTCTCACATAGATGGTGGTGCATCCCCCTAGATACTTGAGGAGTACAACTCGGATTTTTTGGAGAGATACCCAAAATTATAGCCATATTCCTGAATTGTGTGGTGTACTCCTGCACACTTTGGCCCGATTTTTTCCTGAAGTAATGCCACTGGATCCACTGGTCCTCTACATACCCAATGGGATAAAATTGTTACTAAATCAAGGCTTTGAAATACTCCCACTTAATCACTGGAGGTTCTCCCTCCAACCCCATGGTTTCTATGTGGCTCTCCCACCAAGTCAGTGGATGACCCTGTAATTTCAACCTCACGAATGAGATATTTTGTCCTTACTCAATTTGATGGACACTGAAATAAAATTCCAGTTGTTGCATCCAATAGTTCAGCTCCAAAGTGTTGATATCCCCATGGTGTGACTTGATATCAACTTTTGATTCCATTTTAAATAGAGTTGTGATTGGTTCACGAAACTCAAAATTGTTTGATCTCTCTTTCTTCGACTGGTTCTCCATTTCTCCCTGATCTTATGATCCCCGTTCTTATTTTTTCTCTGCATTCGAACCCCCATATTCTCAAAGTATCCACAATTTTCTATTCAAGGCCTCCACGAGGAGGTTTAAATTGCGGTGATATCTGTGACTTGTTGTTCCAGTTGTGTAAAACTCACCTCTGCAGGATCATGAGGTTCGTTTACATATTCATTGCCCATGATCAAGGTTTTACGATTTTCAGCCTTGTCGATCTAGATCACTGCAATCTCCAAAAAGTACCCAAAGGAACCTGCTCTGATACAAAATTATCTATAAACTATCGTGGATATTCCACTAGAAAGTTCGTCACAACATATCTAATAATAATATATTAAAATACTGAAATTTTACACTGTTACAATTTTATTAAAATATAAATTTATAGATTTACATGCATGCGAATGTAAATTATGCCGAAAGTAGAGAGGGAAAAAATAAACTCACACACACATAAAACATAACATATGTTCTCTCGGTAACCCTTTATGTAGAAAACCCAGCTAGATGGTGAGGCTTCTTTGCTCTCTTTCCCTATCTGGAAATATGGCTGTAGGTACAAATAAGTAATGCTTGTGGCCCGTGGGCTACTAGAGTGCATTGATCCTCTCTGTGTGCTCTAACTCCTTATAGTGGATGGAATGCATGTAGTCAAGGAGGAGTCAATAAGGAGTCATAATATCTTTAGTAATCAACAAGGAGGGTGAAGAAGAAAAAATCTCGGATGACTGTTCCGCTCATCACACAAATAAAGGAGCCTTCAAGAAGTCCGAAGGACCAAGGAAGAAGATAGACCTATCCAAGAATGAATGCTACAGTTGTCACAATATGGGTCACTATAAAAGGGATTATCCTAAGAATCTAGGGAATAAAAAGAGGAACAAGGATCAAGAAAAAAATTTCAAGGAGGGTTCACCAAAGAAGAACAAGATGGAAGGATCCGAAGTCAAATATCTATTTGCTAGGAACTATATCCCTTACATATCCTTCTACTCTAAATTTTAAATTGTTTCCCTTTATTCTTTTATTTTTAGGTTTAACATGCTTTGGAAAAACATTTGTGAAATTTTTTTGATGAAGTTATAGGTATCCCTCGATGGGTTTAGAGGGGGCCCTCACCACCTTCGAAAGACAAGTATCTTACTCCTTGTATTACCTTTTCATATTTGGTTTTCATTTCTTGTTTAGGTATGTTTGTACTATATTATACTTACATTTATTTTATATTTTTCTTTATTTAGAGAAGCTTGCTGATCTGCTCAATGATTATGAAGAAGGCCTCATAAGACAAAACATTGGAATTACGAGGTTTGTTAAGAAAAGAAAGGCATGCCTTAGACTATAAGCTCTTCTCTCTTCATGATAAAGATATATTCCTTCTTTTTGCTAATCTATTCTTCATTAGTAACATTATTTTGTATAGCCCTCTTGAATCATAAAGATTCTTGATTGGGTGATTTATCTTTAGATAAATATACCCTCCTCATGTCTTTGATCATTCTTGTAGAACCCTAAACAGGTTCTCTGTAAAACCCTAACTTAAGGGTATGTTGATGATAATATGAGAAACTTAAGGGTATGTCTCAAGTTCTAAACTCACCCGGCTCGCGTTGGGGGGGAGATTGTTGGACATTGGGTTCAATGATCCTCGTGTGTTTCGCGACATGGACTAACTGCCTCTTGTGGATCCTAACTTTGGAGATTGTAGCAGAGACTAATGCCTATAGGTTTTGGTCTAATGAAAATCGTGATTCCAACAGTTGGTTTATGACTTTGAATTCATCTACAAAAAAATGAAGCTAAATGTTGTTGTAGATGCACTCTTAAGAAAGGATGAAGAGGTGGAAGCATTACTTTGTGCCATTTCTATTATCCAAACAGATTGGAAAAGCAAATCAATGGATGAATGGAAGAAGTACAAATAAGTGTGGACACTCATTCAAAATTTGCAGCAAGATCCTAGTACATCTAATACATTTAGTTCGAAACATGATTCCTTATGGTACAAAGATCGCTTATATATTTGTAATAATTCCCAACTAAAACAAAATATTCGTTTGGAATTGCACACTTATCCCCTAGGAGGACACTCAGGATTTTTAAAAACTTACCACAGGGTGAAGAAAGAATTTTTTTTGGATGGCCTTAAATTTGATATTTAAAAGTTTATGGTGGAATGTTTGGTTTTCCAGCAAAAAAAATTTGAGACAATTAAGACCCTAGGCCTTCTACAACCTTTATCCATTCCAAGTCAATGTTGGGAGGAAATTTCAATGGATTTTATCACAAGTTTACCTAATTCCGAAGGAAAGAGTGTCATCATGGTTGTAGTTGATAGACTTACCAAGTATGCAAACTTTTGTGCATTATCTCATCCATTTAAAGAAAGTACAATTTCCACTGCATTTATGAAAATAATTCAAAATCTACATGGAAACCCAATGATTATTTTTAGTGACATAGATCCCATTTTTACTGGAATTTTTTAGACGAAATTATTTTCTTCTTTGGGTACTCAACTAGCTCATAACTCATCTTATCATCCTTAACCTAATGGAAAACTGAGATAGTGAAAAAATGTTTGGAAGGATATCTTCGTTGTTTTGTATCTGATAAAAAAACATAATGGGTCAAGTGGTTACATCTGGTTGAATGGCGGTATAACACTTCCTTCCATACCGCAACAAAAATGACCCCATTTATGGCACTTTATGGATATCATCCACCATCCATCACATCATTTTTAAGAGAAAATTCTAAGGTTCAAGCAGTGGAAGATCACATGGAGCATCAACAAAAAGTTCTCCAACTCTTAAAGGATAACCTAAATTTGGCACAAAATTGAATGAAACAACAGACATTCAACATCGCAACAAGATAAGTTTTGATGTAGGAGACTGGGTATTTTTACGGCTACAACCATACAAAAAAATGTCCCTCAAGAAAGCTAAGGAGGATAATAAATTATTGCCAAAGTACTATGGTCCTTACAAGGTGTTGCAAAATATTGGTACTATGTCATACATATTGGAGTTTCCTTCTTCTTCTCAAGTGCATCTAGTTTTCCATGTTTCATACTTAAAGAAGGTTATAGGTGACAAGCTTCCAATTCAAACAATATTGCCAGAACTTGATGAGGAAGGAAAAATCATAATGGAACCTGAAGTAGTCACGGAAATAAGAACTCGACAGCTACGAAATCAATCAATTTTAGAGTATCTCATCAAGTGGAAGAACTTACCCATTGAAGATTCTACATGGGAGGATGAGAATTTTATACAGAAGCATCCAAAGCTACTCAAGCGTTGAGGACTAGAAATTTTTGAAGGAGAGGGGCATGTTAGGTCCCTATATTACTAGTGTATTCCCTTTTTGTTGTTAGTGTAGCCCCCTTATTGTTATTGTTGTACCCCTGTAACCCCCATATTGTTATTATTTTGCCCTTACATTATTATTGTTAGGTCGGCTAGGATTATATTGTGACCCCATGGTCTCCTATATATAGAAAGGAGGTTTTGTCATTTGTATCATCCAAGAATTGTTCATTTATGTAATGTAAAGGATGTTTCCCCCTTGATGTAGCTTATTTATAAGGCGTTGATATCTACTTTCTTATATTTTTGGAGATGGTTTCATAATAATGGGGAGGGGCAGGGAGGAGGGGTGGGGCGGGGAGGAGGAGAGGGAGGAGCAAGAGTAGGGGAAAGGAGGTAGGGGAGGTTAGCGGAAGGATGGAGGGAGGGGAGGACAGCGGATGAGGATGAGTGGGAGGAGGAGGAGGAGGAAGAGGAGTGAGGGAGGATGTATGGAGGGAGGAGGAGGGAGGGAGGGAGGAGGAGGATTAAGGAGGGGAGGAGAGGAGGAGGAGGATGAGGAGGAGGAGCAAGGGAGGAGGAGAACGAAGGGAGGGAGGAGAGGAGGAGGAGGATGAGGAGAAGGAGAAAGGGAGGAGGTAGGGATGTATGAGGAGTGAGGGGGGAGGAGGTAGGGATGTATGAGAAGTGAGGGAGGAGGTGGAGGAGGAGGAGGGGGAGGAGGAGGACCGAGGGAGGTAGGGAGGGAGGATGAGGAGGCTAAGGAGGAGGGGAGGGTAAGAGGAGGAGGAGGAGGAGGGGGGAAGGTAGGATGAGGAATAGGATGAGGAGGAGGAGGAGGAGTAGGAGGAGGAGGAGGATGAGGAGGAGGGGAGGGTAGGAGGAGGAGGAGGGGAGGGTAGGAGGAGGAAGAACAAGTAGGGGAATGGAGGGTAGGAGGAGGCGAAGGAAGAGCTAGGGAGGGAGGGAAGGAGGGAGGGAGGGAGGAGGAGGAGCAGGCGGGGGAGGGAGGGAAGGAGGGAGGAGGAGGAGCAGGGGGGGAGGGAGGAGGAGGAGCAGGCGGGGGAGGGAGGGAAGGAGGGAGGAGGAGGAGGAGGAGGGGGGAGGGAGGGAGAAGGAGGAGGGGGGAGGGAGGGAGGAGGAGGAGGAGGAGGAGGATGAGGAGGAGGAGGAGTAGCATTAGGGGGGAGGGGAAGGGAGGAGGAGTAGGGAGAGAGAGAGAGAGAGAGAGAGAGAGAGAGAGAGAGAGAGATGAGAGAAGGAGGAAGAGCAACAGGGGGAGTGGAGGGGAGGAGAGGAGGAGGAAGAGTAGGGAGGGAGGGAGGGAGGGACCTCTCTCTCTCCCTCTCTCCCTCCTCCCCTCCCCTCCCCCCTGCTACTGCTGCTCTTCCTCCTCCCTCCCTCCCTCCTCTCCCTCTCTCTCTCTTATGATGTGTGTCCATAGTTTATTGGATCGTGAGGAAAATATTTTATTTTATTATTCAGTTCACTTATTTGCAATGAATTATCTCGTTATTTTGCACAATTGTTGAATTTCCCAATTGCACAGTGTGTTGTAGAATGTACTAGGAGATCCCATATTGTTGTCAGTGATGATGATGTGTTGGATTGTGAGGTTTTGTTGTGTCGTGTTCAACATGTCATAATTAAATGTAGTTTGTGGGTGGAAGCTCGCTTGGTAAATGGTGTGATTGGGCTTGTAGAATATATCTTTTATTCACCTGGTACACAACTGCCTCAACTTCCACAATTTCCTACATTATTTTCGAGAAGTACATTGGTTTTCCATTTGACAATGATTGTCCTAAAGTTGTGCCCATAACACTTGTTGTTAGAGGGAACCTTAGGTAGATGCCTTTGAAAATGGCATGGGCCTTATACACAAGTCACAAGGGACAACTTTGCAACAAGCCACTGTAGATATTGGAGAGAGAGAGGCAGGGTTTGACATTTACAACTATATCGAGAGTGAGAAAAATTGATGGTTTATGTATCTCACCACATTTTTCTTGTCAACTTTATGCAAAAATGAAAAACATTGCTTATGTTACACTACAAAAAAAAGAGGAGAAGAAATTAAAGTCTATATCATTTTGAGGTTTTTTATCCAGAATTGAGTTCACTAGTGTGGCAGAGTGGTTGGAAATGCTATTGATGGTTTTTATTTTTTCGTACCATGATTTATTTATTTGTTAGTTTAGTTTTTTTCTTCTTAAAGCTGTCATGTTGAATGTTCGGAAAAAAATCACGTGCATCCTGGGGTTCATATACTGGGGGTTTGTAATCTTTGTCTATTGGGTTTAATATAATTCCCTTCAGTTTACAATGCGTTGTGTTTTTATTATTAATCCATTTGGTTTATTATTTTTTTGCATTTGTAATATTTTTTGTATACCTTGGTTTATATTATAAATTTTTTGTGTTTATTAATTTTTAGGTTCATATTCGAAGGGTAAATATTCTTCGAATGGTTTATTGTTCTTGCATGCCTTTGCGAAAAAATGATTAGTTTTGTATACTTGTTGTTTCTTGCAATTTTTTTTGTGCAACTTGATAATTTTTTGGTCTTGTTTTCTCATCATTCGAATAGATTTTTTGATTGATAAAGTTAGTAAATTGAGCGTTTGGAATATATTGCATGGGTCTTTGATTTCCTAGTGGTGTTGTGGTTGTTTGATTGCTTAAATTTAACATGTTTCCGCTATCTTTTCTTCTTCTTTTTAATGGTATTAAATTTTTGACCATTACATTTTTTATGGTTTTTAAAGAAAATATATAAGGGTTTATATGTCTTGGTTTTATATTATAATGTATTTTTTTACTTTATTCTCTCCTTATTTTGAATTGTATTAGATTTATGTTCAACAAATTGTTTTTTTTGGCTATAAAATAAAATGCAAAAATGAAAAAACTCAAACTATTTATTGTTTCTATATATTTTTTAGTTTCTTTGTTTATGTACTAATTTTTATTCTATCTTTCTGTCATTGAAATGCATATATGGACAACCATGATATAATTTATTACATTAAAGTTATCAAATCTATTTTGGCAACCAAAAGTTTTGTTTCACATATTCGTAAAAGGCTAGATAATAAATATGGATTTCATACTTCTTTTAATGACGAGCATATTTGTGCGTTGGATGTAATGAAATGAGATGTGGAAACCTTGTATCATTTGCACCAAAGAGAGGCTGGGAGGAAAACAAGAAAGGATTGGCTGGAGAGCATTACGTATCTTGAGCATTATCATGTTGATTTGAACTGGTGTTGCTTTTTTCACCGTTCATGGTGTGTTTTGGAAGAGGCTCGTATAAAATAGTTGTGTTATGGATGAGTGTTTGAATTACATTTTTGTCGTACAATTTGTAGATGTTAAGAAACACGAAATAAATATCTATCTATATACTTTGGATTTCAATAAAATGTCAATAAAATCTTCAATTTTAGGCTATAAATGTCAGGAAATTCTATTTCCTTGTCATTGGTGTTTCCATTTGTTATATTTCGTGTCAAATTTATTTGATTTTTTATTTTTTCATAATTTATGTTTTCATAGAGTTTAATATTGTTCCATTGTATTCAATATTGTTTTCATGCATTTCTGAAACATCCAAATTTCGTGTTAGTATTTTTGAGTGCATTTTGGTTTGTAATATGCGAGGGTTTTCTCTATTTTTGCTTTGGTCTCTATACGTGGCTTTATAATTTCCCTCCCTTGCGTTAAATATTTTTCTGTTTTGTTTCTAATTCTCTGGTGCTATTGTGGTAATTGCTACACTTTAATTTTAGTAGTAATAAATAATGATATTTATTATTAATAGTAGTAATATCTTTACTGTATACTTAATAACCCAATGGATTGATATTTTAAAGTCGAGGGGTTTTTATCGACCCCTTTTGTTTATATTTCCCTTTCGATTACAATCCCTTGGGTTTATAATTTCTTAGGTTTTCAATATTAAAATACAAAAGGATAATATATCCAACTTTTTTTGTTCTAAAAGGGATTGTCTCTTTGTAGAACTTGACATTCTCAATCGTGGTCAACCTGGTTCAATGTCTCATAATGACAAACATTGTCTGAATAGAAAAATCACCCATGATCCACCATTCTTTGATGTCGCATTTTTACAAAGCTTGTACCAAATTTAGTCAACCATAACTGAGCTTTGCACTGTGAAAATAATTCTATAATCCAAAACCTCTCATGGTGAGCTCTTTTAATACATGTTTATTTAAGGTTTTTAATATTTATGTGTACGATTTTTAATATTTATCGATTGGGTTTACTATTATTCACGTAGGTTTATAATCCCTTGTGTTTTTGGTTTTCATCCTTTGGGTTTATTATTTTTATGTTGGGGTTTATATACCTTGGGTTTGTAATCTTTGCGATGTTGAACTATGGATAAAGCCAAGGGGTTTTTATCAACACCTTCGGTTTATATTTCCCTTTCGATTATAATCCCTTCAGTTTATAATTCATAGGGTTTTTAGTATTAAAATTACAAAGGATTATAAACCCTAATTTTTTTATTGTGAGAAGAATTGTCTCTTTATACAAGTTGACCGTCTTAACCATGGTCAATCAAGGTTCAATGTTTCATAATGAAAAATATTGTCTCATTAGCAAATTCTACCTTGCTCAACCATTTTCTGATGTTGCATTGTGACATAACATGCCCCAAATGTGGTCAACAATAGTCAACTATAGACCACCTTCGCATTCTTAAAAGGATTCTATTGTCCAAAATCTACCATGGTGAACTCTCGTCAAACCTGTTTATTTTAGGGTTTTAATATTTATGTATTGGGTTTACAATATTTATCCATTTGGTTTAGTATATTTCATTTCACTTTATAATCCCTTGGGTTTTTTGTTTTGATCCCTTCAATTTATTATTTCTTTTGGTTTATACTATTTATGGAATGGTTTATATAGTTTGGTTTTATAATATTATTTCCTTGGGTTCACAAAATGTTTGGGTTATAGATTTTATCACTTGGGATAATAATATTTATTAATAGTAATAGTGGTTTCCGAAGGGATTGATATTGTAAAGCTACGGGGTATTATAAAACCAACATTTGTTATTACATTAAGGATTGTCCAAATATTTAAGGATTTACATGTCCATTAAAGGGTTTATAATATTTATCTTGGGATTTATATACCTTGGTAACTTTATAATATTTCTCCCTTGGGTTTATTATTATTCACTTGGGTTTATAATGCTAATAACCCCTTCTCCCTTTGGTTTTTAATGCTAGGCATTCACAAATCCCAAGGAACAATGTTATAAACTCAAGGGAATTATGTTAAACCCTAATTTAAATGTATTATGTATTTGGTAGTGCAATAATGTCCCTTGTCATTTTTGTTGTCAAGAGTACACGTTACTATACATCAATGTCTTTTAATCATTGTTCTTGTCATGTGTAAACATTTCTATACATTAATACACATTTTTGTGAATAATATTAATGTATATGTACTTAAGTACATTAATATACACAATAGTATATATATAGTTGAGTACATAAATGTACATTTCAGTACATTGATATACATTTTATATGGTGAAGTTGATATAAATGTATAAGTTCTTGTCATGTGTAAACATTAATATACATCTATACATTAATATACATCAATGTGCATAATAGTAATGTATATGTACATTGATATACATAATAGTGTATATATAGTTAAGTGTATTAATGTACATTTCAATACATTGATATACATTGTATATAGTGAAGTTCATATAAATGTATAAGTTCATATACACTATTCTATATTGATGTGTATTTATAAATGTGGTTGATATATTCCTATCAACATTTATCAACCACATTTATTAATGTGGTTATGATAGTATATAGCAAGTCTCATTTTTCATATTTCACATGAGTAATGGGTATTATATAGATTGACTGATTGGTTAGAAAAGTCAATATTTTTTAGGCAGAATGATGTCAAAAGTTTCATGATATATAAAATATGAAATTAATATTTTATTCCGATTAAAACATCACATGTTTGGCCCATAAATTTATTTTGGAGGTCTTGTGCCATGAGGGTGAAGGATCTAGACCTATGAAATAGGGAAAGATTATTCAAGGTGCCCGATTGAGTCACGCGTTTCTCGTGATAGATAATTGGAAAGGAAGCTAATTTATATTAGCTCCAAAGGTATATGAAGATGAGAGATTTGAAATGGAATTTTTAATTTTACATAAGTAATTTCGATGCCTACTGTGAGAAGACGAAGGGGAACTTGTCTCTCCAAGGAGGAGAAGGACAAGGCAGAGTGATCAAAGTAAGGAAAGGAAGGAAAAACTCTAAGAACATGATATCTTAGATTTTGGGTAAGTTTCTAATATCAGGTACATGATGCATTCCTAAAAGTAGAAATCGTGATTCTCATTCCAAGGAGTTCCTTCAGAGAAATGGTGATTATGTCACAAAATGTGGAATATACGAAGCAAGGCCTACCATTCATTCAATTTTAAGATAAAAAATAACAATAGGAAAGTTTCAAAACAAATGTGGAATATACGAAGAAAATCCTATCATTCATTCAATATTAACAAGATTGAAAAGCCGAGCGAATTAAACCATATCTATATGTATGCATAGAAAGCATGACCATAATATATAAGGTACAATGAAAAACCACGAACATAGCATAAAAATTACAAAGGTAAAATGGAATTCCAAGTTTACACCGGCCATTTCATGATGGCCTCCTTCTTGGAAGGATCTATCTTCAACTCTCCTCCACCGATCACATTCCCCAAATACACCAAGGACTACTCCATTAACTCACACTTCTTAAGATTTGCTAGCATCTATTGCTTCAATGTTTCTAGCACTTGTGCCAAATGTGAAATATGCACCTCCCAAGTAGCACTATATACCAATATATCATCGAAATAGACAATAAAAATTGAATCTATAAAAGGGCACAATATATCATTCATTAATCTCATAAATGTAGCTAGTGCATTACATATGCCAAATGACATGACTAACCACTCATACAAACATTTCCTGGTTTTGAAGGCGATCTTCCTTGTATCTTCTTCTTTGACTCGAACCTGGTCATATCTAGATTTCAAGTCCAACTTGGTGAAGTATTTTTCTTGCTACAACTAATCCAATAGATCGTCTATCTTAGGTAGGGGGTATCTGTTCTTGAGCGTGATTTTGTTCAATGCCCTGTAATCTATACCCATCCACCAAGTCCCTTCGTTCTTCGACACAATGTGTTCAACCCTTATTTAAAATGAGAAGGGGGCTGAATAGGTTTAATACATTCATGGTCTTTTAAAAAATTCTTTTAAAAATTATTTACACCTTCATTTCATGATCAAATTAATGTATAGTGAACCAACAATATTAATATGTGAGCAGCAGGTATTAAGTAGATTAAATACATGATATCAACACATAATCATCATGCACATAGAAAACAGATATAAGTGGAAACCCATAAGGGAGAAAACCACATATTATTATTGTTGTGATGTAGAGGCAATCTCCAACTCCCTCTCACCACTGATTTTATGTAGGCTCCAAGCTATAAGAGGCTACTACCTCAAATTCTGCAAGCTACAAATTGCAAGCAAGCTCCAACTCCCTTCTATTTTCTGCAAGCTACAACCCACATGAGGCTCCTACCTCAACCAGCTCCAACTGGACATCTATCAAGCTACAACTTGAAATGGAAGCACCAACTCCCATGTATTTTCTATAGGCTACAACCCACAGGAGGCTCCTACCTCAACCAGCTACAACTAGAAATCTATCAAGCTACAACTTGATATGGAAGCACCAACTTCCTCACACTACTATAAAATCATATGCTGATTTACCTGGAAATTAGCTCTGTTTTACTCCTTCTTCATTGCTGTCCTTCCAGCCTTCAAATCTGCTTTATATCATCTCTGGATCTTCACAGCTTCTCTATATGCTTTGTATTATTATTCTACTCTCTAACCTCTTTATGCATATCACAATAACACCATTTATAGAGATCACTTCATAGTTGTTTGCATTCCATATGGGAATATGAAATGAACAGGTATGATTCTTTGCCTTCCACCTTCTCATTTCCTCGCTCAACATTTCAGGAGGTTACAAATCTATATACCCATTTCAGTATTTAATTGGAGTTTTTCTTTGCCTACGAAGACTTGCCTTTGCATCACAAACAATATAAAATAAATAAATAATACATTTACAGTTACAATAAATTATTTTACTCAGCCCTTTTAGTTTCTTAGCTTTGTTGTGCGTTTTTCCTCTTCTGCTTGCTGTCCTTTTGTCTTTTATGTTTTTTTTTGTTATATTCCAAGTTTGTTGCATAACTGCCCCTTTTAGCCTGAGCCTTTTTGTTTGCCTTACTGCTACAACACTGTTCTTCACGAGCTCCTGGTCCTTTGTTTTGCGTTCATGTCTTTCCTTATAACCTGTGGGGTATGGCCCACATAACTCCCTTTGTACACGTAGTGGATTACAAATCCAAGTTTTATCAACATACATACGTTTTGTGATTAAACAACGCATATTAACATAACATACTCTTAGCAATCAATAAGTGCGTATATAACATATAAAGAATAGGGATATCGGGTCCCACAGTACCTTGAACCAATCAAATTTCATCGAAAATACTTGCCCGTAGGTTTCCCTCTCTACTGATAGCGATAAACCATAAACCATGCGATCTGCAATATGTGCTCATGCACAGTGCTGACACGAGGACTCCCTTTATCACATCGCATCGTTTGATCCTTACCGCATCGCAAAAAAAACAACATACCTTGCGATGTATTGAAGTTAAACCCTATTTCTTGTGGGATGCGATGTTGCGCAAGGTCGACATGTGTCCCTCCATTTCACATCGAAAAACTTTAAACTTAACTTGCGGTCACCTTACTGCTATCCCCTATGCGTCGTGATGTGTGGTATGTGGGCGAGGTCCACGTCATCATGCCATGTCACCCTGCCATGTCACTGCCACGTCACCTTGCCACATCATGATAAATTACCTGCGATCTGTGGGGTTGAGGCCACATCATCTACCATGTCATTGCCATGTCATTGCCACATCATCACCATGTCACTGCCACGTCATCTTCATGTCACTGCCACATCATCTTTACGTCACTGCCATGTCATCTTTACATCACTGCCACATCATCTTTACGTCACTACCATGTCATCTTTACGTTATTGCCTGTACTTCGCAGTTTACAACTTATAACCGTTTAACTTAGTGGTTAACCTCTATTTCGTGCGATATACGATATTGCGCCGTGCCAACACGTGTCCCTTCTCCACTTCGCATTGCACACGAAATAGCTTACCTTGCGATGGCCTTAACACTTAACCGCTAAACTTTGTGATTTTCCAAATCGGTCCTGGTGCAATTCGATCTCCACTGTTCATCTCTCGTCTTCACTTATGCGATATAATCTTGACCGTCCGCTCACTTCCCTTGGAATTATTCAAAGAATTCTATGCCTTAGTCAATTTTTTTGTTCTTTATACTTTCGCGCTCTGTAACTCCAATTTCTTCTCGCTGTTCCTCCTAAGCTTGTTCCTAAGCTTGTCTTTGTTATTGAATCTCATCCCGAGTTATCACACTTTACATATACCTTTTCATACTGATTAAAGCCCTCTCGATCTCTCGGGTCTCGCCTCTCTCTCTTGGCTTAATCATCTTTGTTTAATTGGCCTCTTTCTCTTGGCTCTCGAATCTTCCTGCTTCTGCTATGTGTAAGATCTCTGGTCCTCGTTGTGTCTTGAAAATCTGATTGCCTTCTGTTTTGCACTGAAGCAATTCATTGCCTCTTTGCTTAATTTGCTACCTCTATTGTCTCTGCTTCTTTGCTGCCTCTGCCACCTTGCTGCATTTGGTGCCTTCTTAACTGCATTCGCTACCTACGCTACATTCGCTGCCTCTCTGCTTTTGCTGCTTCTTTGGTGCCTTTCTGCTGCCTTTGCATTATTGTTGGTTTTGGTGCTGCTCGTTTGTGCTCCTTTGCCATCAATGAAAATATTTCCAACGGTCTCTCGCTTTGGAATTGATGTCAATACTCCAATACTTCCTCCAGGACTTCCTCCCCCTTTCATTCTGAGAAGTGTCTTGTCTTTCCTCCTCTGCTTGCTTTCCAAAAGAGCCTTTCTTCTTCTGCTTACTTTTCCTCCCCCTTTGACATCAATGGAAGAGGGTTGCACATTTCCCAATGTAGATTCTATCTTTTCATTTCCTTTCTCTCAGATATGTTTAGGCCTTCTTCTTTTGACTTTATACCTTGCTACTCCAGACTGGTATACAAGAGTTGTTGGGAGAGTACTTTGAGAATAATTGAACTTGTATGTAAGCTGATACCATCCTAAAACACATAATCCTATCCATTGTATAAATATGAAAGTGATGATAAGGACACTTCATAGAAAAAACTTATATAATCAGACTTATATAATCAGGGATGCATCATTGGAACAATACTAAAATATTGAGAATGCTCCATATGACATTTAAAGTATTCTCCAAATATACTTTGGTTCATATTATGATCTTCATCTGAAATACATATATGTAGTACACATCTTTTCAAATATGATGATTCCAATATATATTTCACACATGAGGTTCACCATTACTTCCTGTTGGTGGTGATATGTGTTGGACTGCTGATAGAGATATTACACTAATAGCCGAAAGGCCCTTGATACTGATGTGAACAATGAATCAAACCTGAACTTACAACTTATTGTAGTATTAGACATTATATTTCAATCTAAGAGACCAAAAGACTTTACTATTTATACAGAGTACTTTCAAACTAATCCTTGAGGCTAGATACATTCAAACTATTGGTCAGTCTCACTTATCAACTAAGAAATTTTATTTAAGACATAAGGGGGTATGTATGTCAATAATTAACCTCTCTTCAATGGTGAAATACCAGCAATTCATTTCTACTGAAGTAGGCTTTAGATGAATCAATAACAGACTCTTGAGCTTCAAATGTAAGATTAACACAACTAGTCCTTTATACTTCAGATAATTTAACTATTCTATCATGATGATCTTCAACAAAAACATCTTCAAGTTGTTTAATTGAAATCTCAGCAAATAGACTTCACACAGTTTTATGAATGATCTTAAGATAAAGGCCTTGAAGATATATTTGTACTGAATTGAGGAAGGCATGCAATTATATCTAGAAATAGATACTTCTTCAATGCTCAGTATAATACTACAAGTGTAAACAAGATAATGATCCTTTAGCACTGTTATTGACCTTTTCATGCTTTAATAATGCAGATAACGCTGGGAATACTACCTTGATGTACTTCTGGCATAATATTCTGATCCCGAGGAACTGTACCATACCATTTCTCCACTGATGACACTTGGTATTTTGCTAATAGGCAGGCTACTTGTTCCAAATACCAATTGATACTACTTTGATAAACCAAATAGTAATTTCACTTTAGCTTGCACTTGCACCCATAGTTAAGACAACCTTCATAGTTTCTACTATTGATCTCCACTATTCTCAACGACAATCATCAATATACTGAATTTGATCTTGGCATCATTAAAATTTTTCTTATTCTGTCATTCTAGTTTAAAAGAATGTCATTGCATATTCCTTTCGAGGACTGCTCTAGGATCATTGCTGCTGTATATACAATTCAACTATTCTAACATAATGATCTTCGGGAAGGCATCTTAAATTTCTTTACTAGGAATCTAAAAGGGCATACCACTCATAGTTTTATCACTCATTTTTCCTCTAAAGGGAACCTTCTATTGATTAATGATGTAATGGTATAATGATTATAAACATTTCTCTTACTCATCCTTCTTAATTGTGTTTCATTGTTAATTCTTCCAGTGTGATGCACAGTGTGATCATCCTCTATGGATATTTCTAGTTCTATAACTCGAAACATAATTTTTGTGATTTTAACCATTCATCACTTAGTGTGTTGTTGTTTTCTTAGCTTACATGATCACGACTGATGTTCCCTCTACCACCATGGTCGCTTGTTGCCTTCTCTCCTTCCATAAACCTATTGGCTATTTAATGCTTAAGGTATTCTTCTTCCTCTATAGTTCTCTATTAGATGAATTTTCCTTTCCCTTCCTGAACTTTTAGCTATTCTTATTCCATGGAGCTCTTCTTAGACTACTTTTATGGGGACTATTTATGAATTGCTCTCCCCCTGGGATGTTGCTTCTTATCTATTGTTGGTTGGATATTTGCGTTGCTTCCTAGAGTAGCTCCCCTTGAGACTATGATGGATTCATTATGTTATTGAGGTAATAGGATCCCCCTTTCTCTTTTCCTTCCATACGTTAGTGGGGTTCTTCATAATGTCTGCACTTCCCTTTGATTCACATTTTTGTCTGATTTGATTGGATTCCATCATCTGTCTAGAGTTCTTTAATGTATATGGAAGCTTACAGTCATTTTCTTTGTGACCAAGCTTGTGGCATGAATAACATGTTATTTTACCTAAGAAAGGTTGAGCTGATGTATGGCATTTTGTTCCCCTTTTTGAACACAATTTACATTCAATAGATTTATGTCAAAATTTATTGCATGAAAAACAGTAGCCATGGAAATGATTTCTGTACCTGGTGATATATTGTCTTCTTCGTTTGTTTTCTTGAGGTAGTCCTTTCATTGGCTGCATATTTAGTTGGTTGGACTGTATTTTCTTTGTCTTACAATATGCTACAACATGTCCAGGTTTGTGGCGGGAAAAACAAGTGATACTTCTCATAGGAGGAAAGAACCTCCTTTGACAACTTCTAAATTTATTCAATTCATATTCAGGAATGTATGAGCCTTTTTCAGCTGACTGTTTCTTCATTTTGTTCTTTTTCATTTGAGGTTGCTGCTTGTTTATGTTTACTTCATTTCAAATCATGTTCTTGCTGGATTCTACTTCTGGAGGAATATTTTGAGCTGCTTCATTATCCTTTACAACTTTTACAAAAATGATATTCCTGTTATCTTCTACCTTGAACTTACTTGTTTCTATTTCATAGCCTATCCCAACCTTTATGAGAGGAGATATATGAGAATTTAGAATTTTTTCCAACTGTTCATAGCTTTTCATTCGTGGAGTGTTCATAGATAATTCCCTTTGGGCGTTTTCTAGTTTCTTTCTCAGGCATACTACTTCTTCTTCCAATTTCTCTTGATCCTGATTTTTTTCTTTAATTTTCTTTATCATAATGTCTTCCACCTTCTTAGCTTCTTCAATTTCTACTTTCAACTGAACGAGGTTTTCCAAATATGGTTCTTCCTTTAAATATTTAAGGAGAATGTATTTCTGTTTTCTGCACTTGAGTCTAAGTCTGTCTATTTCCTCTAGGGCACTCCTTAGCTCCCCCTCAAGATCTACCTCACCTTCTTCCTCATCTTCCAGAAGGAATCCTTCAGGCTCTTCCTTGGCCATCAACACAAATTCAGAGGTTCCTTCTTCATTTGAGGATTCATCTAAGCTTTTATATGCACTGCTATCTTGTTGAGCATAAACCTCAAGCTCTTCCTTGGCCATCAAAATTAATTCTAAAGTTCCTTCTTCATTGGGGGATTCATCTGATCTTTCAGATGCATTGCTGTCTTGTTGAACATAGAATGATCTTCGATTAAATTTTTCCCCTTTCAGCCTATTGCTGAAATTGGTTTTCTCTTTCCCTCTTGACCGATTCTCCATTTTCTTATGAGGGAATTTAGATGCATAGTGCCCCACCCTTCCATAGTTAAAGTATTTAAATGGAAGTTTACCTTTGTATTTACTGTGCCTTTATCCAATCTTCTAACGGATTTGGCCTCTTCTTCATCTGGGCATGAACATGTATCCTCCTTCTCTTTCATGCACTTGTCTACCTTAAAGGATGTCTCCCTCACATTTGACTTCCCTTGTGGAAGTCTCATCTCATAAGTTGTCAAGTTTCCAGGCAATTGGATCATGGTCAAGGTTTCCCAGTTTGTTGTTTCTTCTATGGCCGAAACCTTAGGGTGAAACCTGGATGGTAAAGATCTCAATATCTTTTGCACTATCATAGATTCCTTAATGGGTTCTCCTAGAGTTATCATGCTATTCACAATTTCCACAAAATTTAAGAAGGAACTAGCTACATCTTCATCTTCATTCATTTTTACATTTTCAAACTGAGCTCTATAGGTTTGCAGTTTGGCCATCTTCACCTTTTTATCTCCCTCATGGATATTTTCTAATGTATCCCATATTTCTTTGGTAGTCTTACTATGCAATACTTTGATGAATTATGACTCACACAGACCACACAAGAGTGCATTCATTGCCTTTGCATTAGCTATAAAATATTGTTTGGCTTCTTTCTCTGTGTCAGTAACCTTTGGAGCATATCCATATTCCACAACAGCCCAAACTTCTAATCCTAGAGACATTATGTACGTCATCATTCATATTTTCTAGAAGGTATAGTTTGTGCTAATAAAAAAAGGGGTCGTATTTGTTCAACATCCTTCTTGGCTAGCCATCTTGGGGACCTAAGATATCATTCCAGTTGTTAAAATGATACATAAGGAACTCACTCTGATACCAGTTGTTGAACCCTTAGTTAAACTAGTAGGGGGGGGGGGGGTGAATCAGTTTAATACATTCATGGTCATTTAAAACTTATTTACACCTTAATTTCATGATCAACTTAATGTATAATGAACCAAAAATCTTAATATGTGAGCAGTAGGTATTAAGCAGATTAAATACAGAATATCAACACATAATCATCATGCACATAGACAATGGATATAAGTGGAAACCCATAAGGGAGAAAAACACATCTTATTATTGTTGTGATGCAAAGACAAGCTCTAACTCCCTCTCACCACTGATTTTATGTAGGCTCCAACCTACAGGAGGCTACTACCTCAAATTATGCAAGCTATAAATTGCAAGGAAGCTCTAACCCCCATCTATTTTCTGCAGGCTACAACCCACAGGAGGCTCCTACCTCAACCAACTCCAATTGGACATCTATCAAGCTACAACTTGAAATGGAAGCACCAACTCCCATGTATTTTTTGTAGGCTACAACCCATAGGAGGCTCCTACCTCAACCAGCTACAACTGGACATCTATCAAGCTACAAATTGATATGGAAGCACCAAATTCCTCACACTACGATAAAATCATATGTTGATTTACCTGGAAATTAGCTCTGTTTTACTCCTTCTTCATTGTTGTCCTTCCAGCCTTCAAATCTGCTTTATATCATCCCTGGATCTTCATAGCTTCTCTATCTTCTCTTTCTTCTTCTTCCACTCTCTAACCTCTTTATGCATATCACAGTAACATCATTTATAGAGATAAATTCATAGCTGTTTTCATTCCATAAGGGAATATGAAATGAACAGGTATGAATATTTTCCTTCCACCTTCTCATTTCCTCGTTCAACATTTTAGGATGTTACGACTCTATACATTCATTTTAGTATTTAATTGGAGTTTTTCTTTGCCTACAGAGACTTTCCTTTGTGTCACAAACATTTAAAAAAAAAAACATTTACAATTACAATCAATTATTTTACTCAGCCCTTTCAGTTTCTTAGCTTTACTGTGTGTTTGTCCTCTTATGCTTGCTATCCTTTTGTATTTTCTGTTTCTGCAGTTTTATTCCAACTTTGCTGCGTAATTTCACCTTTTGGCTCCAGCCTTTTCATTTGCCTTATTGCCGCGACACTGTTCTACGCGAGCTACTGGTCCTTTTTTATGTTTTCATGTCTTTCCTTGTAACCGATGGGGTATGACCCACATAAATCCATTTATACACACAACAGATTAAAAATCCGAATTTTATCAACATACATACGTTTTGTGATCAAACATCGCATATTAACATAACATACTCTTAGCAATCAAACATCACATATATAAAATACACAGAACAGGGCTATTGGGTCCCACAGTACCTTGAACCAATCACATTTCATCTCAAATACTTTCTCGTAGGTTTCCCACTCTACCGATAGCGATAAACCATAAACCATGCTATCTGTGATATGCGCTCGTGCGCGGTGCTGACATGTGGACTCCCTTTATCGCATCGCATCGTTTGATCCTTACTGCATCACAACAAAAACAACATACCATGAGATGTCTTGAAGTTAAACCCTATTTCTTGCGGGATGCGATGTTGTGCAAGGTTGACATGTGTCCCTCCATTTCTCATCGCAAAATTTAAACTTAACTTGCAGTCGCCTTACTGTTATCCAAAAGTGTTGCGATGTGCGGGTGAGGTCCACATCATCATGCCACATCACCTTGCCATGTCACCGCCACCTCACCTTGCCACGTCATCACAAATTACCTGCGATCTATGGGGTCGGGGCCATGTCATCTCCCATGTCACTGCCACATCATCACCATGTCATCGCCACATCACTGTCACGTCATCTTCACGTCATTGCCACGTCATCTTCACGTCACTGCGACGTCATCTTTACGTCATTGACACGTCATCTTTACGTCACTTCCAAGTGATCTTTACGTCACTCCCTATACTTCGCAGTTTACAACTTATAACCGTTTAACTTAGTGGTTAACCTATATTTTGTGTGATATGTGATATTGTACCATGCCAACACGTGTCCCTTCTCCACTTCACATCGCACACAAAATAACTTACCCTGCGATGGCCTTAACACTTGACCGCTAAAGTTTGTGATTTGCGAAATCACTCTTGGTGCAATTCGATCTCTGTTGTTCATCTCTCGTCTTCACTTCTGCGATATAATTCTGACCGTCTGCTTGCATCCCTTGGAATTCTTCAAATAATTCTCTGCATTAGTCAATTTTTCTGTTCTTTATACTGTCATGCTCTATAACTCTGGTTTCTCCATGTTGTTCCTCCTGAGCTTGTTCATGAGCTTTTCTTTGTTATTGAATCTCATCCCGAGTTATCACACTCGACATATACCTTTTCATACTGATTAAATCCCTATCTGTTTCTTGGCTCTCGCCTCTCTCTCTTGGGTTAATCATCTTTGTTTAATTGGCCTCTTCCTCTCGGCTCTTGCATCTTCCTGCTTCTACTACGTGTAAGATCTCTGGTCCTCGCTGTGTCTTGCAAATCTGATTTCCTTCTGTTGTGCGCTGAAGCAATTCACTGCCTCTGCTGTCTCTGCTTATTTGTTTCCTCTGCTGCCTTGCTGCCTTTGGTGCCTTCTTAGCTGCATTCACTACCTCTCTACATTCGCTGCCTCTCTACTTTTGTTGCGTCTCTGCTGCCTTTGGTGCCTTTGGTGCCTTTCTGCTGCCTTTGCATTATTCCTGGTTCAGGTGTTGCTCTTTTGTGCTCCTTTTCCATCAATGACAATATTTCCAACACAATGATGATGGGTGAACACATGGTGATGTACTCAGTCGAATGACACCCTGTTCCATCAGCCGCTGCAATTGTTTCTTCACCTCACTGCTTCTATACCATACTACATTTACAACCCAATATTTAGCAATGGGGAGTCTGGCAATAGATGGATCACATACTCCACTTATCTCTTATGTCGTAACCCTTGAGGCTCTCAGAACACATCCTTGTATGCATGTAACAACTCCTCAAATTGTTGTTTAGTGCACCCCTCCAGGTATGCCTTGCCTCTTATTAACTCCTCTTTAGACTAAATTTCTCTTAAAAATAATAAAACATACTTTTTTCTAGAATTGATCAATTTTTTGGCTTGGTTGGAACTTACCAGTGAAATTTTGACTTGCCTTTGTGTGCGTTGATGATGAACGATTTTCCATCCTTGACGGGTTGATATTGGTTAGATATCCTCATGAATATTGGATCACACATGTACATGTATGGACTCCCAAACATGACTGCACATACATCAAAGGAAACCACATCTAGGTCTACTTCATCAATAAAATTGACACTGATAACAATTCTAATTTTACACTATTTTGTTACCTTCAAATATGCATCCTTATTTACCCATTCCAATGGACATGAGTTTGGATGATCATGAAATTCAAAACCCAACTTCTTGACTAGCTCTGTTACAATGAGATTCATCAGTGATCCTGAGTCAAATAAAGCTTAAATATCTCTTGCTCGAACTGTATCTTTATATGGAAGAGTTTGGTCATTTATTTCTCTTCTTGTTGTTGGAAGCTACTTAGATTTGTCTCCTTCTGTACTGACATACAAATGATCTTCTCATCCACATCCGAGCTACTTTCAACTTGGTTGCTATAATCAGTGGCCATGAGATTCTTCTTCTTGTTACATTTCTCCTTGTTCTTCAGATTTAGCTTTGTATGCAACTTCCAACACTGCATATCTATATGGCCATCAATGTTGTAGTGGTTGCTAGGATCTTTGCACTGGTGTGTTGTGGTTTTCATATTCTTATCTTTTCCTCCTTTAGCTCCTTCTTGTTGTTCCTTCTGCTTCGATCCACTTGATTGCGCTCTCTTCAGGCCTATGTTCTCCTTGTACTATGCTTGTACACAAGCCTCATACATTGATTTGGTCTTGAAAAACATCAATTTCTCACACAGATGGTGGTGCATCCCCCTAGATACTTGAGGAGTACAATTGGGGTTTTTTGGAGAGATACCCAAAATTATAACCATCTTCCAGAATTGTGTGGTGTACTCCTGCACGCTTTCGCCCGATTTTTTCTTGAAGTAATGCCACTGGATCCACTGGTCCTCTACGTACCTAATGGGATAAAATTGTTACTAAATCAAGGCTTTGAAATACTCCCACTTAATCACTGGAGGTTCTCCCTGCAACCGCAGGGTTTCTGTGTGGCTCTCCCACCAAGTCAGTGGATGACCCTATAATTTCAACCTCACGAATGAGATCTTTTGTCCTTACTCAATTTGATGGACACTGAAATAAAATTCCAGTTGTTGCATCCAATGGTTTAGCTTCAAAGCATTGATATCCCCATGGTGTGACTTGATATCAACTTTTGATTCCATTTTAAACAGAGTTGTGATTGGTTCAAGAAACTCAAACTTGTTTTATCTCTCTTTCTTCAACTGGTTCTCCATTTCTCCCCGATATTATGATCCCCGTTCTTATTTTTTCTCTGCATTCGAACCCCCATATTCTCCAAGTATCAAAAATTTTCTATTCAAGGCCTCCATGAGGAGGTTTAAATTGTGGTGATACCTGTGACTTGTTGTTCCAGTTGTGTAAGAATCACCTTTGCAGGATCATGAGGTTTGTTTATAGATTCGTTGCCCATGATTAAGGTTTTACGATTTTCAGCCTTGTCGATCTAGATCACTACAATCTCCACAAAGTACCCAAAGGAACCTACTCTGATACCAAATTATCTATAAACTGTCGTGGATATTCCACTAGACAGTTCATCACAACATATCTAATAATAATATATTAAAACTCTGAAATTTTACACTGTTACAATTTTATTAAACTATAAATTTATAGATTTAACTACAACCAATGAATGCATGCGAATGGAAATTATGCCTAAAGTAGAGAGCGAAAAAATAAGCTCACACACACCTAAAATATAAGATATGTTTTCTCGGAAACCCTTTACGGAGAAAACCCAGCTAATAGGTGAGGCTTCTTTGCTCTCTTTCACTATCTGGAAATATGGTTGTAGGTACAAATAAGTAATGCCTGTGGCCCGTGGGCTGCTAGAGTGCACTGATCCTCTCTGTGTGCTCTAACTCCTTATAGTGGATGGAATGCATGCAGTCAAGGAGGAGTCATAATATCTTTAGTAATCAACAAGGAGGGTGAAGAAGAAAAAATCTCGGATGACTGTTCCGTTCATCACATGAATAAAGAAACCTTCAAGAATTCCAAAGGACCAAGGAAGAAGATAGACCTATCCAAGAATGAATGCTACAATTGTCACAAGATAGGTCACTATAAAAGGGATTGTCCTGAGAATCTAGGGAATAAAAAGAGGAACAAGGATCAAGAAAATTTTGTCAAGGAAGGTTCACCAAAGAAGAACAAGATGGAAGGATCTGAAGTCAAATATCTATTTGCTAGGAACTCTATCCCTTACATATCCTTCTACTCTAAATTTTAAATTGTTTCCCTTTATTCTTTTATTTTTAGGTTTAACATGCTTTGGAAAAACATTTGTGAATTTTTTTTGATGAAGTTATAGGTATCCATCGATGGGTTTAGAGGGGGCCCTGACCACCTTCGAAAGATAAGTATCTTACTCCTTGTATTACCTTTTCATATTTGGTTTTCATTTCTTGTTTAGGTATGTTTGTACTATATTATACTTACATTTCTTTTATATTTTTCTTTATTTAGAAAGGCTTGCTGATCTGCTCAATGATTATGAAGAAGGCCTCATAAGACAAAACATTGGAACTACAAGGTTTGTTAAGAAAAAAAAGGCATGCCTTAGACTATAAGCTTTTCTCTCTTCATGATAAAGATATATTCCTTCTTTTGGTAATCTATTCTTCATTAGTAACATTATTTTGTCTAGCCCTCTTGAATCATGAAGATTCTTGATCGGGTGATTTATCTTTAGATAAATATACCCTCCTCATGTCTTTGATCATTCTTGTAGAACCCTAAATATGTTATCTATAAAAACCTAACTTAAGGGTATGTTGATGATAATATGAGAAACCCTAGCCTACTTAGTGTTATTGGTGAAGACTAAGAAAATGTTATTTTTGGATGTTTGAAGTTTTGATGATTTCAAGTTTGAGTTTTGGTATGGTTATGAAAACTATAATATTTTAGGGTTGGATGGTGATGTCTCAAATCCCAAAACTTTGAGGTTTGGTAAATTAGGGTTTATGAGAAAAACCCTTATATTATCTAAAGTGATCTCCTAGGAATGAAACCCTAGGTATATGTTTGTCCACCTCATCAAGTTTTTTATATGTCTAACTTTAAAGTATTGATACTTTTTTCTTGGATATATGATGATATGATTGTGCATGATTATGAAATCCTATATATGTATATGTGCTAACCTAATTATTGGTGATCATAGTGTGTAAATTATAAGGTTTGTGTCCCTAGTAGAAGTTTGATATTCTAGGATATAATGTTATGGTTTCAAATATGATTTAGGAATTACAAAATGTTGATCATATTGTTGAAATATGATATTATGCCATGATTGATTGAGGCTTAGTGTCTCATATATACAGTCCATGGTTTGCATTAAATCCTAGTAGAAATCTTACATATGAATTTTGAAAGTTGTTAGATGCATTAAAACCCTTTCTTGGTTGAGTGTTGATGATGGAACCTAGGATTTGTAACAAATCACAAGCAGAATAAGTTGAAGTATAGAAGTATAGTTTCTTGTTGATTACATTGAACCTAAGTATAGGTAATTGATGTATAAAGTATAAAGCTTCCATTATTATATAATTCTGATATAGTTAACTTCATGCTTCCATATATGTATATGGTTTTACTTGTAGACTACGGTGTGCAAGTACATAATATTCAAAGATGTGGAAGATATTTGACTTGACGAATAAGCATGATATATGATGATGATTAAGATAACACTCATAAGAAGGATGGAAGCCATGAAATATTCTCCAATGTCAAAGAAATAAGTTGATCTCCCTAAGTTAAGAGGGAGTTGGGATAAAATAAAAGGGTACATCTCCCAAGTTGAGAGGGAGGGAATACTATAGTCATGATGAATACTTTGAAGAAGAAATTGGAGAATGAAATATTGAAGTACTACTGAAAGAAGGAAAACATGATTTGGTTATAGAATATGTTGTTGAATGTAAAGTAGGAAAGGAAGTTGTATGGCTGAGGAAAATTCTGTCAAGATTTGTTTGGGAAGCCTCTAAGTCCTACTATGATGAATTATTAAGAAACATCAAGATGTTTGAGACGTCGAAGGTTTGTGTTTACTTATGTATATTTGAAAGTTTTTACTGATTGGGGTTGTGTTTGTACAGGTAAATCTCTCAAATTTTTGATAGCATGTTTTACATGCTTGTTGTCACTGATCAGTTTGATCGTAAGAGATTTTTTGTTATCAATTTGTTTGATCGGGGAGGATTTGCTACCAATTTAAATAATTGGAAGTGTTGAGGCTTTGTTTTGTGAGCCATGTTGCTTGGGAGGACATTTGGCTGACACTATGTGTTGATGTATGGATCCCGAAGTAGGGAACGTGGCGTTGGTAATAGAGCTCCGACCTCAGATACACACATGGATCCCTGGGTTGATGGTTAGAAAATAAGCCTAATGGTACCTGGATTGTTTGAAATATTTATTACATCTTAGTCCCACCTGGATAGATTTCCCTGGTCAGGAATCTAGTCCGTGGCAATGTGAGTGCCTAAAGTGTTTGAGGATCTGGATAGATTACCCAAATTAGGAATCTAGTCCATGGAATTGCGGTGCCTAAAATATTCATGGTTCATGTGCTTTGAGATCTTCCTTGTACTTGCATATGTTTGTATGAATACATCCCTATTTAAGAGGGAGTGTTGGAGAATTAACTAGGTTTTTTATTCATAATTTTATTTGAGTCATTATGAAATGTATTTATCAATAAAAATAAAAATAAATTATTATTATTATGACTTATTAGAGCATGGGTTTCATGCTTCAGTCATCATGTTTTTAGGTCAAAGTCCCCATTGAGGACTTATAGGATTTATGTTGAGTCATTAGAGTCATTGTATATTTAAAGAGACCATTATTGGGCTTTTGGATCATGTAAAAAGAATTATTATTGAGTCAAATAAGTCATTTGTCACATCCACACCAAGTCGACCCTTACCTGTTCAAGTTGGACTACATGAAGGTAATTCGAACTCCAAAAAAGGGTATATATATAGTGCAATTTGATTCATTTGGAAGGCACTCACACACAAGTTTGATATCCAAGAGGAGGCAACATAAAAGTGTGATGTTGCAAGAAGGAGAAGAGAAATTGCAGGATCAAAATTTCTAGGGCATATATCTCTCTCACGTGTGGAGTTTGTGGTTTACTGCTACAAGATAGAAGTACTACATCAAGGTTGAAGTTTTTTTGCTACCTCAAGGTCGAAATGCTACTTCTTGGTCGAAGTGTTGCATCAAAGTTGAAGTTGTTGCATCAAAGTCGAAGCTGCTAGGTCGAAGTTTCCGTTGCTAGATATAAGTGTTGCTGCTACTACTGTTGTTCTAGGTCAAACAAAGTGCTAGAAGGTTATCATCTACAGAATAAGGGAAGGGCCGAATTTGTGGTTGGAGGAAGTTTTTATCTAGAGTCTTGGATTAGTCTCAATAAGAGTTGACTGGGTTTTCCCCTAGATAGGGGTTTTTCCCTGGTTGTCCACCTACATCTGGTGTCCTTGATCTTCTTGTTATGGTTTTGGTAATTTCTTGATGAAATAAAGTAAAATAAAAACACAAGAAAATTAATAAGAACATAAGAAATATCACAAGTGATTATCAACATAAGAAAATATTTCTGCCTTTTTTATTTTCCAACAAGTCCAACCTTTTAGTAGTCATTAAGTGATTAAATCAACATGAACGTGTTTTCTAGTGGGGGGGGGATGCATCCCAACAAGTGTGATACAATGGAAACAAGTGTACCTCTTGCAAAGATCAACATGTTAACAACACTATCTTAAAATAGAAGCTCCACTTAGGTTTGGACCTAGGGCGCATGACCAAAGGACTATAACATGTTAAAATCTCATCAATCCTTACAAAAATGATTGATCACCAAAGGTGTACATAGTATCCCTCAATATCCGACCCTTTAACTCAAACGTAGTGAAAAGTAAAACCACAAGGGTAATAATATCATCAAACACATTCCGTCTAGGTGATTTTATCATGTTACAATATCAAGTCATATCATCAAGGAAAATCCAACCAAGGAAAAGTGCACTACCACAAAACATCCTCTGACTGCATCAACACCATAAGAAAATAGAACAAGAGAAATGATAACCCATTCAATCATCAAGCATGCCCCCACCACATATTCGACAAAAAATGATCATGAAGAAAACTCTTCATAGTGACACAAATAATACCACATCACCATGCAAAAGTCACTAGGAAATTACAACAATAACATGAAACATCTACCTCCTAACACCATCATCATCTAACCCTTGGCGGAATAGAACCATCATCCAAGAACAAGATGTAGCACATTCAAGATAAGAATGCACATCATAATGAGATAGAATTCTGCATATCTATTAAATATGCCAATGAGGGGTGATCAACAAGGAAAACACGTGTAAAGGCCACCAAACTAGAAATCACAATAATCCAATCAAGGAGAGGTGAAGCTCCTCTAACCAAATACCTCCATGAAATAACTTGATGCAATCAATAGAAGGGGGTAAATGAAGATGAATCCCCCCCAAGTTGGTCCAATTCTCTAAGATACCAACTGAAAATCTCCATCAATGTGATAAAAATCACAAAGTGGAACCTTATAAAATATGTGTAACATATCTCACTCCATGTGTATATAGTACTATAGTCATTAATGTTGCAAATCATACATGATATAAAAGAACAAAAGAACTTGTGAAATGAATAACCCAATACACTAGACTCTAAGAATTAAATTTTGACTAATTGCAGTCAAATAAATTGAAAAATACCTATGAAATGAGCACCTGAAATTCACATGGATGAGTATTCAACATACAACAACAATACATATCATTGGCGATTAGCCGTTGGGAATCACCTTGTTCGGTCAAATTCCTATTGCAATCATTTGTGAAACAAGGTTAAAATGACTTTGGAAGGAGTTTGAGTTGGTATAAAGTCATCCATTGGACCTCAACCTTTATTGACAGGTGCGATTTATTTTAAAGTACGATCAAACTCCTCAAGTTGAACCGAGTATAGATTCTGTTTCAAAAGGTACATATATGAATTGTGAGAGAGAAAATATGAGATGACAATTATAAATTTTGAAGCCCTTTACCTCCAAACATACTCATGAGTTCAACCTTTGTTTTACTCTCTACAAGCCATTTGACCATGATATCTTTCCTCTATGAATTCAAGTGCCAAAAAATGTTGTAAGGTTATTATCAATTTACCTTGGAATCCTAGTAGTTTTACTTCATTTTACCTGTCTCGAGCACAAATTTTCCTCCTTTCATGGCTTGTAACGTTAGCCTATGTGAAGATCCATCTATTCTCTAATATTTGATTCATTTAAAGAAATGCCTATCTGTAGCCTGAATGTTTCGTTTAGAAACTGTTTGTATGTTGCATCCAGTTATGTCCAAACTATATTTGCAAAAAATATTCTATTCTATAAATTTTTTGGCTTGTTAGTTCCATCATTGTATATGAGAACATGGTTGAAATCTTCACTCACTCTTCTAATAAAATATTCTAGTTTCCTGTTGTGTTAGTTAATGTTCTTATTTACATATTTTCCTTGAATAAGAATGCATATGATGTATACATATTCTGTAAATTATGCCATAAAATTCTAGTCACATACCATTATGGCTGGGGCATTTTCCTAACTGAAAGTCGACT
The DNA here is from genome assembly GCA_034641835.2 of Pinus albicaulis. NCBI lineage: Eukaryota > Viridiplantae > Streptophyta > Pinopsida > Pinales > Pinaceae > Pinus > Pinus albicaulis. The sequence continues at coordinate 839,189,747 of CM076575.1, forward strand.
GCTAAAACTAGAAGGGTCTGGAAAGTTTGGAGTCTGATTGCGGAAAAACCAAGGTTATATTGTAATTTATTTATTTTTCAAATTTTCGTTAACTATAGAGATTATTGTTACTGCTCTCTCAATTTTGTATCAGGTAAAACTTCTACTTTGAAAGGGGTTAATGAATTTTTGACTTCGAGTTTATGAATCACATCATGGAGACAATAATCTGGTGGGTTCTACCCAAGGTGCTTGTCAAGTTCTGTCTTCTAAGAAACATAAGGAAGAGATTGAGAAGAGAATGACATTGTTGAAAGGAGGGCATGATATTAATGCATTTAATCACATCTGCCTATGCAATCAGGTTCCTCTCTTACATTTTAAATATTATGTTCTTACTTGAACTATGTAACGATGACAAAAAAATTATTGGGAAATTTGGATTATTTATTCTTGACCTGTTGCACTAAAATTTATATATAACAAATTTGAACAAGGAATTTGATATTTTAAATAGAAACTAAAGAAGAATTTCATGCTAGAAAATAGTATTTGTTATTGAAATTTGGTGGAACTTACTGGATTAGAGATTAAAATGCAATCTAACTCTTGGAATATGAAATACTAAAATCTCTTTGTAGGCTAAAGGATATGGTCACTAGGAATTTTATGATGTAAATTCACTTTGTTTTGTGGAGTATTGCATACATGGGTCCATCTTTAGTAGTCAGGAAATAAGCTTTTGTTGGAACTGTAAATCGTCTATTTAGTTCTCAGAGTAAGCTAACATTGTAACTTTGGTTGTTAATTTAGACTAGTGCAATTCAAACAATTTAGAGGGCAATAGTAGTAGCTAACCTTGAAAATATAAGTTGCTTGACAGAGTTATGAAAGTGGTAGCAAGTTGATTTTTGTCTAGAAACAGATGGGATTCGAACTTATGTGGTTCAAAGTATCTTGCACCTCTAATCTGTGATTCCACTGCTGCCTTAAAATTTGAAAGTTTCATTCCATTGTTATAGCATTGTTTTCATTAATATTTTATACTGAAAATATCTTGTTTTATCTATATATCTCTATAGAATAAAGGGTTTTTTTGTAAATATAAATGGCTCACAATAGCCAGGCCTCTAGATAAACATAGCCAATGGCCACAGTTGGCAGCCTAAACCTCAAAAGCCCTTCGTGCTGCAAGAAATTTCACCGAGGTTCTTAGCTTGTTCTAGTCTGGTTTTAGACAATAATTTGAGAAAATTTTTAACAGTAATGATAAAGAAAATAGAATAGGTATGTAATTAGAGATCTATGCTCCACTTGACTCTTTAACATCATTTAAAAAGTATAAAAGTTGGCTCTTGAAATTTGAATAATAAGGGAGTCTCTTAGCTTGTTATAAACTTCTAGTCTAGTATTGTATGATAAGATTTTGACAAGATAGGAAAAGAGAAAAAGAGTCAGGTCTTCTAATTCTCAGTATTTGCTAGGTATTTTTACTGACTAAATTTTTTGCTTTGGATAGTCTCATGTCTAGGTGAGTTTTTAACAAACGATCTTGCAACTTTTCAATGGATAGAAATTTGGTAGAAGCTTGAATCAATAATGAACAGGTTGGCCAAGAGAGAATAGTTAATACCGGCGAGTTACCATCTTATTATTTTCTCCCCCGATGAAAGCAAATGAATGGAAATAATACATTAATAATAAACATTAAATGGGCTAGAGAAAGCAAGAGCAGAAGGGGCAATGAAAAAGAGGAATGAAGAAATACAATGACTTTGTAATTATATTATTAGTTTAACATGGATAAGTTATTTTATATTCATGTTTTTGTCGTTTTCCTTATTTAAACTATGCAAGCCTCTTAGATAGGAGAAGTTCCATTTTGTTGGAGAAAGTTATTCCGAAGGCATGCAAAATGATATTATAATAAACTACTTAAAATATTTTTTCAAAATGTCAGTGAATTATGCGTAGGGTAATATATCATCCATTTCCATATGCATGCATATGGCCGTAGGAGTCAGGGAAAAAACACCCAAGTTCTAATTTCAGGCATAATCCGCGCAAAGAGTCATTATGCTAATAAAATGAAAAAGCTTGAAGGAGGCCAACAAAATATGGTAAGAACTATTTCATCACAATTTCCCAGTTTTCTTATGACATTAGTTACTCAGTACACTTTGAAAAGTACATTATCTAATGACCTAAATGTTTCATTTAGATTAGTGAAATAAAATATATAACTTGTGAACTCTTTTTAGATTTGTTGTTGTAAAATTTTGAGATGTTTCATTAACATCAAAATTTGTTAGTTTTATTATGATATGTTAATTAGTTAGTACACTTCGAAGAGTACATTATCTAATGGGATAAACGTTTTGTTAAGATAAGATAAATAAAATAGAGAACTTTGTGAACTCATATTAGATATACTACTGTAAATTTTGGAGATGTAGTTTCATTAAAATTCATTGATGAAAGCTTGTGCAGTATTTTGATTTTTTATCTCTCTAGAATCTCTAGTTTCTCAAGCTAAATTTTATACTCATCTATATAGTTTAGCCGCCAAATACATATGCAAATTGCATTTATTAAGTAGACAAACAAGTAGGCTTCTTGCTCTGTTTATTTTTCCTCTTTTAAATACAACTATCATGGTCACCATATCAAGAAAAATCATTGATCTTACTAATAACAATTTTGATTGATAATATTGCAAGGTCCTTTTAATGTAGTATTCATTTTAGTTATGTGTTGAAATTGTTTACTTAGTTGCGACTATATTATAATGTTATTTTGTGCTCACCTTTAATTATCTTCTATGTAACTTTTGTCTGTTAAAGGTTTCAAATCTATGTGGAGTACGTTATATTTCACAATTACCATCCATGATAACAACAATTCTTTCATATTAAACAATTAAAGATTAAATGTCATTTTGCTGCCTTTCTTAGTATGGTGGGATTCAAGTATATTGTTTATAGATTTAGAAACTAGATATTGGGTTTTATTTGCATGTTTTTGGTGCTGCTAGTTCGTGTCTTGCATTTATTTATCTCTGTGATAGTTGCGCTCAGATGATATATGTTAGCTTTTATTTTTTGATTTTATAGTAGTGGCCTTGCACTCCCTCTATGTATCCTTATGTACTATGCAATTTCGTTGGCTTACTTCTGGTCATTTGTTGGACATTAATGTACTAATATTATATATCTGCTTGGTAGGTATGCAATTCAAGAAATATTTCTTTAGAAAAAGATTTGCTTATTCTTACTGTTCTACAAGCATTCCATTTTCATACAGAGGAGTGCTTTCAGACTCATCGAGGAGCATCTTTTCAGTATTTTGCACAGGTATTCTGGTGCTGATGTGTGGCCATATTTGTCATTTGTGTAGCTTTGGATCTCTGTTGGCATTTTTAGAATGGATGTTTTTTTATTTTATTTTATTTTTGTTTTATATTTATATATTATATACCAAACATGTGCATGTTACCCATTGAATTTGCATATGAGCTAATGATTTCCATATACTCATATCAATGTGACGTTCAGTGAAATATGGATTGCAAATTTGCATGTTAGTTGCTTTGAAGTTTCTTATCTTCTTTCAGTTGGTAGAACATGTGATACTTTTAGTCATAGTTATTATAAGTGGACCGATCATTGAACTGGTAGATACCTTGGACAGTGAACCGGTCAAAATCAGACGGAAACCGGTAAAAAAAATGGACCAAAAAACAGGTCAACCAAAAACACATAAAATATTCAAATTTCAAAGAAAAAACATATATATTCATATGCATCCACATGAATCCAAACCATTTATACACAAATAAGCAAAATTTCTCATTTATATAGAATGTAAGGGTGCATATAACCAAAATGGCAAAAAGTGCAATCCATCTGTACATCGAAAATACATCAACAAACAAGCTCCACATGGTCTCTTGCATCCAAAAAAATTATGCTACAACAAATAGTTACATATCATAAACATCATTACCTATATTGGGATAGGCTTTGTCACCAATATCACCCTCTAATAATTAAAATAAGATAGAAAAAACATAGCATGTCAAGTCAAGATTTTGTTTGAGTGATGAATACTTTTTTCAATAGGCTCATGATAAAGGAGTTTGAAAATGAATTCCACTAACATCAAGGTACATAGAGGGAATGGTGCTCTCAATTAAATACTAGTTACATAACCTCGTACATGAAAAAATCCAATGTAGCTGTTGTAATCCCTCCAATCCTGAAATCCTAGAAACTTGTTAAGTCTGCTGGATTTTGAGTGTGTCTGCTGGATTGGAACCAACCTCAAATGTCTCGATTCATTTCATGGTAATGTTAAATATTTAAGTAAAATGATGAATTTCCATCAATAATTTACTTTTACTTCAAGAATTTATATTACCATGAATTGCATAGAATTAGTGGGAAATATAATCCTGTACTAGGATTCTGCTGTCATAAATCATTGTTTTTATGAAAATAAATATTGCGTTCAAAGGGTCCTTGACAACAATGTACAAAATCGACCAGTCCAATACTGAACCAGACGGTTCATTGAAAAAAGGTCGGTTCAGTTATGAACCGGCAAATTCTTGGTCGGTTCGGTATTGAATCGGAAAAAAATGGTTTAGGTCACCGGTCTGACCGACTGGTTCGGTTTGGGCCAGTCTTTATAACACTGTTTTTAGTCGATTCATTATTTCCCAAAAGAAATTGGGGGTTTCTCTTAATTTATTCCTTCTGTCGATGAACCACATAGGACTCTACAATCCTTAGAGATTCTACCATGAATCATATAAAAATTAATCTAAAATAGCATGTCTTTTACACTTGAAATGGGTACAATTACCAGACTCTTGTCAAGAGAAACATAAACACGTGGAAATGTCCATGTGTAGCTTAATGCTCTCCTAGACAGAGCTTATATGCTATTATATACAGAGTTGAATAAAAGCCTTCAAACAAATCCTTGTCTTAGGGCTCTTAAGCAACATACATTTAAAATTTGATCTTCCTTGTTCTTGGATATTGCATGAACCCAAGTCCAGCTTCAAACCCATGTTAGAGATACCATCCACTTATTTGTTTCTTTCCCTGTAAATGTAACGAAAAAAAATGAATTAAATCTTGTTTTGAACATTCATATCTCTTCAAAAGAAAGACTTAAAAGTAATTGTCCAGATTTTTGATGCCCATAATCCACTTTATGGCCACCATAGAATCATCAAAATTATGAATTTCAGAGGTTTATTTTTCCACACAGTGGATGAACAATAACCTAACAACCATCAGTTCAGAAAAATTGTTGGAAGCCCCTATTAGACCATCTTTAAATTTTAAACTATATGGATCATTCACATGAACTATACGTGTAACTCAACATGCAAAGGGTTCGCCTATATGGGCCCCATCAAAACATGCCTAATCTCTTGCTCATAAATGCCTTTTTATATGAAGATTTTTCCAGATGCTTAGGAATTTCCATACTCATTTTCATATCAAACACCTTTACTATAAGGAACCAAGCCCTAGGCCACATGTTTAAGTAACAATAGCTCGTCATCTTCTTCATATTTTTCTTGGAATACTCCATGTGTGAGTGGGTCATGATAGTACCCAGTCTTGTGATTTTTGTCATTAGAGGCCGATAAGTATATATGTTATATTATAGGCAACTCCCTTATTCTATTTGATATCTGAGTGAAAATGTTGCAAGACCATTTTATTCCATTTTAAGTGCTTTTGTTTGTTGAAGCTTCCTTTGGGTTTACAAATATTGAAGAGGTTGATGATTACTGTAGATGATTGTTTCCTTACCAATGAGAAAGTGCATCAAGAATGCTTATAATTTTTTGATAGAGGATAGTTCAAGCTTCCACTTGAAAAGAGTTTGGAATGGTAGTAAACCAACATCCATCCTCACTTAAGAATGGCTCACATTAAAAACCTTGCGTCGACTTCAATCTCAAAGGATTGCCTATAATTAGGTAGTGCCATAATAGGTGAATTGTTGATTTTTGTCTTCAACACTAGGAAGGCTTCTTGTTTTGTTTTAACCCAAACAAAGGCCTTGCTACTCGAAGGTAAGGCACGTAAAGGAACTACAACTTTGGATAAATATGGTACAATATTCCTAATTTGTTGGTATGCAACTACAAATCTCCTTACTTCATAGATAATTGATTGTGTTGATCAATTGAAAATGGCCTCATCTTTCTTTGGATCAATATTCAATTCTCTCCCCCCCCCCCCCTCCCCACCCCCTAACAAGTTAACTCAAAGATACCAAGTTGGCCTTGGAAAATTCACATTTCTCTAAGGTAAATGCAACTTGAAATTGTTAAATTTCAACTCCATGGTACACAAATTCTACATTAAAAAAAATTAACCCTAAACCTAGGTATGTTAAAATTCGAAAGGTTCAATCAAAACAACAATAGGTTTACTAAAGAGACTATGAAAAGTGGAAACACACTAAATAGGTTCACTCAAAATTGTATCAATCTTCTATTTCAAATTGTAAAGTAGAAAAATACAAAGATTGTGTTAAAAAACTTAAATTTTTCAATTGACACAATGGTGCACTATGCATCTCTTATACGGGATATTAAAAATAAAGAGAAGATACAATGTCTTTGATCACACACATGAAGCACCCTAGGTGACTTAGACTAACCCTAATTGTAACCCACTTATCGTGTCGTTGTGCTTGGAGAGACGTACCAAAAATAGTGTGCACAAATTGGATGATAGTTGTTGCATGAATGCTTGCACACTCTTTGGATTTGTGTCCTCATTAATTTCTCATGAAAATTCCCTCATTTCCCTAACGATTTGCACCCTACTCCAATGATAATAATTGCATTGAAAAAATACTTTGAAATATAAAACTAACAAAAATAGAATTGTTGTTTCAAAACATAATTGGAGAGGTTGGTGCATGCATGTGCCTTCATTGACTCTCTCCTACATAATTCTAGCACTCTTTTCAGGCACATAACATTAAAACTTCACCATGATTAGCTAAGCTCTCATGTTGTCTAGAAAGTAGAACCAAGTTTACTCTGTTAGATGTGCTACACCATCAAGGATTTTTTATATATGCTCATTGTGCCTAGTTGTAGGAGAATAACAATCTGAGCAACTAGGTAAAGCTCTTAATGCTCCTATGCGAAGAAATAATTCACCACCAAATTAAGTCTCTCCCTTGACATTTAGAGTGCATCAAAGAACTTTGTCAAAATGTTCGAATATGAAGGAGCATATTTTATGATGATGCATAGTGTGAATGCGTATTGGATTAATGTTAATTTTGCTTCCACTATTTATCTTTTAAAATTCAAGAAATGTTTTTTATTCACTAGATTTGTAGTAAATTAATTCACAATAAGAGAATTGTGACTAAATGATAAATTGTCATTTGTTAGGGTTAGAAATTAACACTTTGTATGGAAAGCTTCACACAGACCTTGAATTATGAAACCTATGAGTGGAATGTGACATCCACATTATTTTTCCACCAAGGGATTTGAAATTTTGAAATTCTTCCAGATTTGCAATTTGGGGCATCAATACAAGCACGAATAGATTGAATTTGCTCCAAAATCCTCTTAATTGATCCTGACTTCAAATGACTTGAAACTCTTTTAGGTGTTTGATGTGTCATGCTAGTGATTCCTCAATCCAATTTTTGTTGACAATAGTCCCTAGGCCTTTATGCGCACAAAGACTCCATGGCACCCAGAATATTAAAGCGTTAAGATTGGAAACCTTGTCTTTTAAAGGCTTGAGATCCTTGATACAACTTTGAAATTGTTGAAGTTACAAGAGTGTAAACCTTGTCTTTCAAAGATATTGAAACTCTTGATATGGATTTGAGAGAATTGTGCTCAAATACCGTATAAGGATAACACAAGCACATAAAGAGAACCAAGATTGCATTGATAATGAGAAAGAAAAAGCTTCCTTATAAAGACTTACACGTAAATTTGAACTCACGCCATTGTTTTATATTAGATATGAAAATAATAGACATGATGGCATATTTCTCAAACCCACTCTAGAACTATCATTGGTATGCATTGCTTCTCCTATTTAGATTAGAAAGAAGAAGGGTACAATGAATCTATACATTATCTTTATCGAAGTAATCATTTTATGAGATGGTCCTTTTCTTATGCATTTGGGTTAAAAATGTTTCTGATGAGATCCTTGAAGGTTACCCATTTTGTCACTAGTGGCTCATTCCACAACTCTAGTGTTTCACTTAGCTCTCTCACCACATCAATGCATGAATAGAAAAGCTTCAATAATACAAGATTAATTTTCTTCTTAGTATTGTACCCAAATATATCAAAGTAAACTTGCAAGGCATTGAACCATTTAATTATGGTTTCTTCCTAAGTTTAACTCATAGAATGTAAAGTCCCAAGATAATTTTCCTCCTCTAAGGTTAAGGTTTTTCAATAAATCAGAATAGTCCATTCACCAATAATTCACACTTACATGGACAATTACAAAAACTTTCCACAATAATATGATTCCTCAATAAATCAAAATCAATTAGGGCTGACTGCCGCATGTGCATAAAATGATTCAATCAATAGTTTATCTATAAGCGATAGTCCAACACTGTAATTGTTCAATACAATGTATTACTAAACTGATAGAATTTTCTTCTTTAACTATAACTTTTCTGTTTTGCGTCCACTTGCTCGAAGTCTCCCTAGTAATAGATTTAAATAAAGATACCGATTAGGGCTTATGCTATCCCTATTATAATCTGAACTTGTGCCGAGTCCACATACACTCGAATGTAACATCCACTACCATGTAGAATGCTCAACGACTGTCCTACTGTCTTCAGAGGAGTATGTCGACTTAAGTGGGGCTGAATTGCTTCGGGCTGACCCTAAACCCACAGACTTCTGTACGGTTGAAGGAGGGACCTTGCTAGCCCTTGTTGGTTGCAAAATCTCAGAGGGGCCTGTAGATAAAATACCTTGCGGAAGATGCGGCCTTGTGGCCTTGCAGTTCCTGCGACATTGCGACGATGCGACTACTGCAGCCCTCAACCCAGATTTTTGAAAATGCCTCTCGTACTAGCTTGAAAGGGATCAATTCATAATCAAACACATTTGGTTAGGCAAATAATCGTTGTCAATGAAATTATTCCTACAATTTTAGCGCCAGAACTATCCAAAAGAATTTCATTCCGTTTCAGAAGGTTTTCTTCTCTACCACAGGTGGACTTGACACGGTTTGGATCTCAAAAATTTCGATCTGATTAGGCGTTTTCCTTAGAAAGTTTCAACCAAATTCAAGTGATTTGATTTTCCTGGCCACAAAATACTCGACTACTCTTTGATAGAGGATCCCCGTTTGCCAGAACAATAAACAAAAGACGAAATAGGTCGACTTCACTGCTTCCTCATATAAATTCTTCATGTTGCTGGAACAAAGAAAGGTGACTGGGTAGAGTGGGATCACTTCCACCGAAACTAGTCAAAGAAGAAATGGGGTCATAAAACCCTCAGAGCCTCGTGCACAAAGAAATTAGAGACAAATAATTCAATCCAATGATGCCTCAATTGATTTTAATCTTCTTTTCTTTAGGTTTGATAGACTAAAGATTGGTCTTAATGGACATTAACCACCACCATCATCATCATCATATTTCTTTGAGGGGATTCTCCTTAATTAATTGCATTGGGTTAAAAAAAACCCAAATTTGAATTTTTTTTGCCTCAACTACTGCAAACCTGCTCTTTCTTGTCCAAATACTGGGAATTTTGGGATTTTCTTTTTTATCCAAGAATATCCCCTACGGGGATCGATAGGCTACTTTGTGTCTCGGTACAATTAATATCCCGGGGACATCACATAGAGTCAACTTTTAGTCACATGACCTTTCATGTTTGAGGGAGGAATGTTGTGAGATAATATCAAGGAATGTTTGCATTGCCATATTGCAATCATTACTCACCTTTTGCGACATGAATTTTTGTAATGGTTTATAATTTTTTTTTCAATGTCATTGGTCACCCAACTTAGATATTATTCCTACAATAATTTGCAAAACACACATTTTGTTTGCTTTTTCTTTAGATACTAGGCATCTTTTTAATTTTATTGTGTGCAATCTAGCCCATAATTTGGCTTCCAAAGAGTGATGAATGTCAAGGTCACTATTAATTAATCCAAAGTCAACTCGTAATCAACCCTTACTCATTGATCACCTCGTGACCAAAATACATTTTTTTGTGTTGATTACAAATTGTTTTTCAACGTCACCCTTCTTAGTGATTCTTTCTTCAACAATGTTAAGAACATGCATTTCTTTTTTTATATATTATAAACTAGATATTTAATGAATGCCTTTGTTGGGATGTCCTCTTATTTTATTTAGGAAAATATAGCACATAATTTTGCTCCCAAGGCATGGTGAATTATATTAACTTCAATATTTTTTATATTGGCCTTACGAGATTGAATTTCCTCATCACGATAATTTGGTTGCATATTTTTCCAGAGCCTTGTTCAAGCTCCTTGACATTATGGTTCTTATGAAAAGTAGCTATGTAGAGAAACTATATATTCAATTGATAACCTCTCACCTCTAGGGAATCCATTTTTCATTTCTCCCTTGGTCTTGGAAATAGGCTCTATATTATTTGGATATCCTAAATAGATGTAAGGTATTATAAGTAGGACATAATAAGTAGAAATTGTGTTTTTTTTATGCACATTTTGAGAGCCCTTTCAGAAATGGATAGTGTATTAAGCTAATTGACAGAGAGTTAACTCACCCAACACTTACACTTACACTAGGCTCACTCCACTGAACCATAGTTTAGAGGAGCCTTGCCCTTTTATTCATTTTAGGGAGATCTCGACGTTCAACTTTTGGAGGAATTAAGTGTTGTTATCTCTATGTTCCTAGTGTCTCAACATGTAACACTTTGATCCATTATCTCTTTGTTTGCATACTATGACACTGATTTATATAAATAAGAAAATGAGCCCTTGGAAGCCTTTTGTATGCCTTGTAGAAGCTCTCAAATGACAAGTACATGTTGTCAATTTGAATTCTACAAGTAAGAAAATGAGTCATTGGAAGCCTAGTACAAGTGCTCTCAAATGCCAAGTACAAGGATCTTGAAAGTTTTCATTTTATCATTGCTTTTTAACATGCAAAGATCTTGATTTGTTTATCTACTTTCAACAACCTTCTAACACAAGAAAAATTATTTTTCACTATTCTTATTTAAATCCTACTTATTTTGTTTTCACTAATTCCATGGATTTGTTTAGAAATTTGTCTATCTAAAAATTGAATATTGACCAATTAAAAATACCCATTAGAAAGCAGGGATATAATTTAATAATTTTATTATTTTCATCTATGTAATTAATGCTTTCAAACCTTTTAGGAATGTGCGTTGCATATTTAGGAGCCATTGAATTCAACATTTTAAATTTTCCAGCATTGTGTTATAATTACATCATAGATATTGTCATTGATATGATAGATACATCGTAGATATTGTCATTACATAAGACAAGTAGAGGGTCTTCATTTTTAAGTGAAATATTATATTTTGTCATCATGTAGCATATTCTCTTTTTTTATTGGTACAATTTATCTTATTGTTTCTTTTTTTTTAATTGGTATAATATATCTTATTGTTTTTTCCTTATTAGTAACCCTTTTCATGTTTCTGTGAACTCTTTCTTCTACATCCTACATGTATCCCCCAAAAATTTAATAAACTTTAATAAAATGCAACACATTGAAAGACTTGAACCCTTATATGAAATATTACTTATTGATTCTTAGTCTTTTCAATCTTTCATCCATGATTCACATTACTGCACAATGGAGATCTTAGTGCACATTGACTTGATCTTTACATGTTTTTTATTATTAAATATATAGGGATCACAACTTTACTATTGTTGTATTTAATAAGTATTTTCTATTTGTTAACCTTTTTCTATGTTTCTTTAATCTTTGATTTCATTTTACCTTTTATTTTCTAAGTAATCCCAACAAATAGGAGTGTTTCCTCTCATAAATTTTATCTTACTACTAGATTTCAATGACATTGAAATTACATAATGAGTTCATAACATTATTTCGAGTCTTTTTTTTCTTCTTTGCAATTTCTTAAGTAAGAGTAGTTTTTAGAGTTTATTTCATATAAGGCTATTTTTCTTTATTGTATTTTGTCTTGTTTCCTTGTAGGTTTATCCAAATGTCAAGTGTAGGTAGTTGTTCGACATCCAAAAAGTGCTGAATCTACATACTTTTGAGTAAACCCACACAACAAAAAATTAAAAATACATGAAAAAACATATTTATTTCAAGAAACACATTTTTCCATGTATTTTCAATAAATTTTTTTTAATCATTCAGTGTGGGTCTATTTAAAATTAGGTAGAGTGGGTACTCGTTGGAATCTGACAACTTTCTACACTTATAATTGAATAAATTATAAGGAGATAAGCCGAAAATATAATTAACAATGTAGTTTCCTCTAATGATTTCAACAACAAATGTGATTGTAATAGTAATAATTTTATTTGCATATAAGATATTTTTTTACATTTTCTTGAAAATATTTCTTAATAATTCTACCAATGCTAAGGTTATTTCCTCTTTTGCAAATGAATTAATGTATGCCTTGCAATGATTTGTCTTCTCTTAGTTCACAAGAGTAGTCTTGTTCTTCCCTAATATCCATCTCCATCATTGCATTCCTTTTTTCATTTAGGTAAGTGCTTTCGGAAGTTTTGTTATTGCTTTCTTTTTATTCATTTAGGCAATTGATTTATGATGCTTTGTTATTGCATTCCTTTTTAGCATTTACGTAAGTGTTTTAGGATTCTTTGTTCTTGAGTGAGATTATTAGATTGGGTCAAATTGTACGACATATTGATGTTTTTATAACTCTCATTATGATGCTTTGTTATTGCATTCCTTTTTAGCATTTAGGTAAGTGTTATAGGATGCTTTGTTCTTGAGTGCGATTATTAGATTGGGTCCAATTGCACAACATATTGAAGTTTTTACAATTCTTCTCCACTTTCTCTTGTGGACTTTGCCTAAACAATATACCTCTGTAGGGAGCCATGTCAATCCTATTCCCTTGACTTTTAGTGTTATTAAACCTCCATTTTCTAGTCACTTGCATCTCCACATGTACATGTAAGTAATATTTATTATGTCAATATTTATTATGAGCAAATCTGTTTACTCTTGTCTCACCTTCTCGAAATATAAGCAACAATTTAAAGAGAGATCTTGTATACAATATATTGCTTTTGTCTTTATTTCTTTGTGATATTATTATTTTGTTATGACATGTACAGTTGTATTTAGTGTTGTATATTCATTGATTAAAATAAAGTCATTCACTTGACCTCATTAATCTAGAGTTGCATTCGTTGTTTAAATGTTTTATATTCAATAATCATCATTTTCACAAGTTTTTAATTAAACCCAATAAACATATTTTAATTGTATTATATTAAAATTTGAATTGAATGATTAATTTTTTTGAAATAAATCACAACAAAGTAATTTAAATGTAGATTAATTTAAAAAAAAAATTCATAAAACTATTATGTTTTTTTTAAGCATAGTGTATAGGCAAATTTAATTTAAATTTTGTATCCATAATATAAGAAGAAAATTGGTTTTTAAACAAGAAGAATATATAAAGATTATTTAATTTAAATTAAATTTATTTTTTTTATTTTATCTATTAAGAAAAATTCTAATTTTATTAGTAAAAAAATGATTTTATTTTAAAAACCATAATTTTATTTACATATAATCACTATCCATAAAAACATTAAATACAAAGAAATACAAATTATATATACAATGATGTGTAATATGTAATCAAATTAATATATTTATAAATAATTCAATTATATAAATTCAATTAAGTTAAAATTATGAAATTTTAATATATGAAATATAATAATTTTAAGTTTTAAATTTATATATTTATAAAACATTTTTTAATGTAAATATTTGTATGATTTTGTTTTTGTTTTTTAAATTATGTAAGTTTTGAGATGATTGGCATGTTTAATTTGTTTCTTAAGTAGTTGTTACTTAGGGACATTTAAGCTATCAAAACCATTCAAGGATTGCACTCAGTATGGACTATCTATGACCTTTTTACTACAAAGTGCTATAGCAAAACACCATGTTATTATTTGTTTTACACCTCATAAGCATTCAATATTTTTATGTTATTTTTATTTTTAAAATGGAATTGTAATTTTATACGATATTTAAAATTTTCAATGTAAATGAATACTTTAATTAATATTTAAATTTGTGATTTCTAATTAGATGGATAATTTTAATGTTGAAGTGATGTATAATTTTAATGTTGAAGTATTTGATTTTTATTTATGAGGATTTGTGTAAGTATTATAAAAAAGATTATAATTTATATATTAAAAAAAATTGGGTTTATAAAGCATTATTATAATTGTTAATTTTTAAATAAAAAATGATTAAATCATAATTATTGTAACAATTTTAAAATATTTATATAATATTTGTAATTTAAAATTTTAATTTAATGTAAATAATAGTATTTTTTTTTACAACTATTGAATGTATTTTTTTATGGGATTGAGTTTAGTGGGATTGCCACCATATTCATGAGCATAGTACAACTATTTATAAGCCTTGATTTTACTGAGTTTTGAATTTGGGTTTGACTCTTATATTGGTTGACAAACACTTTAACACTTTCTGATGCTAGACATCCGCTTCCACCATTTCCACCATTCAAACTATTTCTTTAAAAATAATTATAAGTTCAAATCCAAACCATGTAGAAAATATATACCTTTACAAAAGATTGAATTTTAACAATATATTTCATATACATTACATCATTATTAATATTATTATACATTTTTTAAAATTTCAAAAATTATTATTATTTTAGATATCATTTTTTGGGATTCAACTGCGTTAAGTAAGTCATTCAACTATAACCATTTCCATGAGAGGTAGTCGTAACTGACTAATTTCTCATGATTTTTGAATAGTCCACTTAGCACTCATTGCATCGGGTGATGCTCACAGGGGTGAAGAAGTGAGATTTAAACTAGTGAAATGAATCACATAGCGTCAATCATCACTTCCGGGGCTTACACCCGGTAACTAGGACTTCCCACGAGGTCACCCATCCTAGATCGCCTTTGACTCGAGCACGCTTAACTGTGGAGTTTTCCCCACAATCAAGTCCACTTAGCTTGCCACCCCATTTGCAAAACCTTAGCAAGTATTGTGCCTCATGAACCATTCAAGTAGAGTTCCCTTTACTCTTTTGTATTTAAGTATTGCAAGGCTACCACAGTGCATTATATTAGATATCATTTAATAATTTTATATAAAAAAATTACTATGAAATTAAAAAATTATTTTAAAATTAATTAATAATAATATTTTCAATATAAAAATTTTACTCATTTATTTTATTTATTATATGAAACATATATATATATATATATATATATATATATTATTATTTTTATTTTAGAGAAAAAATCAGCAACTTTCTATTAATATTAATGAAAGTTACATTTTGCAGATGCATTTAAGAATTTCGAGACGCCCAAAGGGCCCGTGTGCTCAAGCACACTAGTCAATGTAGCTAGGCTACCAAAAATAATTTTACAATTTTCCAGCGGGCCTGGGCTTTTCACGTTTTCCCTTCCTCTTTTGTACTATCTGCCAAGTCCCCGAATGGAGGGGAGAAGGAACCAGGGCCAGCTCATCGTTCCTCGTGGAGTTTTCTTTCTCGGAGTCTGAGGTTTCTGACACATGCGATATTTTATTCACTCCTGAACTTATAGTAGAAGCATGTGTGGGATCAGTCGTCAGCTCAACCGTCTGTGACATCTTGTTGGTTTCCATTGGTTCTTGTGATACTTGTTCATGGTTTACTTGTTCTTCTACTCTCTGTTTTTCCTCCTTTTGGGTTGGGATATCCCCTTAGTCTTCTGACTCTTTCTATGGTCCTCCTGAGGGAAATTTCCATCCCTTAGATGCTTTCCCTGTTTTCTTCTTCCTCTTATTCTCCATTCTTGCATCTAGGCAGGTGTTTTGAAGATGCCCTGTTTTCTGGCATATTCTACACCTAAACACTGTGTTTTCATAGTCTAGATGTTGCAACCATTTTTGCTGCTTTTTTTTCTTCAGAATGATACTTTCGGAAAGCCCCTTGCTGAGGTCCACTTATACACAGATTCGTGAAAAAGTGAATATTCTCTCCTTCAGTCTCTGGATGTTTGTTTTGATATATCTCCCTAGGCTATTTCCGATACCCTCTAAAACTCCTTCATTCCTGAAATGGAGTAGGAGATTATATAGCTGGACCCATACCATCATTCTGTTTATCTCCATCGTATTGGCGTCAAAATCTAGGAACCAAGGAGCAATGAAAAGTCCGGTTGACCCCCAGAACCACAGACCTGATCTAAGGATGATATCTCTGGCTTCTTGTGATGAAAACTTAACAATAAAGTATCCCTTGGAACATAGGTGTATATCACAGTCCATGGTCCCATTGGTAAAAATCCAATGGAACAACTCCCTTGGTTTTGGCCAATAACAGTTAAACCTGCATATTATTTCTTGTGTTTCGAAGGCATGCCTATATTCCTCGATCTCAGTTGCCTCAATGTTCAGTTCTGGAATGCAGTTCATTTGCTCCACAATATAAGGTTTGGGCATGTTCTCTATCTGTTCAAGTGGTGTTGCTTCTCTGTTCTTCCCCTGCAGAATATTCCTGTAGGTTGGGCCTTTTTGGGCTCTTGTTTTGAAAGTATTGGCTCCTTTCATCTATCCTTGATTTCTGTTCTGGTCAGGTCTGGTCAATGTGCTTGCTCCTGCGGCTCCTCCTTTGAGTCTTAGATTCAGGATTATGGAGGAATTCCTTTGGATCTGGTAATCTTTTAAAAGGTTTCCTTCCTGTAGTGTTTTCCCCGAAAAAATCAGAATTTGTTTTGTGGCTGGGATATCTATTGAGGATTGGATCTTCTGCTTCAGATCTGTGATCTGTTCCAAATCCGTACCCACAGGGTTTGGGATTTTCTGCCTAATGTACTTATAAAAATATGGAAACTATTTGCTGCATTATTTTCCTTTCCTTCTGCTTCTGCCTTGTGATTTTTTTCCCCTATGCCCTTTGATAGTCCCCTGCAACAGTATGTTCACCGGATCCAAGGGTCTCTGTCTCCTCACATAGAGGGGAAACCGAATTGGGTCCGACTCCTCACCAAAGCCTCAAACCCAAGAGCATTAGAAGTGGAAGAGAGCCGAAAAACCCAAAACCCCAATCGGCAATCGGGACAGAGATCCGGAAATGAGAAGTATAGCTTAAAAAATAAAAATGAGTGAGATCTTAGTGAAGGGAGATAGTCACTCGGAGAAGACACACCCTTCGGAACCCGATAGATCTGATCCCTATTGTGAGAGACCCATTACCAACTGCTTTACAAGGGGTCATCCAACCGTGTAGGGGATCCCAAAGAGATCTGCGCCCATCTGCAGAGTCGATCGACTCCGATCCACTCTACCCTTGCCTCCTTCGAAAACCAGGGCCTCCGGCCCCGTCCACCATTGGCTTCCTTCTGCAAAGAAATGTGCCACCAGCCCTTGCTGCAGTCGCCTTCCTTCCTTTGCAAATTTGTGATGTCTCAATTCTGTCGACGAGTATCTGGAGCCTGCTGCCTAAATCACACCAATAGTATCGAAGCCCCGAACGCGAGCCAATCCTTCTTGGGTCGCCATTCAGCATAGCTGTCGTTACACTGACCTCCTACCCTAACCTGAAAAAAATCCCGCTCACGCACTCCATCTTCCAAATCGACATCAATGATTTTCGATAAATTTCAAAACATATTTTTATATTATGATACTGAAATTAATTAATTTAAATTTTTAAATAATAAATAATAATAATAATAAAGAATTTAAATACAAATAAAAATTAAATTTTTTATTATGAAATTAAAATTTATAATTTTATTTAATAATAATATATTAAATATTATTTTTAATAATAATTAAATAAATATTTGAAATAATAGGCATTTTTTTATATGTAATTAAAAAGTATTAATCATATATATAATTTAGTAGTAGAAAAATTTACATATATTTTTAATATATTAACTTATTTTTGTTATAAAAATATATTAATTTATTTTATTATATTTTTATGGAATGAATATTAATATACTAAATTAATAAAATAGTAGAATACAATAAAAAAAAAAAATTTAATATATGATGAAAATTATTTATATATTAATATGTTAGAAGAGTATAAATAAATGAGTTGTTTTTAATAAATGTTAAAGTTATATATATATATATATATATATATATATATATATATATATATATATATATATATATATATATATATATATATATATATATATAATTTAAAATTAGAAATTTATTATTATTTAAAATTTAATAAATGAAAGAAAAAAAGACATTTTTTTTTTAAATATTTAAAAAGAGTTTTTTTGGCTTTGAGAATTTTATGATATAATATAAATTATCTATTAACTAGGTCAACCACGAGAAGGTGGAAGTTCATTTGGCCTCACTCCCTTACTTCTAATTTATGATTATACTATTTCACTCATCACTCTCCCAACCCCACCTCCTATTTGATTTCCCTATGCAATAAGTTAAAGTTCATTTGAACTGCCCCTCACTTATGGCTTCTATAATACTTTTATTTAGCTCAACACTCTCCCAATCCCCTATTTAATTTATTGTGCAATGACATTAAATTGAAAATAGACATCAAATTTTCATCATTACAAAAATATTGTTGCAAATAGAAACATTCCACATCAAATTTTCACATTCCAAACATATACACAATTACAAACGACAATCAACAAATAAATGAACAAACCAATCAAACAACAATTATTAAAAGTACAAATACAATAAAAAATACATACAACCAAGAGTACAAACACAATCAAGAGTACATTTCAAGTTTTGATGCATTACACACATGTTTGCATGTACGAGTATAAACACACAATACATACATAAATATACAAACATCACAAGCATGCAAACATTAGAAATACACAAGCATACAAACATCCCATAAAATCTCATTATTACACACACAAAATTATAAAAACAGATGCATTAAACACAAGTTTGCAAGTACAAGGAGTATAAACACACAATATATACATAAAATTACAAACATCAAAAACATTTCAAATACGCAAGCATATGAACATCCCATCAAATCTTATTATTGCACACAAAATTATAAACACGGATGCGTTAGACACAAGTTTGAAAGTACAAGTTGTATAAACACACAATACATACATAAACATACAAACATCACAAGAATACAAACATAAAAACCATTACAAATATACAAGCACATAAACATCCCATCAAATATTATTATTGCACACACAAAATTATAAAAACATACATTTCATTTCAAATTTTGATCAATACACACAAAAATGTTTTAAATACAAATACACAATAAAGAATACATATCAAATTTCGATCATCATACATTCAAGATTGTAAAAACCCAATCATACAAAATTAATCTAAACACTCAATCCAACCATATGCTAAAGAAAAATCACATACATTTCAAAGCACATATCAACATATCAAGAAACATTGTTTCAAAGAATCAAACATAATGTAGACACTAGACTAAACATTAAGCCTAAAGAAAATTCATACATTTCAAATTATATATCATGTCAAACACGTCCATTGCAAATATAGAACACATAGATGCAACTCAAACAACTATTGTCATACACAATTGCAAATAAACATCAAATATTGAACATCACAAAAAAGATTGTAAACATACAAACATTACATATCAGAGTTTGGTCATCACGCAAAAATGTTTTAAATACACAAACATGTTATAGACAACAATAATTAATAAAGGAAATTTTCACAGATTTCAAAATGTCACACATTCAATGTAACTACAAATCATATAAATGAATATCAAACAACAACCATTACACATAATTCTGCATTTAAACTCATGATTAGAAAGAGGTAAAAAACACATCAATCAATGCATACAATTTGATCACACAAAAAATCAACCACTCAATATGCATAGAAATTTTTTGCAATTACCACAGCCCAATCAATGTATACAACAAGCACATACATCTTGATCATACAAAAATTGAACCAATAAGCAAGCATACAAAAAGTGTGCAATTATCACAATAACTCATGGTTGGAAAAAATATTATATTGGTTAAATCAAATGCACATACACAACTTCAAGTTCACTTAGGATTTTAAAATTCCAATCAACATGTTATAATTTATATTAATATATGATTTGATACTTCTAATTTTACAACCTATTAAAATAAAAGTATCTATTTCTAAAATGAATACACAAAATAAAATGAAAAAGTAAGGTGGAGATATGGACACAAACCCTTGAGGATAGCCATGGTCCATCCTCAAGAGAAATGAGAAAGGGATTTTAGCCCCATCAAACAAAATAATATTTTTTTATTATTATGATATTTTTAGTGTAATTACATATTAATGATGAAAAATAAATGAATGCCAAATTATTTTAGGTCATAATAACTAATAAATTCATACTTTCTATGATGACATGTAGATCTATCATGACATGCTTGCATATTCTTCATGTCTTTCATATCCTTTGTAAAAATAAAAATTATTCAAATTTAGTGGTCATCTATGCCTTATATATAAAGTAACAAAAACTTTTTGAAATAAATTTAATGTTTTAAAAAAAGTGACTAACATAATTTAATAATTGAAACATTCTCAATGATGGAGTATTCTCCATAATGAGAGATCCAACATTGGAACTCATACATTCACTAAAACAAAACAAAAAAAACACGGCCACTTGTTAAGAAGAAATCCAAGTGATACTAATAAAGAAAAAATAATAGACATCAAAGTATACAATGGTAATGCAAACAAATTGGCATAAATGTACTTACTCTATGTCCATTGTTATATTACATGGTCTTGGAGAAAATTAGTAGAGAACTCAAAACTGTATTTTTAATTAGGAGTAAGGTGAAGAAAGAATTTAAATGTAGGTTTTTGTCATTCTAATTAAACCCCGTGCAAAGGGAAAGCTTCTGAGAGAGAAGTTAGGCTTGGTAGAGAACACCTTTCTTATGAAAAGAGAGTGTCAATTTTTGGTTGCTTAGAGTTGTTCTCCTAAGAAAAAGGAAGAAAATTACTTAAAGGTAGGTGAACCCCTTGAAAAGAGGAAGATTCAAAGAGGGGATTTAGGCTTGGTAGAGGACACCTTCCTGGTGAAGAGAGAGTGTCAGTTTTTGGTCGTCCAGAGTTATTTTCCTAAAAAAAGGCAGATGAGTATTGAAAAAGATTCTTTGTAGGATAGGTAGGTGAACCAAGAATAGATAAAATATCAATATGCAAACTATATTCATTAATCAAAGAGATTACACACATTTATACATGAGGTAGTCTCAAGATAGGAAATCTATCTTGAACGCACAATAATGTGGTTTAGAGATTCTCTCAACCACACACTAAACTAGGAATGAATATAGTTCTAGCTACATCCTATAATGTAGGAACATACTCCTCAAATAGAGAATTACAGCCACAAACAAGTAGGAATTACATATTCCAACTCCCTCCCTTAATGACTACTTGTCGTGATATAAATTCACAAAGTCTAGTTGTGGTATAACAAAGGATATGTCGACGTCCATATAAAGGAGCAACCATCCACCAGAATGCATGGGTACCAACTGCTGTAACTGCTAGTCTCGTAGGATGTCCTTCGCATACATGATTTTGTCAACCATTGTTACTGCATATATGTACCTATATCTACAAATCCACCACCACCGGGCAAATCAGCAACTTCAATATGCCACCACCGGGCAAGTCTGATCTGCCACCACCGGGAAAATCTGCCAACTTCAATATGCCATCACCGGGCAAGTCCGATCTGCCACCACCGGGCAAGTCCGCAAATTCAATATGCCACCACCAGGCAAGTCTGATCTTCCACCACCGGGCAAATCCGCCAACTTCAATATGCCACCACCGGGCAAGTCCGATCTGCCACCACCGGGAAAATCTGTAACTTCAATATGCCACCACCGGGCAAGTCCGATCTACCACCATCGGGAAAATCCGAAACTTCGATCTACCACCACCGGGTAAATCCATACTTCAACTTTTGGAGTTTCCAGGTACATAACAATGACCACTTACAAAATCTTCCTAGACTTGCTTATAAGATGCTAGGGAGTTTATCCCATAAATCCACACTAACTCAAATAAACATTTACTTTGTTTTCCATCATAATAGTTGTTGTTGCTTCATTACCTCCTCTTTCGTTGGTCACATCTTGGGAATCCTTATCAAATAAATTTTTGGAACTCCATGCTTAACCTGTCATTTGTTAGAGTCTCGAATTCTAACAAAATAACTTTGCCTACATTGAGTTAGCTAGGTTCAATAAGGCTCAATAACTTTAAACATGATTCCAAAAAGATAAATAAAAAACATACACTCTTCAGATTAATTTCTCTATTTCTGCCCAAAGATGATTATTTTCCAAAGATACCAGCAACCATTTTTCACCAATGATACCTGTGAGGGGTCCACTGATAAAGAAATAAATTGACGACATTTCAACTGGACTCAATGCAATGCATTCCAGCACTGATGATCCAGACAAAGGCACTCACAACCTCACGAAGAGACATAGTTTCCTCTTCAAAAAACAATAATCCAGGACTCCACTGGTCCGATCCTCCGTTGTCCACAAATTCACTATCAACATGCATAAAATTCAACGATTTTACACACAAAAGTTCTCATTTCAGTATCCAATTCCCCTGGCATCACAGCATAATGCCACTTCCTTGTTCATAGTATCAAGGCTAGTGATTGCTTCCAAGCATGCCTCCTCATGCTCGCTGACATACTGCAACAACTAAGACCCATTGTCAAGCTCATCTCCTCGCAATTGAACATGCAGATTTGTTTTCATCACACTGGGCACACACAAACTCGATCATCCTCCAATCTATGATGTACCTCAATACACTATCTTTTGATGCCATTTTCATTGTCATGTCTTCATCATATCTGGTAGTAAATCATTTCTGCAAATAAATTTTTCTATTGTTGGAATGGGCAATTCCAACAAAAACTCGCACTCGTGACAATAGTTGCCCAAACTAAATGTCACAATAAATAAATTAATTCTTTCAACCAGATTTACATTACTCACATGACCACTCTTAAAGAAATATTAAACACAGTCAACATTACATTATGCAAACACTTTCAATCTGCACCAGACATACTAGTAAATTGCAAACAAACCATGCAGCAGACTAGAGCAATAGCAAGGCATCACTGCAACAATAACGTAGTGTCTTTAGATCGAGGCTGGAATAAAGCAACAAACCAAACTCGAACGTTGCTTTTCCTCACACATTCACTTACAGAACGTTGAGGAGATCCCGCAAATAACAATAGCTCACCAAAAAGATTCACCCACATTGCTATCTTCTCCACACAACAACACCCTTCAATCCAACAATTGACAAAAAATTCAAAAAACAAGCAACTCTATGATAAAGAAGATGACGTATGATGGAAAGCTCGATTTCACCATACACCTAAACATTTCCAACAACACTTTCGCCACCAGTAATAGCAATGCTTGTTCCAATAGAAATTTTTTTTATAAAAAAACGCAACCTCTAGAATATCGATCCTTCTAGAACATGAATGAGTGAAAATTCAATCAAAAAACGCAACACATGTCCACAGAGAAAATTGGCGGCAGAGCTCCACTGTCAGTGAGAAAAAACACCTCATGCTCGATAACCAAGCCACCAGTTAGAACGCGCCCACCCTGAGATTTTCTAACTTAAATGCCCTTCTCAAAGTTCATCTTTGAGGCATGAGTATGCAGTGGTCCTAACAACATATCTTTATCAAGAGGGTCTCCCAATTTAACTTTCTTATATGCATCAGTCAACTGCTCAATGATGTGCTGGTATGTCTTCTCATGGAGTAACAGCCTTCAGGAACTGGTGCATTGTTTTCCAACAGTACCAACTGTAGCAAACGATCAAATCACACAACCATTGCAAAGTTTGCATCTTCCATAACTATAATGGCATTGTTTCCACTAAGTTCAAGCAAACATTTCCCAAGTCTTGCATTGACTGCCTTCTGAACAATTTGCCCAACCTCACACAGGCTCTCGGCCTCTTCCGAGGCTCGACCTCCAAGAATGGGAGCCATGCCTCCATGCCACCACTGCACTCTACACGCAATCCACGCAACCCCTAATCAAGTCACCAACTACACATGGATCAGCAACATCGCCAAAGAAACAGATCTGAGCTCCACAACAGCAGCTTCAACAGACTTCTCCCTGCCACAAACCACGCAGCATGCCAACCTTTGGCTCTTCTCCTCGATCAACAGTTTCACAGTGCTCTCCACATTCGTCCTCTGCAAATTTGCATCGGCACCCCTGCAAGTCTCCACGCTCATATTTCATTCACCTGGAGTCACTGGTTCATCATAAAGGCCAAAGATAAGGGCAAGGGATCCAGGCTCAGCAGAATCATTCACTATGGCCATCACTTCCTTAGGCTTGATCGCTGGGAAGCTATCACTCTTAGCCCAAACACTGCCATCCTGGCCAATAATGGCCGCCGCTGTGAGCCAATTTCCCCGCCTGATCTCGCATATATTTGATCAGCACGAGATTCTTCGTTGGAGACTTCTTCTCTTGACCTCTGCTCTGGAGGAAGCTAATCACTATCCTCCACGGATTCCTTCACATACAATAGACTCTACTCACACCCATGGCAACCATTTTCCAGGCAGTTCTCTCAAGGCAGTAGGCACTCGGAACCAAACAACTGTTTCAGTGTTCCAGGCATCCTATGTGCCATCATCATTCTGATCTCTTCATTTTGACAGTCACACCTCACACAACGCTCCTCAGGTGGGCAACGCTCTCACGGTCTCCAATCTGGCAAAACACCCTTGAGAAATTGTTCTATTTGCAAAATCGCAGGATCAGCAAACTCGGCCTCTGCAGTGAACAACACGTTGTCGATCCAGCAGGAAGATTGATACACAACTCACGGACTCTTAGATCTCTTCACAAGCATTCACTCAACAACAACGCTCCAGCACACGATGGACAAACAAAAATTTAATAAAAAAAACTATACAAATACAGTCATTTATATTCCTATGTCCAGGAAGGGCTAAAGGTCCTTACGGGCTTTGATACCAAGATAAAATATCAATCTGCAACTATATTCATTAATCAAAGAGATTACACACATTTATACATGAGGTAGTCTCAAGATAGGAAATCTATCTTGAACGCACAATAATGTGGTTGAGAGAGTCTCTCAACCACACACTAAACTAGGAATGAATATAGTTCTAGCTACTTCCTATAATGTAGGAACATACTCCTCAAATAGAGAATTACAACCACAAACAAGTAGGAATTACATATTCCAACTAGAATCCATTATACATGGATAGGTAGGTGAACCAAGAATCCATTATACATCTATCCCAAATTCCTTACACAGATGCTTAGCATCTTCTATTTGTGGCCCGTGTAAGTTTATAACATATTTTATTAGAGTGGAGACAAACCCCTATTACATATTATGAGATATTTATGACGGGAGTTTCACATGCTAAGTAGGGAACATCCCTTGAGAAAAAAATATTTGTTACATGTGGCCAATGATTCCTTTGATAAAAAGGATATAATTAACCATTACTTTTGTAATTTCTGGTTCATTCTTGTCAAGTTAAGACGACACTGTAGTTAAGGCTTATATATAGCTAAGCTTGAGTAGGGTAATTCTACTTAGAGTGTGCCTTAGGCTTGTGAAAAGCCATTGTTATCCTGTGAGGACAACAATGTAACTTTTTTATTGTGTGGATAATAAAGTATTGATCGTTGTTCTAAAACTATTGTTTGCTGTCCACTATATTCATGTTACTAAATTATTAGATCTAGTTATCTTCTAATATGCTATGTATGTGGCCTTCGAGTTCACCATTCAAAAGTTGCGTTTATGCAGATTGGAAATTTTGATTGATGTTTCTAATATTGATGTTTTTTCTCACTGATAAAAAAAAATGAAAATAGAACAATACATAATGGAATCATCACAACTATCACTATAAATTATTTGAATAAAGTTCCTTATAAAAAAGTTAAATGGAAATACAAGGTAATCTGAACATCATTCTTTTTCTGATAAAACATTTTATTCTAGTTCAATGGAAATACAAGGTAATCTGAACATTCATTTTCTGATAAAATATTTTATTCTCAAGCTTAGCATAGTCAGTCAAGAAAATGCTTACCTGGGATAGATGAATCCACGGAGAGCGGCCTGAGCTTCCCTTCTCACAAACTCCAACTTATCCTTATGTTGCAGGGAGAAGGATAGATGTTTGAGCCGCAACTGGGTCATTCAAGGAATACAAGGGATTATTTGTTCCATATATCCATTTTATAAACAACTTTCATCACAGTACAATACCATAGCATACTGTATAGAGTAAGTAAGAAAGTTGTGTTTGATATAGAGAGTTGGTATGGAAAAAGGGTTCAGTGCTAAGAACATAGAGCCATAAATGAAGTTCTAGCAATTATACCTTCGAGAGGACTGTAACCTTTCTCAACGAGAAGAGGGGCAAAGAAATAAGCGGCAGAGAAGCCACAAGCACCGTGAGTCCAGAAAGATACAATCAGAACTCCAAGCTTTCTCGTGGTTTTCTGCGGAAATGAAGCAAATCCGTTGCAGATAATACATGTGACTAGAGGAACATCGTGCGCCTGGGAATGCTTCAATTTTTCCATGAGCAGTACAACATAATATTAGAGATGGATTCTTCTATCTGGGGTTCGTTGCGTAATCCCTTTTTCCTTGCCCAGATCCATCAGTGATATTGGCAGGCCCTGTTTCTCTGGGATTTGTGATCCCTCTGCTGCGTCACCATGGATGCAGAGGATTTGGGATTTAGTTTTAAAAAGAAAAGAAAATACGACAAAAAAAAAAACGTTGCAATTCAATTTTAAACGAAGAAAATAAGACACAATAAAGACACTGCAATTCAACTTACAAGAATGGAGATATGTCAATGAAATTAAATCCATTAACCTATAATCAGAGTGATAGAATATAAATAACTCGTGAATGAATTTACCAGAATCATATCATATGATGGAGGATGCGTCCCTGGGCTTTCAAATGTAACAGATGCAGAAAAGTCAGATTGATTCGAGGGAGCCCTCCAATCCAAACCGAAATCCCACTCCCCACTTTACCACCAGGTCCTGAGGAATTTATTCCCTCCCAGTGGCCACTGTCCAAATACCTCTGACAGATGAATCAACAACAACATATCGACCCACTGTACCGCAGGCTCTGAGGAATTCCTTGTCCAGAAAAACGCTTCCAGTGGCCACTATTCGACCACTGTTGGCATCTTTTATCACAAAAGATGAGATGGTCATAGCCCAAATCCAGATTGACAGGCTGAGGGATTGCGAATGGAAATTATGCCTCGGTGAATTAAAACTAGGCAGATTGCGACCTGGAGAGGTCTGGTGAGAGTGACTAGTTGAATAATATTGGAAGGTATTCTGTAAAATTGATTCGATTCGCCATCACTGGTTTTATTGATTGCTTGTTGCATAGCCATCGTCGCCACTGCACATAAAATTGCTGTCCGTTAAGTCAATCCCAGGAGGCACGATATTTTTCAATCTCCATCTCTCCAACATTGTGGAGATTTCTTCCTCTTTTTGAAATCCATTTATGGAATTAGTAGAGTGCTTTGCTGCCCATGAAGTCAACAACACCCTGCACAGTTTTCTTAAATCCCCATTCCCAGAACTTTGTGGACATTTCTGCATCTTTTGAAAAGCGTTCAGGGAATTAGTATGGTGTAACATCATCCATACCCAATTCGCATTACCCTTCTGACTTGAACGTACCTTATAATCTAGAGTTGTTTATATTTCACCTTCTGCTCCTGGCTATTTTTTCACGACGACGAACTGTGCTTGTTGAGAAAGAAATTAGGGTCAGAAATGGAAACCAACACAGAGATTGATATGCATGAGAAGCCTAATCATTAAACCGTCCAAGAGTCAGAGGGCGGGACAAATTGCCCCCATATACATCGTTCCATACTCCTGCGGGTGCTGTCAAATGTTACTAACCCAGAGGTAAATTCATGTCCATGGATCCATGACAGGCCGAGGATCCTCTCTCTTGATTTATGTGGAACAATGGACCTATGCAGAGCATAGGATTTAAAAACCAAGAAAACAAGACACGTTAAAAAACATTGAAATTCAATTTACAAGATATGTGAATGAAATTTCCAAAACTATGCTTTATTTACCTGTGATCCAGAGTCATATGCCTCAGCTAAGCTGTGATCCAGTCCCTGGGAACTTGTATTTGATATGCTACCTGCCTCCAGCTCTCAGAGAACACAAGTACGCCTCTGCTTCTGCCTCTTCCTCTTCCTCTTAGAGGATACAAGCATACCAATTCAAACAAATACAGACACACACAGACACACCAAACAAATGACACACAACAACAGACACACCAAACAAATGACACACAACAACTTACACCAGACCATATTCACACAAACAACATGGAGCTCAAAGCAAACCTACAAACCGCAAGAGACTCGACCATAAAATTTGAGAGGAGGAGGAGGAGAGGTGAAGGAATGCGAATGCCAAAATGAATTAAAAAATGGCATGGGCTCTTAAAAAAATAAACATACTTGACCGTCAAGATAACCAGTGCCTCTTCTCTCGTTTGATAAGCAGTGCAAAGTATCTCTGGCATGTACTGCTAATTCTGTTAACAACGGAGGGATGAGATTGCAGCGTTGGAAAAATACTCCATCCAACGGACCAATGGAGCCAACTTTTACAACTAGACAACAAAAAAGCACCAGCCACGTCATTTTACCAAAAATAGAATCCACCTAACCTATCCATTATGGTGTTGGTTAAAAAATTTAAAGTACAAACATGTTTTTCTATGGATTTCTATAATTGGTTCTTTCCTTTATCACATTGTTTTCCAATGTTGTTTTATTAATTTATTAATTCCAAAAACTCATATCTTAAAATGCAATTAGTCTTGTATTAACAACCATATGTTGACGAATGTTGTACCAAATTCTTCATCATCACAAGTTTAATATTTCATCCAATGCATCCAAGCTTCAAATATAATGACTTGTGGGAGCATATCATAGCTTTATTACTCTATTCACTTGCGAGTGAGTAAGTTTGACACAATAGACACTTTATATGACATGCATGTTTGGTAGAATTCAATAAAATAGTGGACACTTCATACAAACATATCCGAGAGCTACCACCATTTACTATATGGTTGCCCTTATATGTGGGGAATTCCTTTTCCCTTGAGAGGAATTAGAGCGCCTATGTTTATTTTTGGATTATATTAGGTCAAGAGAAATTGATTGTGATAAAGGAAGGTAGAAAAACTTGGTTTGTGTTTATAATACCCTATAACTTCTTCTTGGAAAAGACCTAGGGTACAAAAAGGTCCTTTGAAGAAATGCAACAAATGACTTTGGCATGTCAATTAGGAGATTCAACTAGATTGGCATATCATGTTGCATATGATTTGAAGTCCTCACAAATGTTTCAGAACATATAGAGAATCTTGATGAAGTTTGTAAATGATGGAGATAATAAGGATGCCATCTCTTGCGACATTGAATCATGGATTTGATGAGAAATATAGTCTTGTTTTAAATGTCCAGACATAACATATTTTGAATTGAATTCTTAGTAAACTTGTATTATTGTAAAAAATGAAAACATAAATTCTCATCTTAGGATGATACTCCCTATTTTTCAATGTTGAAACTTTCCATTTAATATTATATTACTATCAATCTTGACATTGAGACTTGATGAGATATGATGAATAATATGATTTTAACGTTTAATGTTTTATGTATGTATATATGTATATGTATAAAATATGATACACCCCTTCATCAAATGACATCATTGTTATTGCATTCCTATAAGCATATATTTGGCACCTTCAAATTTACCTCTAGCTTTTGGCTTACTTTTTTTTTATCCTTTCACAATGATTTATTTATTTATTTTATTTTTATTTATTTTTATTTTATTTTATTTTATTTTTATTTTATTTTTATTTTTATTTTTTCTGAATAACTCTGATCTATTAATATACACAAATTTTACATGGAGGCCGAGGCCTCAGCTGGTCTGGCCCATGGAATAGGCATTCTGATACAACAAACATGACCCAAAAAAGTTTACCAGACAAGCTACTTTAACAGAATTCATCAAGCAGACCATCAAGAAAGTGCCGCCCTCACAGGGGAAACCGGCCATGAAACTTCGACAGTTAACCAAAAAACAGTGGCGAAGAGCATATAAACATAAAGAACTATTCCCAACCAAAATACCAAGCCGCCCGCGAAGGGGAAACCGACTAATTGACAAACTGTAATTCTGATAATTAACTAACAGTAGCAGTGAGCATGTTACCATAACGAACTTGGGCTGGTGCCCACCCAAAAACCTGTGAAGAAGGAGACTAACCATTTTAAGAATATTGACAGGAGGGGGGAGATTCCTCGACCACGCGACAAGCGTAGGCATAAGGGTCGTCCTCGTCTTGCCTTTCTCCTGTAGCACTGTGGCAGCCTCGCTTGGTGTCGCCCGAACCAGCGTCAGCTCTGTTATCCTTTGAAGTACTGCAATCTAACGCTTTTCGTTTTTAGCCACCGCTGGTGGGAGAGCTGGGCCGTTCAGCATCCCTATGCTCCATATCAGCACTTGGAGGCACTAAATTTGATTTAGGGGGCTCCTCCTTGAATTCAATAGTAATGGTGGTAGTTATAGTCGGCCTGTTGAGAGAGAAAGGGAAGCGAAGCTGGGTGGAGTGCAGGTGACCGGAGACAAGACTGGGCGAGCCCCTAGCTGGATGAGGAAGCCCACGCCCACTGCTAAGGCCATGACTGCTCCTGGTGACAGGGTATCGACCCAAAGAGTTTTCCGAAGAAAGAGACGAAGAGCCCAGAGAGGTGGTGGAAGGTTGGCAGGGAGGACGACCACGACTGGTGCCTCGACGACATCGCATCCTCTGACGCAGACAGGGAATTGTACTCAGGGTAGGGTGATAAAAATGGCTAACAGAATGGTAAGGAACATAGGTCAGGGGAGGATGGGCTTGCGGAGTAGAGAAAGTCTCATAGGGTGGCCAGAGACCCCATTGACAATGGGAGCTCTACGAGACGTGATAACCCGGGGCGAGTTCAATACAGCAATAGATAGAGCATCGACGCCCAGTGTCGGTTCTGGAGCTGTGATCTGTGACGACCGGGGAGCAAAATGAGCACAGAGGAAACATTGTAGGGGTGAAGCTTCCAGAGGAAGCCATATTCCAGGTGAAAGGGCGCGAGCTTGGACGACTGCGCTGCGTAAATGCAGTAGGGTAGGTGACAACAACGAAATAAATGAAGGCAAGGACGAGGGAAAGGGTGGCGGTGGTAATAGCCCATGCGCTAATCCACATCCCCTGCCACGTATTAATCCACCTGAGCACCCGCATCCGGGGTTTCACAATGATTTTATTATGCTAATGTTATACTATTAATTTCCATCATTAGTTTATAAAGCTCAAGAAATTTCCTTCGTATGAAATACATAAGTTGGAAATTAGCCCTAGTCTACAATTAACTCTTTGGAATTGCACTAGATAAAAATGATTTTCCGTGTGTTTTGTCCACAATTATGGTTTGTTGCTAGAGCTATGTTGTGGTTATGAAGATCAATATATCATTTTATTAGGTTGAATTTTAGGTCCAAGCTACACATAGGTGAAACACTAGATTTCCCCTTTGTACATTTGTGTTTTCTTGCTAATTTATTTTATAGTTCAAGGTTTATGAAACAATTAATACTTTGACATTATGTTGGATATCATTATTTTTTTCCATGTGTGCAGTCTACTTTTTTGGTTTGCTGCTAGGGCTATGTTGTAGTTATGAATATCAATATATTACTTTGTTGTTTTATCTTTCAATCAATAAAATTGTTGAGATAAATAATAATGAAATTTAAAGATGCATGAGAAGGAGCACATATAGGGGGATACAAGAATCATATGGAGAGAGAATATTTGAGTGACCAAATATCTTGCAAAAGACTAATGCATGTGGAAAAAGGAATAATGAAAAAAATATATGGAAGTAGATGAAAGGAAAAGAATGATTTATGGGAAGGTAAAGATATCGTGAGAAAAGGGGCAACATGTGAGAATCATGTTAATGCATATGAATTACATACCCTATGGACCATGCATGGAAAGGATATTGATTGATTTAGCACAAAAAAAGAGCTTAAAGGATGTTGAGGGAATGCCAAGGGGGTTTTGAGCATAGTTAAATCTCAGGTTAGCAGTATGTAGGGGCTCATGCAAAGAGTTAGGTCTGAGATTGCAGAGCCCTACAAACGGATCAGGTTAAATTCCAAACAACTTTCACACCCCCATGAGATTTTTGAGATTTGTAGACTACTATTAGGGTTATAACATAGGTGAAAACCTGAGAGAATCGATGGATTTTGAAGGTGCTAGAAGCAAGTCAGACCTCATGAAATATTATCAAATGTATAAGGGGATTTGCTGGGCCTCGGGGTTGTGATGAGGAGATCCATGAGTTAATGGAAACAGGGAACAAATTGCGATCAGAGGCGATGAAGGTTTTTGAGAGTGGAATGGAGGCTTTGAACCAGTCTAAAGTAGGAAGTGCCTCGCAAGTGTATTACAACACAGAGGAATTGAGGTCCATTATGGAGGTCATGATCAGTAAATACTGTGGAGGCCATGATTAGTAAATACAGGTCCCAAATTGTTAAGTGTGTGAGTTGGGTGTTGGACATGAAGGTCATATTGGTTAGTTTTGGTTCAGGATTTGACTTGCATGGGATTCATAGGAGTGGCACTCTGCAGATCAGAGGCAGTCAGAAGGAAAAGGAGGGGTTGTGGCAGAGGATGGGATCTTGTATGGACCAATTGCATTCGACTATCATTATGGTGTGGCATTTGCAAAGGGTGTCGTCAAAGAAGAGGGATAATTTCATGTATTATTTGTTTCTTGAAGAAGTAATACAAGTATGTACTTGTAAGTAACTTGCTACCATAAGTTCCTTGATCTACAATTTATAATCTTTATAACTAAAACTTGTGTATGGTGAATATATATATATATATATATATATTAATTTGCATGGGATGTTACACGTGTTTTAATACAAATTATCACTTGAGCCATATAAATTGACTACAAACTATCCTCCATATATTCAATATTTTGATAAAATTTACTTGATACCATTATTGGTTGTGTCTCCTATTCAAAATTTTCATAACAAAGTCCTTTATATTATCAATCCTATAATTTATAATTTCTTGGTTTGACACACATAATAGAAATATTCTCGCAATGTTCACTACACAAACTGTGATCTCTATTGCTAACATCTGATAAACTGAGATCAATTTTTTTCTTCTGCACACTACCTGGATGTTTTATAGCAGATTATATATGATATCAATATGAGAAGGCCAAAAGAAACAAAAAAGCATAGGACTAATAATTTTCATTTACTACTTAGAGATGTTTTCCACCTGAGATTTCTGAGATTTTTGGCGTACAAACCTAAAAAGTCCTTCATACTCCTTGACTATGCCTTTTAGTCACTTGATGCCCAAATTGAAGAGAAGGTAATATATCATTTTCATCAACAAATGCATGTTCCCATGCTTGCGTTGGACGCGATTGGTGTTTCCTCCTCTTTCCTAGGTTATGAGTTAGAGTTTTCGTTCACATTGATTAATTGGATGAGCTTACTATTTGGCTTGCACATCTTATCATGGTAGAGTTCATATATCAATCCATATGCAACAACATATTCCTATTCGTGTTCTCCTTGTTGAACTTCTTCTTAGTGATATGAGCCACAATATTTATAAGGAACAATTCATTGCACAAGTATGCAATTTCTCAGACTACATAAATATATTAATACATGGAAAACGGACTAGTGTGAATGTAAATGAGAAAATATGTTCTGTTTGATCCATATATGTTCCAACCAATTTATCTCCAACAGAATGTACTTGTAATCAATTAAGAAACTAACATGGGACATGAGTAGACTCCCAAATTATAATGAAATAAAGTAGCCAAGTTATGGATTTGCATATTTACACAAATATATAAACTGTTTGAATTGATAAAGCATAAATTATAAAATGGAATTGAAAAGAAAAAAGAAACTAACATGGGACATGAGTAGACTCCCAAATTATAATGAAATAAAGTAGCCAAGTTATGGATTTGCATATTTACACAAATATATAAACTGTTTGAATTGATAAAGCATAAATTATAAAATGGAATTGAAAAGAAAAAAACACTCTGCTTGAATTATACCAACTTCAAAACATTTCTCCTGAGTATATCTGATGTCATAAGAAGGGTGCATGCTCAAAATTAAATTTATAGATAAATTATACAAGGTTGCAATTGAATGGATTATTTCATGTTCAATTATGGGAAGGCTAACATGAAAATCAAAATAATTACACTATCTATCCAATCTGGGCCTGGACATTTTTCACTTTTGAAGAGGTTCTAGCACACCTTTCGTGTCTTCTTTATTCAATTATGTTGTCATTTCCTCAAATTTTTTTCCCGATCCAAGAATATTAGGAAGAAGGATACCATTTTAATTGTTTCCCCATTATTTACCGAGTGATATTGGGTAAACTTGAAAACCCACTGAATGCGATGAATCCAAAAGCAATTTCATTACAAAATAGAGATCGCAGAAGTCTGAAATAAAAAATAAACTTGAAATGTTCTACCCCTAGCTCTACAATATGTTGAAAACTATTGATTTTAGATCCATTTTTATTATTTATTTTACTTCCCCCATGATATGTATATTTTCATGTGATTTGCACAGTTCTAAAAAAAACTTTATGTTCTCATCCCATTCATAGAATTCCCCCTCTTCTGCATTTAAAGTTGTTATGAAATCCTTTATACAATATTATTTATTCTACTTTGGTATAAGTTTTGGTGCTCATATTTCATACAATATAAAATATAATTTTCCATTATGAATGCAATCTAAATATTTCACTACTGGAATATAAAACATTGACTTTAGAAAATTGATGGCAAAGGCTATTTAATCAAAGATAAAGGTGGTTTGCATGAAAGAGTTATGGGTGAAGCATGGTGGCCTATATGAATAACGAAAAAAAGAATATATCATATGTTATATTATATTTAAGTGTCAGGACTATATGAAACGTTGAACGGAGATAATCCTTCAATGGGGTACAAATAATATTTTCCAAATTCCAAATTAGGTTAATATTTCTGTTGCAAAATAGCTCAACCATTATATTTTTTTAAAATTTTTGCAGAAGCTTATAGCCTATGAGAATTTGTAAGGCGATGGTGGTGTAGAAGGTGCTAATAATGGTGTAATATTTACTGATATCATGAACATGGTTTGTGGTTGCGTGGATAATGCAACATCAGAAAGGTAATGTAAGTTTTCATAATTTCCTTTGCATAGGCTAGAGTCTGGAGTATATAGAATTTTTTTTTGATTATTCATATACATAATATTTTCTTCTTAAATGCCATTTTTATTTAATTACGACACTGTTCTGCAAGTTTTGATGGTGCTTCTAACTTTTGCCGCTTCAACGAAGTTTATAGGTATGTCGATCCTTTGATTTTATTTTGTCTAAAGGATATTAACATTGAAATTTTTAATGTGTAAGGAAGCCTTTGTTGCAGTCAAATGCTACATAAACAACTTGTTTGACAATTTTAATATCCATTCATATCGAAGAATCTCATTACTGTCTAGGTTGCACTAGATAGGTAATATAAGGTTGTGTGATTTGAGTACATCCGCCTTTTTCATTTTAGGGACACAAGTTTTCACATTGCCTTTTGGATTTCCTATCAGATAGGTAGAGAAATATTTTTGTTTAGGTTTAATCCTTTTAGTTATGGTTTCAATTACAAAGGAATGGTTCTCTTATTTGAATTTTTGTGATTTTATCCAAAGATCATCACTCTAAAATATACCTTGTTAGAAAGAGTGATAATCAAGAGAAAAATAGAATGTTTGAATTATAAGGGGGAGGACATACAGATTAAATCCCACAAACTTAATTGAAAGAAGTGTTCATATTTCCCTCCTTAGTCATCTCCTCTTCACTAAAGCAAATATCAACAAGGCAGTTATAGATGACATCTATTGGGTCACGGGTGCATATTTAGGGCACTGAAGTTCATACCCTTAGATTCTTGGGCTAAAGATGGCCTTCTATTATGAACACTTGATGTAGATTCAAGTTGTTCTCATTTTTTTTCTTGATTTGTGTTATTGGAACTTCTTGATCCCCACCCCTTGAAACTAAAATTCGAGCAGGTGCATATTGGGAGTGCCCCTGGGTGTGTGGTCCCTACTTTTCTAAGATGCTCTCTACAATATATAATTCCTGTGATGCTACTGTAGCTAGGGAGTGCGATCCCAGTGCACTCCCTGAGAAGGTTGGATGCTCCAACACATTAATGAAAAATAATATATATTTTTTCCTTTTTTCTAATTTTTAGGTGGATGTGAGACCTAGGGTAGGTTTAAGGGGAAGTGACGATGAAAACAAAATAGCTCTTCTCCCTCTCTTTTCCCCATTCTTTCGCTTTGATTTATTGATCTTAGAGTGGAGGTAACAAAGAGGAGCTTGGAGGAAAGAGAAAAGGAAACTTTGAGGAGTCATCCCTTCATCTCCTACTCTTTCCCATTCCTTCTTCTCCCTAATTTTGTTGCAATTTGTTCATCTAAGACTTAAGAAAAAGGGTCTTCATGTGGTTTATCATTCCATTTTTGGTTCTCATTATGTTGGTGAGGCATAAGAATCAAAGGGAAGAAGATGTTAATGGTCATACTCATAGTGACCTAATGTATGAAAGTGATGGATATTTTGAAGGGGGTGAATGTGACAATGAAGAGGGAAATGAAGGTGCAAAGCTTCATTGACAACCTTTTGTAGATATGTGATAAACCTTCCGGGGGGTGTGGGGGGAAGGGTAAGGATTATTTTAACTTTCCTTCAAGTGTTAAAATTCACTTTAGGCTTTGACGCAAAAAGAAAAATTGTGTGGGTTGGGGCTGCCCAGTCTTCAGGGCACACCGAGAGTTCATATTTTTCCTTTAACTCCCCTCCTTTCAAGTAATTTTGTGGAATTATTTTGGGTGGTTCCAAATATGGTACATTAGACTAGACTCATAGATAATCCTAAAAATTAACTAAACACTTAATAATTCCTAGAAAACCATAACCTCAACTTGCACCTAAAAAAATAAAAAATGAAAAGGAGCAGAAGGATCTAGTTCCATTTTGAAAAAACAAAACATCCTGTATGAAGTTAATTTCTAATTTAATTTATAAAACGTATGTGGAAAAACCCATCAAAGTTCAAGAACAATAATCTTGCAATTAAATTTAAAAACAAAGAAATGTCTTCATATTTTGGTTGCGAATACAATGGCCATATATCACTTCGAAAGGGCTCATTCCCATATATCACTTTGAAAGGGCTCATTCCCAATGACTCGTGATAGTTATTATTATAAGAAAATTCGACTAAGTTGAGGTACTCCTCCCACTTGGTCAGATGCTTCATTACACACATTCTTAACATATCATACATTACTTTATTAACTCATTTAATCTTCCCATCAGCCCGAGGATGGTATGCGGTACTGAACTGAATATGTTTTTCCAAGCCTATAAAAAGGGCCTTCCAAAATGTAGAGGTAAGTTTTACATCCCTATTTGAAGTCACCACCCTTGGTTTACCATGTAACCAAAATATATCTTTCGTGAAATTTTTTTTTTTTTTTCAAGAGTTTTGTATGTAGATTTTACCGGTATAAAATGAGTTGTTTTACTAAATTTGTTGACCACTGCCATAATAGAATTGTGTTGTTTCGTGGATTTGGGTAAACCTATAACAAATTCCAACTTGATCATGTCCCACTTCCATTATTGTATAGGCAGTGGATGGATTAATCCGATAGGGTGCTGATGTTATTCCTTAACATGCTCACACTCTAAGCACCTAGCCAGATATGCACTAATATCCTTATAGTTTTCCAAAAGTAATATTTTTTTATTGCATAAAATAACTTATGATATCTTGGATGGGAAGCATATGGAATTTTGTGGAATTCATCGAACATAAATTTTTTAAGAGAAGTTTGATTAGGGGTGTATATTATACTTCTAAAGATCAAAATATTATCACCATTTATGCTATAGTAAGATTTTTCTCCTAGACTCCATGCCTCCTAGGTCTGCTACCATAGTAATCTATATTCAGGATCCTTTTTTGCAACTTCTTTAATTTCTTCAGAAAAAAATTAGTTATGACTAACTATAAGTAACCTCATACACATGGTGCCGAAAGGCATTGTAACATCCCTTCCTTCCCACACAAGATTTTTTTTTTTTCTTCAATTATTATTTTAATTCCATGCTTCTATTCATCATAATTATTCATTGCTACTTTCGAATTTCGTCAATCATGATCAATTTGGAGCAGGGTTCTCATTTCTCCTAGCTCTCTTGTGTGTATCATTCTAATGTTCTCTTTCACAATGTTTTTGGCCTATGTTAATTACATAGATATAATTGCCATATCGACACGTCTCTTCTTTCCCCATATTATTTTTTTTCCATGTCCTCATAGGTGAGTCCTTTGCTAACTAACTTATATATATATTATTCTTCCCACAAGGTGTTGATGACTTATAATTCATATATATATGTCAATATATCCATACATATGTCAATTTATATATATATGTATATTTTTCACACCCCATGTTGATGGTTATCGTGGCCATAAAACTTCTATCTATGCACTCCACTGTCACTCATATACCTTTATCGTATTCACCCCTCATAAGCTTGGAATTTCGTTGTCATTTACGCATAGTGGCATAGTGAAGAGGTTATGTCTCTGCTTGTGGGTCCTCGTACCCATTCCCAAGATTTTGAAGCTATGTAGTATTAACGAATCATTCCAAAATTTCTGAATGGTTTAATTCGATTTGATTTGGTTACTCATTTATCAATTCTATGAGTTCTATTCACCTTTACTACCATAGTTTATATTTTTTCTGATAATGATTGTACCCAAGCCAGCCACCATGAATGTATCATGTACCTTCCACTATGACCATTTTCTGGCGCGGGTAGACGACATTACAGTCGTCGTACCTCTTTGAATACACCGGCCTAATGTGATTTAAGAGGGTTCACAGTTGAGACGTGTCTATCCTTCCACGTCAACTGGGTGAATGATGTTCTGTGTGTTTAATGCCTTGGTTTGGTCTTTCTCGACTCATTATATTCAAGCGTACACGCAATGGTTGGTACTTTTATAATTTGTTTGGGTTGCAACGTAGAGCTACTCATTAATTACGCTAAATCTGGGGCTACGATTTGGAGTACTTTGAATGGATTACAATGGATTTTCATTTATGTTGAATGGATATTCAATGGGTTTTTGATTTCTCCCCCAATCGATCCACGTGCTTCCCGTCGATCTATTGACACCTGGACGGTGGAGAAGATTTAGATCTGATAGGGTTTGGCTTTCGTTTTGGGGAAATGACTAGTAAATATCCCGAAGTTGTAAAAGGGATTATTCTTTCGTTCTCCATTCTTCTCGACTGATTTCTGGTGCCTATAATCTGCTCCATTGGAGGAGTCGAACGTCAGGTTCTTCCCGCCTTATGAAAGCCACCACTTCTTCATCTTATCGTGCTGCAGGTATGTAATATTGACATTTTCATTTCTCTTTCATTTATCCATCGTTTAGTTTTCCCCACCGTCTCAGCCGCTTAGAACTAAATCTCTGGTTGATTCTTGTTCTGCTCTAGCGTGCTGGAGTTTGGTTATATCACTACTTCATATATTTTGTTTAGAGTTTCTTGTTACGTTCGGTGATAAGATTTAAACCCTTGGTGAATAGGAGAAGAAGACCCTATTCTTTTCATTTGGCGCGTCGTTCTGGCTCGCAGCGAGGGTTCCCTACACAGGTAAGCCATTGGTTCATTCGAAGTAGTCTAGCCTGTGTGTTAATTTTCGTTCTGGCGAACGTTTTTTTGTCTTTAAAATACTTATGTATTCACTCTACAGGTCGTGATTGAGACGAACCTTCCAATCTCAAAGGTAACCCTGGTTTGGGCTTAGTTCGTATATATTATTTCCGGAAGTATTCTCATAGTGTTTCGTCATAACGATATCTCACGTTGCCCTCGTTTTTATTGCAGGTACGTTCGAGTCTCGTGAGGGTTTCTCTTAATTGGTATGTAGTGACTTTGTAATTCACTCAAATTGACGCCAGTATATCCTGGACTTTCAGGTCGGTATCGACGCTTATCGAGTCGAAATGTGACCAGGCTCCCTCTTGTTTTTCAACAAAATTGTTCAGACAATTTACGTTATTATTGTCATAAAATTTTCTAGTGTAATAAATACGTTTTTCCAGAGACTGAGACTATTAATAAATTTAAATCCGGGCACTGAAATCCCAGAAATAATAACGTTCTGAAATATTATTCTGAAACATGATAGTCAATTTCCATAGTCGGTTTCAAGTTTCAATACATATATTTATCGACCCTTCGTCTCTGTTATTTGTGATCAATAGTGTCCAGAGTTCTATTTCCTGTTATTATTCATTTTATAACTTAAGTGAAGGAACAATAAGTTCATTGGTTTATTTTTCCTTTCGGGTTCTCTTCATAACAATAGCATAGATGAATATAGATCTCTCTATTACAAAAGTATTCACATTTATAGTAATTCAGTGAATGAATAATTACAAGTTTCGCAGGATCTAAAATTTTGTGTATACTGTGTAATTCCCACAGTGGACTCTTTTTTCTCCTGGTTTTGAAACTCCATTGTAAGAGTTGCTTATGTCAAGCCAAATATCATAGGCAACTATATAAGTATAACATTGTTTGTTTATATTAGCACAGTTCCAGGGTATCTAATGTTTAGACTGGCATTCTTAACTGATATATTATACAGATCTGATGGATAATTATTGGCTACCTTCTACAGCTTATATATGTATAGTTTGCAGGCAGTGGTTTTTATATCATTTCCCATGCACATATATTTTTTTTTTCCAGTAAGGATTCAGGGGGACCATCCCTTTGTAAAGGATGTTAGCCCCACAGTTTTATAAATAATTCTCAGTCCATAATTATTTCTAGATTTGATAGCCATGTTTAATTTTATTTCTTTGCTATCTGAAAGTATATATAAAATATGTACCCTCCCATTCTGTCCGTATTATAGAAGATGTTAAAATCACTATAAATAGACATGCATTGCTGTGTAAGAATTCTATATATCTGCACTTCACTTAATTAATTCAATAAAAGTATAACTCTGTCCTGTATGTACTTAATTCCTCCTACACACAGGTTTATGGTTTTTCCTAATATTCATTGAATTAATTTTATTTGTGACAGAAACAGATTAGAGTTACATAGCTATAAAATATGAGGTAACATAATCTCCAGATTTAAACCAGGAACTGGTTTAGAGTTTTTGGCTTATTAGTCCTCGTATTTCTAGTTCCTACAACCATGCAGAACTGGGAGAGTTTAATTACTCCACCATTCTGTAAATGTATGGAGCATCAACACAAACAAAACATTGCAAGAAATATGCAGCTACAGTCATTAATCTTTACACTTAACAACAATTACTTTCAATCATTCAAAATACTGTGAGCATACCACTTGGGTAATTGACCAGTCCTCCCAACCGTAGAGTCCCTTTATTTCCAGAACTCACCCCCGAGCTGAGACCACTTCCATTCCAGACCAACCTCTAATCTGTTCAGGAATAGCTTATTTAAGCTTTTTCTCCCCAAAGCCTGTTTCTAATTCTGCGTCCAGAATTACAGGATGCTTTTCTTCCTGTTTGCCTAGGCTTCCCTTATTTAGGGATTTTTAAAGCTTCTTTCTGCTTTTCCCAGCTTTTTACCTCTTCCCAACTACTCTCCACATCATTGGGGAAACTAGATTTTCCTCAAAATCTAATTTGGAAATAAATTCTTTCAAGGATTTTTGAAAGATTTTTGGGGAAATTATTTGTCTTTATC
This sequence comes from Pinus albicaulis, assembly GCA_034641835.2. NCBI lineage: Eukaryota > Viridiplantae > Streptophyta > Pinopsida > Pinales > Pinaceae > Pinus > Pinus albicaulis. Next base: position 839,232,246 of record CM076575.1, read on the forward strand.
CATCCTCATGGATTTAGCAAGTGATCTCATGATTCTCATTTTGGTCAATCTGCACAGAATTATTTTATTCATTTTTTTCAAAATTAAATATTTAATTACATCCATAAAATACTTATCCATTTGGGGTCCACTCCCCTTAGGATTAAAGTTCAAATGTCTAGCTTTTAAAGAAACGTAAACTAGGGGTGTTACATATTCCCCCTCTGAAAGCAAACACCGTCCTCGGTGTTAATATCTAATTACTAGAGTCCATTTCTTTTCAAACAAAAATGGATATTTTTCCATCATTTCAGCTTCTCTTTCCCAGGTATCTTCTTCAGCAGTAAAGTGCTTCCACTTCACCTTTACTCTTGCTACCGTCCGATTCCTCAATTCAATTTCTTCCCGCTCCAGTATTTGAAGCGGTTTTGGAAGGAACTCCCCTTCTGGTTCCACCTGTATCACATTCCAATCAACAATGTGAGAAGCATCATGTATGTATCTTTTTAATAATGAAACATGAAATACATCATGAACTTTAACATGGGGTGGTAAGGCCAGCTTGTAAGCCACTGGTCCCACCCTTTCTAACACCTCAAAAGGACCACAATATCTAGGAGCCAGTTTTGCACAACTTCCAGCATAAAGTGTTCTCTTTTTGGGTTTAATACGCAAATACACATGTTCCCCCACTTTAAATTCTGGATGTACTCTCTTCTTATCAGCATAGTTTTTCTGGCGATCTTGTGCTGTCTTGATGTTTCTTTGTATTTGTTTAACAATTCTTTCCATCTCTTGTAAAGCATCAGGTCCCAACATTAGCTTATCCTCAGGTTGGCTCCAACTCAAAGGTGTACGACATTTCCTTCCATAGAGTGCCTCAAATGGACTCATTTTGATGGAGGATCGATAGCTGTTATTATAGGCAAATTCAGCTAAATGCAAGTAGTCTTCCCATTTTGATGGCCTATCCATCACATACATTCTCAACATATCCTCCAAAATCTGATTAGTTCTCTTTGTCTGACCGTCGGTCTGAGGGTGATAGGCAGTACTGAAATTCAACTTAGTGCCCATACCTCCAAATAGACCTTTCCAAAAGGCTGCTGTGAACTTAGCATCTCTATCTGAAACAATCATCTTTGGGACCCCATGTAATCTTACTATCTCTTTTAGAAACACATCTGCTACTTGGGCTGTCCCAAAAGTAGATTTCACCGGTATGAAGTGTGCAGCTTTTGTTAAAGTGTCTACTACTACCATCACTGAATCGTGTTGGTATTTAGTTTTGTGTAGCCTTGTTATAAAATCTATAGAAACTGTGTCCCATTTCCATTCTGCAATCGGCAAAGGATTTAGAAGACCAGCAGGATGCTGAAGTTCAACCTTAACTAGTTGACACTCCATGCATCTAGCTAAATATTCTGCTACATCTCTTTTCATTCCTAGCCAAAACAAATTCTTTTTCAAAGCTGTTAACATTTTCTGATATCCAGGATGCCCTGCATACGGCTGTTTATGATATTCATCTAGAATCTCTCTTTTCAAAGACTCTACATTGGGAACATATAATCTGTTTTTGTAGCAGATCAGCCCTTTTTGGTTTTGAGTGTAATTAGCCATCTCTTTCTTTAGTAGTTTCACCTGTAATGTTTCATAATTTGGATCCTGGTCTACTGCCTTTTTTCACTAAATCTTCTAAATCAAAATTAGCACTACTTCCAATACTATTTATATTTTGGCAAGCATTTCTGCTCAAAGCATCCACAATTTTATTTTCTTTTCCTCTGAAATGTTTTATGTCCATATCAAATTCACTCAGAAAAGACAGCCATCTGGCTTGTCTAGCATTCAAATCAGTTTGGGAAAATAAATATTTAAAACTAATATGATCAGTCATCAATGTAAATTTTTTTCCAAGAAGATAGTGTCACCACATCTTCAAGGCATGAATAAAAGCAGCCAACTCCAAATCATATGCACTATAGTTCTGTTCATGTGTCTTCAGTTTCCTAGATTCGTATGCAATAACTGAATTTTCCCGCATAAGGACTCCTCCCAACCCCTCTCTACAGGCATCTGTACATACAACAAATTTTTTATCAGGATATGCAATTTTCAATATAGGGTCAAGAGTTTTAAAGTGACTTATTAAAATCGCTTTTGCACTTTTCTACCCACCAATTTGACACCTTCCTTTGCAATGAGGTTATGGGGTATGCTATGGCAGAAAATTTCCTAAACTATGAGTATTGACCCTGTGTAATCCTACAGCTGACCTATTGCTAAAACACTTGCCATGTTGCAATTCTTTAATAGCCTTTATCTTTTCGTGTCCTTCAAACAACCCTTGCTCAGAGAGCATAATTCAAGTATTGAAAAGTCAATCTCTCTTTTGGGAGGAAGATGAGGAATCTCATCTGGAAAGACTTCCTTAAACTCTCTTACTACTGGTAAAGCATCCAACAGATTTCCTTCACTTTTCTGTTCTGTCTCTTCTACATGTACTGCATAGACTTGGTATCCTTTCTTAGCTGTCCGTTTTAATTGCAGTGCTGATATTTGTCTTACAGAGATGGGTTTTGGTTTTCCCTTGAGAATAAAAGGTTTTCCCTCTTCATCTACACAATGCAGGGTCTTATCCCAGCAATTCATCATGGCCTTTTTCTTTTCCAGCCAGTCCATTCCTATCACCAAGTCATATGAACCTAATGGCAGAATGTTTAAATTTACTTCTATTTGAAAATCATTTAATTTAATTGGTGTTTGAGGTAACTTATGAGTTACCTTCCTTTTGGTGCCAGTGGCTAGCTGGACAACCAAGACTTCTGAAATTTTTCATTTTTGAGATTGCATTTTTCTACAATTTTTGGACTAATGTAACTCAAAGAAGCACTCAGATCAATCAAAACAGTAACAGATTGGTCAGAAATTTTACCCTCCATTTCCACCATGGTAGCTTGGTGTTCTGCTTGTTGATTTTCCAAGGCTGCACTGATAGTGGGTATATTTCTTGCTATGTCATTTACTGTGGTAGCTTCTCGATCTCTCATAATCATCTGAATGTTTCGGTGGGGGCAATCCCTCAAAACATGGGGTTCTCCACATCCCCAACATTTCAAAGGTTCCCTCATTTTGGCTGTGCCTTCCTTCTTATTTCATTCATCTAGTTGTTTGGAACCAATTTGAGACTGAGCTGTTTGGCTTTCTTTTGGTTTATTAAACTTTTTCCTCTGATGGTCCCTACCAAAATTCCTTAAGTAAGCTGGTTTCTGTTTCTTTCCTTTAATTTCACCTTTGTTTAGCCAGCCTTTTCCATGCTCAGCCTTTCCTTTAAACTGCTGATAGCATAATCTAGCTTTCCTCACTGCCTCGTCCATAGTTTTTGGGTTATCAAACTCGATCTTCTCTTTGGACACAACATGCAAATAGTTCAGAAACCTTTGCACCTTTGCCTTCTCTTCACGAATGTAAGGGAAATATCTCAAAAGATTTGTAAACTTAGTGACAAACTCATCAATAGTAAGCTGTCCCAGTCTAAGCTCATGAAATTATTTTTCTTTATCACCATAATAACGTTCATTTAAATAGCGGTTTTTAAAATTAACCTAGAAATCTTCCCAAGTAACTGTATTTTCATCAATGGCATGAACCATTTTCGTCTCCTCCCACCACAAGGTAGCCTTACCTTGTAGCTGGTAGACAGCTAATCTGGTTTTCAGATTGCTTTCATATTCATAGACTTGAAAATATTTAATCATATTCATCAACCAAGGCTCAGCATCTTCCTCCTTCTCCCCATCATAGGAGGGAGGTTTGATCTTTCGGAATTCCCCCTGTAATTCCTTTTTCTACTTATACTGATGCCTAACATCATCATCTTCCTCAGACTCATCATTCTTCCTCTTTCTGGAACCTTCACCTTCTTGGCTGTTCCGTGAAGTTAGTTCTCTGATGAGCTTTTCCTGCTCCTCACTGGCTAATGACAATCTGTCATTCTGGCTTCTCAGCTCAGCCATCTCTCATTGCAAACTGTGCAACATAGCCATCACTGGAGCGTTGGGATCTGGTTTATTATAATCACACAAATCAACATAAATTTCATCACTTCCAGCCATTGGAATTGTTTGTTTTAGCACCACACTGTACACTAAACAACATAGATCAGTAAATTTTTTTTTTTTTTCAACAAAAATTAATTTATACAGTGAGCATACAACCATAGTGAGCACAACAACAACAGCCCAGTTTTATGCAACATGGGCTCTGATACCATTTGTAACATCCCTTCCTTCCCACACAATATTTTTTATTTTCTTCAATTATTAGTTTAATTCCATGCTTCTATTCATCATAATTATTCACTGCTACTTTCGAATTTCGTCAATCATGATCAATTTGGAGCAGGGTTCTCATTTCTCCTAGCTCTCTTATGTGTATCATTCTAATGTTCTCTTTCACAATTTTTTTGGCCTATGTTAATTACATAGATATAATTGCCATATCGTCACGTCTCTTCTTTCCCCATATTATTTTTTTTCCATGTCCTCATAGGTGAGTCCTTTGCTAACTAACTTATATATATATTATTCTTCCCACAAGGTGTTGATGAATTATAATTCATATATATATGTCAATATATCCATACATATGTCAATTTATATATATGTATATTTTTCACACCCCATGTTGATGGTTATCGTGGACATAAAACTTCTATCTATGCACTCCACTGTCACTCATATACCTTTATCGTATTCACCCCTCATAAGCTTGGAATTTCGTTGTCATTTACGCATAATGGCATAGTGAAGAGGTTATGTCTCTGCTTGTGGGTCCTCATACCCATTCCAAAGATTTTGAAGCTATGTAGTATTAACGAATCATTCCAAAATTTCTGAATGGTTTAATTCGATTTGATCTGGTTACTCGTTTATCAATTCTATGAGTTCTATTCACCTTTACTACCATAGTTTACATATATATATTTTTTCTGGTAATGGTTTTACCTAAGCCAGCCACCATGAATGTATCACGTACCTTCCATTGTGACCTTTTTCTAGCGCGGGTAGATGACATTACATTCGTCGTACCTCTTTGAATACACCGGCTTAATGTGATTTAAGAGGGTTCACAGTTGAGATGTGTCTATCCTTCCACGTCAACTGGGTGAATGATGTTCTGTGTGTTTAACTCCTTGGTTTGGTTTTTCTCAACTCATTACATTCAAGCGTACATGCAATGGTCGGTACTTTTATAATTTGTTTGGTTTTCAACGTAGAGCTACTCATTAATACGCTAAATTTGGGGCTACGATTTGGAGTACTTTGAAATGAATTGCAATGGATTTTCATTTACGTTGAGTGACTATTCAACGGGTTTTCGATTCCCCCTCCCCAATCGATCTTTGTGCTTCCCAATCGATCTATTGACAACTAGACAGTGGAGAAGATCTAGATCTGTTAGGGCTTGGCTTTCATTCTGCTGAATTGAGTGGTATTTATCCCGTAGTTGACAAAGGGATTATTCTTTCGTTCTCCATTCTTCTCGACTGATTTCTGGAGTCTATACTCTGCTCCATTGAAGGCGTCGGACGTCAGGTTCTTCCCGCCTTATGAAAGCCACCACTGCTTCATCTTATCATGCTGTAGGTATGAAATGTTGACGTTTTCCTTTCTCTTTCCATTATCCATCGTTTAGCTTGCCCCACTGTCTCAGCCGTTTAGAACTAGATCTCTGGTTGATTCTTGTTCTGCTCTAGCGTGATGGAGTTTGGTTATATCACTACTTCATATATTTTGATTTGAGTTTCTGGTTACATTCGTTGATAGATTTTAAACCCTTGGTGAATAGGAGAAGAAGACCCTATTCTTTTCATTTGGCGTGTTCTTCTGGCTCGCAGCGAGGGTTCCCTACACAGGTAAGCCATTGGTTCATTCGACGTTGTGTGTGTTAATTTACATTCTAGAAAACGTTTTTGTCTTTTAAAATGCTTATATATTCACTCTACAGGTCGTGATTGAGACAAACCTTCCAAATCTCAAAGGTAGCCCTGGTTTTGGGCTTAGTTCGTATATATTATTTCCTGAAGTATTCTCATAGTGTTTCATCATAACGATATCTCACGTTGCCCTCGTTTTTATTTCAGGTATGTTCGAGTCTCGTGAGGGTTTCTCTTAATTTGTATGTGGTGACTTTGTAATTCACTCGAATTGACGCCAGTATATCCTGGAATTTCAGGTTGGTGTCGACACTTACCGAGTCGAAATGTGACCAGGCTCCCTCTTGTTTTTCAACAAAATTGTTCATACCATTTATGTTATTATTGTCATAAAAGTTTCTATTGTAATAAATACGTTTTTCCAGAAACTGAGACTATTAATAAATTTAAATCTGGGCACTAAAATCCCAGAAATCATTACGTCAATATTAATCTAACACATGATAGTCAATTTGCTACTATTTTTAAGTTTTCAATACATATATTTATCGAATTCTTCGTTCTCCGTTATTTGTGATCAATAGTGTCCAAAGTTTTCATTTCCCGTTATTATTCATTTGCGCCGAGAGGGTGTCGACAAAATTTCAAGATAAGAGGGGATGTGTGATGTAATGGTGTTAGATATGTTCTGCTCAATATATAGAGAGAGATATGTCAGAGTGTATATAGATGTGTAGATATCATGTGAGTAATGTAAACTTTTTATATATTTACCACTTTAATACCCTGGGCTGAATACCATGGGCCAAATACCATATTTATAAAAGAGGTATGGTAAATAAATAAAATATAAATAGACCATATATATGGTAAATAAATAAAAAGGCTTTTTATATTTACTCCATAATCCTATTTATATTTATGAACATCAAAAAGTGGTTTTATTTAGGTGAATCCTGAGCTAAATACCATGGGTCAAATTATTATTAATACATGCTAAAAAAACATTATTAACCCTAATATTAATATTAATTCTAATATTCACATTATTATTTTATAATATTAATATTATTAAATTTAAGTAATGTAAACTTTTGATATGTCCGAGTGTATAGAAATGTACCATTTTAATACCATGGGCTAAATACCATGGGCCAAATACCATATTCATAAAAGAGGTATGGTAAATAAATAGAATATAAATAAACCATAGGTACGGTAAATAAATAAAACGTCTTTTTTATATTTACTCCATAATCCTATTTATATTTAGGAACACTCAAAAAGTGGTTTTATTTAGGTGAATCCTCAAGTGAATACCATGGGCCAAATTAAAGTACACTATACGCATTGCCTATCTCAGGTAACAACAAACATGTAAACATAAATGTAAAAATAATGTTTAATATTTAACATTTAAAATTTAATCTAATTAATCTAATGTCGGCCCTAATGAAAAATCTCTTCTCTCCCTACATATATAAATTTAACACAGTGGGCCAAATACCATATTTTTATATTTCTCTTCCATTTTATATTGGAGGGAAAAGAGAGAGAGGGAAAGGGAAGAGAGATGGGGGAAGAGAGAGGGAGGTAGGAGAGGAAGGGAAAGAGAAGAAGAGAGAGGAGGAGAGGGAGGGATATAGAGATGGAGTTGGAGGGTGAGAGAGGGAGGGAACAAGAAATAAATAGAGAGAGTGAGAAGTGGAGAGAGAGAGGGAGTGACAAGGGAGAAATAGAGAGAGTATGTGTATGTTTGGGGGTGAGATAAAGAGAAAAATAAGGAGAGATGACGGGAATGGGGGGAGAAGGAGAGAGGAAGGGATATAATAACATAGTTAGCGGGTGAAGAGAGGGAGAGAGAGGGAGATAGAGAAAGAGATAGTTGTGGAAGAGAAAGGGATAGAGGGGAAGGAAGAGAGAGAGGATGTGAGAGAGTGGAGAGGGAGGGAAAGAGAGATGGAGTTAGAGGGATATAGTAACATAGTTGGAGGGTGAAGATAGGGAGAGAGAGGGAGATATAAAGAGAGATAGATTTGGGAGAGAAAGGGATAGAGGGGAAGGAAGAGAGAGAGGATGTGAGAGAGTGGAGAGAGGAAGGGAAAAAGAGATGGAGTTGGAGGGGAGAGAGAGGGAAGATGATTTCTTGCATTCGATGCATTGATTTCAGTGTGAATGGTGAGTTATAATCCTATTTTTCTTGCACTATATGCATTGATTTTAGTGTAGATGTTGAGAGAGAGAGTGTGTGTGTGTGTGTGTTGGGGGAGGAAAGAGGATTGGAAGGAAAAGAGAGAGAGAGAGAGAGAGAGAGAGAGAGAGAGAGAGAGAGAGATAATTGTATTGCAAAGAGAGAGAGAGAGGAAAAGATAGATGAAGGTAGGAGAGGAAGGACAAGAGAGAGGACATGAGAGAGAGGAAGAGAGTTATGGGGGAAGAGAGAAAATTGAGGGAAAAGAAAGAGAGAGAGAGAGGGGGGGGGAGAGAGAGGAAGGACGAGAGAGAGGAGGAGAGAGGGAGGGAGATAGAAGAAGAGATGGAAAGATGGAGAGATGGAGTTGGAGGGGGAGAGAGGGAGGGAAGAAGGAATACATAGTGAGTGAGAAGTGGAGAGAGATATGAAGTGACAAGGGAGATATGGAGAAAGTGTGTATATGTTTTGGGGTGAGATAAAGAGATAAAAAAGGAGATATGGAGAGAAGGAGAGAGGGAGGGATATAGTAACATAGTTGGATGGTGAAGAGAGAGGGAGATATATATGTGGGAAATAAATGGAGAGAGAGGAAGGAAGAAGGAGGATGTGAGAGAGTGGAGAGATGGAGGGGAAGAGAGATGTAGTTCAAGCGGGGAGATAGGGAAGTAGATGGTGATTTATAATCCTATTTTATTTCTTGCACTAGATGCATTGATTTCGGTGTAGATGTTGATTTCAGTGTATAGGAGGAGAGATGGAGGGAAAGAGAGATGTAGTTGGAGGGGGGAGATGGGGAAGATGATTTATTTCACTCGACGCATTGATTTCAGTGCGGATGGTGATTTCTAATCCTATTTTCCTTGCAGCACTATATGTATTGATTTTAGTGTAGATGTTGAGAGAGAGAGACAGAGACAGAGACAAAGACAGAGGGAGAGTAAAATATTTCGAGGGTGAAGAGAGAGGGAGATATATATGTGGGAAAGAAATGGAGAGAGAGGAAGCAAGAGGGAGGATGTCAGAGAGTGGAGAGATGGAGGGAAAGAGAGATGTAGTTCGAGGGGGGAGATAGGGAAGTAGATGGTGATTTATTCTTCTATTTGATTGTTTGCACTAGATGCATTAATATCAGTGTAGATGTTGGTTTCTAATATTATTTTATTACTTGCACTAGATCCATTGATTTCAATATATATGTTGATTTGTAATCTTATTTGATTACCTGCATTAGATGCATTCATCTCAGTGTAGATGTTGTTTTGTAATCTTATTTGATTGTTTGCATTGGGTGCATTGATTTCAGTGTTGACGTTTATTTCTAATTTGACGTAATTGGATGTACATTGATGGTACATTAATTTTAAAGTGACCGGATTAAGATTGTGCATCGATTTCAGTGTAAGCAGACAATATTATTAACAATGTACATTAACATGATGATTTATATTCCTATTTGATTGCTTACACTAAATGCATTGATATCAGTCTAGATGTTGGTTTCTAATCTTATTTTCTTATTTGCACTAGATGCATTGATTTCATTGTAAATATAGATAATATCAAACTCTAGATCTAGAGTAATGTATTTACATAGGGAGCAAGGAGTGGAGAGAGAGATGGAGTGAAAAGGGAGAAATAGAGGAGTATGTGTATGTTTTGGGGTGAGATAAAGAGAAAAATAAGGAGATATGGAGGGAATGGGGGAGAATGAGAGAGGGAGGGATATAGTAACATAGTTGGAGGGTGAAGAGAGGGAGAGAGAGGGAGATATAGAGAGAGATAGATGTGGGAGAGAAAGGGATAGAGGGGAAGGAAGAGAGAGAGGATGTGAGGGAGTGAAGAGAGGGAGGGAAAGAGAGATGGAGTTGGAGGGGGGCGAGAGGGAAGATGATTTCTTACACTCGATGCATTGGTTTCAGTGTGGATGGTGATTTCTAATCCTATTTTTCTTGCACTATATGCATTGATTTTAGTGTCGATGTTGAGAGAGAGAGTGTGTGTGTGTGTGTGTTGGGGGAGGAAAGAGGATTGGAAGGAAAAGAGAGAGAGAGAGAGAGGGAGAGAGAGGGAGAGAGAGAGAGAGAGAGAGATAATTGGATTGCAAAGAGAGAGAGAGAGGAAAATATAGAGGAAGGTAGGAGAGGAAGGACAAGAGAGAGGACATGAGAGAGAGGAAGAGAGTTATGGGGGAAGAGAGAAAATTGGAGGGCAAAGAGAGAGAGAGAGAGAGAGAGAGAGAGAGGGGGGGGGGGGAGAAAGAGGAAGGACGAGAGAGATGAGGAGAGAGGGAGGGAATAAGGATTACATAGAGAGTGAGAAGTGGAGAGAGAGATGAAGTGACAAGGGAGATATGGAGACAATGTGTATATGTTTGGGGTGAGATAAAGAGATAAAGAAGGAGATATGGAGAGAAGGAGAGAGGGAGGGATATAGTAACATAGTTGGAGGGTGAAGAGAGAGGGAGATATATATGTGGGAAAGAAATGGAGAGAGAGGAAGGAAGAGGGAGGATGTGAGAGAGTGGAGAGATGGAGGGAAAGAGAGAAGTAGTTCAAGGGGGGGAGATAGGGAAGTAGATGGTGATTTATAATCCTATTTGATTGCTTGCACTAGATGCATTGATATCAATGTAGATGTTGGTTTCTAATCCTATTTTATTACTTGCACTAGATCCATTGATTTCAATATAGATGTTGATTTCTAACTTATTTGATTACCTGCATTAGATGCATTGATCTCAGTGTAGATGTTGTTTGGTAATCTTATTTGATTTTTTGCATTAGGTGCATTGATTTCAGTGTAGACGTTGATTTCTGATTTGATGTACATTGATGGTACATTAATTTTAAAGTGATTGGATTAAGATTATGCATTGATTTCAGTGTAAGCACACAAAATTGTTAACAATGTACATTAATATTTGTGTTATAGTAAATCGACCTATTAATATTGAAGAGCAAGAGAGACAATGTATGATGTTTAGTACAATAGTTCAAGCTAAATATTTAAATGGTTTATTATTTCAATTGTCCTTTTCATATAATCGATATGAAAATATGACAAAACTAACAAGGGTGAAAATAAGAATAGAAAAAGAAAATAATTTGAGATTGATCACAATGAAGACTATTTGTAATTGACTACATTCTTATTATTTTTATTTTCTATCATTCAACACTATTACATTGTCACTTTGCATTCAAAAAAATTATTTTGTCATTAAATTTATTAACAATATTTATCATCTCAAAAAACTGAGGTAACTAAGAAAATTTTAAAATTAAAATGACTAGATAAATATCAGACATATTTAGCATATATAAAATTATTATATTTATATTATCTGTATTTACATATTATTGATAAAATTAATCATATTTTTGATAGATTTTCCTTGGCCGCACACGACTGAAACCAACCTAAATCCATCTTAACTCTGGATCTATCAAGCGCCGAGAGGGATCAAATCTCTCGAGGTGCAAACCTTTCCTCAAGTTTTGCACTCCAAAAAAGAGGTTTGCACCTCGAGAGATTTGATCCCTCTCGGCACTTGATAGATCCAGAGTTAAGATGGATCTAGGCTGGTTGTATGATAATCTAGATTTTTAATATCCATACATCATAAAACACTCCACTTTTAACATTTTACAATATTAGAAGCATCATGGAAGGTGTAAATTTAGGTACATTAATAAAATACAACCATGTAAATCTAGATTATTAATATCCATTACATCATAAAACACTCCACTTTTAACATTTTACAAGATTATAAGAATCATGGAAGGTTTAAATTTAGGTACATTAATAAAATACATCCATGTCAGATGTTGGAGGGACAAAACTAATAGTGAATGTACCATGTGGTTTATACTACGAAGGATGGCAAAGCTATTGTATGTTTCTTGGAGAAAACTTGAAGAGCGGATACATCTAGAGACTGCCTAACAACATACCTATTAATTTCACTTCTTGTTTTCTTTTAGGACATTAATCTCCAAACAGATATGAGGATAATATTGAATAGGTAAAAACTAAGAGGAAAGATGGAGAATAAAGATGCTGAAAATATTGAAGCAGTTATTAAACTGAAAACAAGAATGCACAGAAAGATGAATTGGTAAAGAAAATGGGGCATGTTAAAAGACATTGTAAAGATTTAAAAAAAAATAGACAGGAGCCCACAGCCAGAAATTAAGTAGCATGGTAACTTTTCCCATGTCCACATTCAATGGTTTTTATACCAAATTTGTAGTAAAGATGCCGAAAACCAAAATAGAAAATCTATTTGTGAAAATAGAAATGAAAAAATAGCAAAAACAGTTACATTAACTCTAAAGTTTTCCCTCATATTAACCCTACCTAAATTTCATGAAATTTGTACAGTATTCCATTATTCCAGCAAATGGGATTATTCTAGCAAACAGGAATGATCTCATTCCGGGTAAAGATGCAGAAGGGCCAGATAACCGGGATGATATTGTTCGAAGGGATCAGAAGGATACAGTTAATAGTAAACCTAAATTGCACATTGATTATTTATTTAGATATTGATTGAGATACGACCTAAATCTATGGGGTGTCAGGTTGTTCTCATAACTACTGGTCAAGAGAAAGTACATTAGCTTATTATACGATGCTAGCTTTACATGTAGGTCAAAACTGGGGGAAACTAGCGGAATTGACTCTGTGATCATTGGTAGTTGCAGAGGCTTTTTCAGGGTAGCTTCCTTTCATGAAGGTGTACATTGTCTTTCTAAAATATTATTGCATAGCTCTATGTCCATCTTTTTTTCCTTGGAATTGTATAGTGGGAAATGTGAACAGAGTTGTTGATTTTCTCTATTATTCCTCTGCTACTGTTTACTCTGAGATTTATTTTAACATGAAATTATTTACAGAGCATATATCACCCATTTTTGGATCATTATCATGCATCTTCATGTTCACGACATGAGTAATAATTTGGAAGCCAATACCTTTTCATACAACATTATGTTACATAGACAATCGATTTCCTCTAGATAATAATACTGTCTAACAATCATAGTTCATAAGAAAATAAATTACTCTTTTAAGCACATACATAACACAGTTATTCCAAGAAGTATTGTCTACTACTCTAGACAAAGTGTAATAATTTTTAAACCAGTACCTTTTCACACAACATTCTATTACATAGACAATTGATTTCCTCTAGATAATAATACTGTCTAACACTCCTAGTTAATAAGAAAATAAATTACTCTTTTAAGCATATGCATAACACAACTATTCCAATAATTATTGTGTACTAATCTAGATAGGTAAATGAAGCTGAAAAGTTCAGGTAAATGAGCATTGAAAAGATGGCCGTAAACAGGTGGGTATGCAAAATTAGAAACCTCTCCCATACGGTCAAGTGGGTTCGTACCTAAGTATTTATTGGGATCCCCCTCATATATTGAAATGTAAATGAAAAGGTTTGGATATGGAAAGAAATTACATCTAAAAAACTAGCCAGGGATGTAAGATAAGTGCATAAAGAGAAGACACAACTCCACGGTCAACTGAGGAAGATAAATTGGTTTATTCAATATTGACATGAAAAAATACATTACCTATGAGCAAGCCCAGTTACAATTCTAGAGAGAGATACAAAAATTTGACACATTTACCAACCTGGAAATTCGGAGACGAGGCCGCAATGAGAAAACGAGGCAGGAGATTGTCAAAGATGTCAAGGCTGCAATGAGAAGACAAGTAGGAGATCGTCGAGGACGTCGCAGATGAAAAATTACAAATTACCTGCAAACAAAAAAAGCTATAAAATTAAAAGAGTAGAACAAAAGAATAACAATTAAAAAAAATCATAAAAAAAATAGAAAACAAACAAATTTCTCACTTGCACCTGCAACTGCAACATCAAGACCCTACAACTGCAACAGAAAACAACAAAACAAACCCTACAAAAACATGTGACAATGGCAAACTAAACTCTCCCAACGGCAAACAGCAAACAACGAACTAAACTTTGCAACAGCATGCGACAATGGTAATAAGCTGACACATATTCATGTTTGTGGGTTGGTATATTTATAAACGGAATTTCGGCCAAATTATTTTAAATGTTCGGCTGAACTTTAGCTGCCGGTTTTCCCATCTCCAGCCAAAATTCTGTTTTCCCACGTCGTCAATATGTCATTAATGTAAACAGCAGAAATAGTTCGGCCACAATGTTGGGAAAATGATTCTCACAAAAGTGTAACCCACCTTCATGGTTTTACCCTATTACATGTTATTTTAAATGTAAATTTTTTAAACTCATATATTAATTCTTTTTTTAATTAATAAAAAACAATAATAATTTAAAATAATGTTATAATTTAGTTAATGTTTAATTAATCTTGGAAATGTGAGACATATTACAAAGTAAATTTTTTGATATTTTTCTACATTTACCAACCATTTAATTTATATGGTTTCACTAGTAATTAATGTTGGAAATTATTTCAATGATAGAGTAAGTAAATGGTATCTCCCTTTAGACATTGAAAATATGTGTCTCAATTTTTCCAATTCCACTAATATATCAACATTGTAATTGTAAGGAGGCTTACTATAAGGCCCTCAGGTTGAGTACACACTTAAAACAAAGGCATGAAAATGTGATGACATGTATATCACAAGAAATTTGATTATAGTTGTGAATTTTGTACAAATGTTGGCTTATTATGTGTTATAGGTAACATAGGTGCACGAGACAACCAAGTGGCATAATTCGGCACGACAGTGGGTGTGCACATCCAACAAAGAAAACTCGACTTGGTGAGCTAGGAAAAAGAATGCATGCACACCCAAGAGGAGTCCAATTAGGCACCATGTGCACACACATTGGGTTGATACGAGGTATCGTGAGATGCGTGCATGCTCCCTTACTATGTAATGAGTGACACAGTCAAAAAAACCTCGAGATTGTCTGAATTGAAGTGGGTGAGAGTTGGAAAAATCACAAGTCAGCTCAACCGAAATGGGTGAGAGATGGAACAAACCATTGGGACACTCAACCGAAGAATATGTAGATGGAACAAACTTACAAGGATCAACTCAATGCATGGTGGCATGGCATGTGGAAAAAATCCAAGGGATATGCCCTATAGGCCTCCCTAAGTCTGATATAAATAAATAAGGTGTAGACAAGTTAAAAGGGAAATACAAGAACACACAACACATATTACAATAACCAACCAAAAAACACAAGAAACATTCCATCCATGGGACGATATATATGGGATAAAGAGAGTCGTAATAGGAATGAAGGAACACCACAGTTTCTATTCCATATATCATCGTAATGGGACGATATATGGGATGTAGGGAGTCGTAAACTGATGGGCCATCCAAATATCCAAATCTTGCAGGTAACATCACGATAGGATGGATTAGTTGGTAGAAACCCATTTCGACAGATTTTTGCGTGTATTTGTTATATACAGCCATGTGATCTTAACCCAAGCAAAGGAAACTTTGTAAACTTGCACCTCTTATTCTTTAGAGTAAGGTCTTCGCTTCTATTGTTCATTGGTGTATGATTTATGTTTATGAGTGGATGTTGAATATTGATGAAAGATAAAACATGAATGTTATTGAAGATGAATTCCATGAAGGTTTAATGTTGCAAATTTAAACTTATGAATATACTCTTGTAACTTGGAGTAAATTATATTAAAAGGATACACTTAAGTTTTGGATCAAGTTTAATTTTTGATGTATAACTGATCTAAGATAATTTAAAATAATTGTTTAATTGTGAGGAATATTTCAATTGAAGTATCTCTAAGGTGGTCAGGCCATTAGTGAGAAAAATGCTAGTTTCACATGAAAGAGTGTAACACCCCACCTCACATTTACCCCCCTTTACAAGCTCTCTAGGGTAAACATGGGCTGAGAGTTACTGTGAGATGACCTAACATCCAAGTTCAAGTTATGGGGGTGGCGCCTACAAACCAGAAACATACTACAACCTCCCAGGAGCACCACATCACCCAAACACTAGACAACATTTGTTAATGACATCTTTGTTTTGAAATAACTTTTGACTCACTTCACAACCTAGTTGTATGCATGCCAAACCTTTTTTGCACACATATGGCTCTAGTCACATGCACATGCCTTCTTTCGTGAAGCTACAGCTGATCTCCTAGTTCTGAGGGTACAACTATCAACCTAGATACTGATTTTTAGAGCTAGATACAGTTCTACTACCTAGAATAACCCATAACTTTATTTAACTCAATCTAAGATAATAAGTCAGGATGATGAATACTAATGCTAGATATTGCTCTGAATTTTCCAAACACATGCTAAAATTTTCATCAAACTCATGGTAAACATAGTAGCTACAATTCATGAATCTATATTTGTTCAATGTCTTAATAACTTCATAAGAGAATCATCGAGAAGGCTCAATTCCCTCTCAAACAAGTTGCAACAACACAAGCTATCCCATTCATTCATTTAATCATTGAATAACTTATCAAAAATTTAATAAGATCCATAACAAGAGCATATTATAAAAAAATATATATCCTACCTACAACCAACATCTAACTAGAATAAATCCATGACAAACTAGTCATAAAATCAAACCAATCATCAATACATGTGCTCATTGATCCCAACAAGAAAATAAATCATATTCACATATGCAAATTCCAACTAAATCAGTGACTTCCACGTACCACCCGACCATATAATGGGTTGAACCAAATCTCTCTTTCAACTAATCAACCCCATGTGATATTCCAATCATGAATGTGATACCATATGGGTTAAACCAAGACAGAACCAACCGACGCTTTCAAAGGCCAAACCACCTAAAGCCTCAACCATGGTGACTTCACCTAAACCAGTCTAGAAATCACTAACACCAAACAAGCTTGGATGCCTCCATCTTCTTCACCATACCTAGAGGAATTTTCCTATCTCCGCCCACCTGTCAACAGTTCCAAGAGAAATCCCATCTCAACCCTCGACCCTTGGGAATTTTCCCTATACCACCACACTAGGATTCAAAGTATACCGACCATCCAAAGCTAAATAAAAAAAAAGCACCCACTACACCATGTCTATCCAAGAAATGGCAAGGAAAGGATGAAACCACTTCCAATCCACAAAAATACCATGCCAATGATAGCAAAGCAACTAAATAACTAAATTCATGTACGATGCATTCAAATCTCAGCAACCAAATCACACATGCAACATATTACCTGCAAATTTATCCTTTTATAGATTATTTTCCAACCTTCTCTTTTACTACCCACAAATTCCTTTTCTTGCTTCCTTCTTCCCAAGTCCTTTCTCTCTCCTAAGCCAAGTGAATGCTAGAATTATCCAATAATTCTCTAAGTGTGTAAGAGTGTATGAGTAACTAAGAGAGAAATGGTAATTAAGAGTGACTAAGAGAGGAAGAGAATGTTCCTCCTCTCCTTTTGTTTATGTTTCCTTTTCGTGTTCCTTCATTTTCCTTCATTTTCCCTTGCATGCATATTTATGTGTATTCATGTCCATTTTCTCCTATTTTCATTTATTTCTCATATTAAATTATCATTTATTTCCTTGTTTTTGCCTTTGCCAATACCATTTCCAATTTCCATATCTAATAATAAACCACAAGTGATTCCCACTGTAATTTTGCCCCTCCATTAATCTTGGAATACATTTCCCATGAGATTGGTTTAATTTATTTACATAGAAAATCAACCTAAGGTTGTTATGAACCCCTCCCCCTTGGGGGAACACCATGCTCAGTGTTCTATGACGCATATGACCAAAAAAAACATATTTCTTATTGGATATTTATAAACATAGCATGTTGTAGTATTTACATTTACCAATTGTTGAAAACAT